>CM021731.1:125970381-126252082 GCA_011075105.1 Heteronetta atricapilla | reverse complement strand
CTGCAGCGGCGGCCGGAGGTAGGTGCGGGGCGGGCGTCGGTGCGGGCGGGCGGGCGCTCCGGGGGTCCCGCTCGCCGTCGTCCCCCCGCTTTGTGGCGGCCCCGGGAGCGGCGGGCGGCGGCTCCGGGCCGCGAGCATTGTTCCCGGCGGCGCCGCCGCTTTGTGCCGGGCTGCGGGGCGTCCCGGCCGGCGGTGACAGCGGGGGGACAGCCCCCGGGGCCGGGCAGAGCCCCGCGGAGCGCCGCGCGGTGCCCGGCGGCGGGGCCGTGCCGGGGCGGAGCGGAGCGGGCAGGGCTGGCCGCCGGGTCCCGCAGGTATTTTCCGTCTCAGCTCCAGGAGCGAACGGTGCTATTTCATCATTCTTATTATTATTTTCCGCGGTGACCTTTCACGTCATTTATCGCTGGCAAATCGACTGAGCATTCGGAGCGGAGGGTTCCTCGCGAATGCGCCGCTGATTGGAGTGTCCTGGCCGCGCCGTTAGCGTGGGGTGGAAAATCAGCGCGATCCCTTTTTTTTTTTTGCCTTCTTCTCCTTTTTTTTTTTTTCTCCCCCGTATGTAAATTTGGAAAAGCCTTCCCTGCCTGCCGCGACTCCGCCGGCGGCCCTGCTCCATCGGCTCTCAGCCCAGCGCCCGCTGCCCGGCGCAGCCCCGCGCTGCCCCATTTTCGCACCCTCGCTCCGCTGTCCTTGGGGCCGCCGAGCGATTTGGTGGCGTCTCCGCCACCAGCTCCGGCTGCCGGGCTGTGGCCGAGCCACCGAAATCACCTTCACCTTGGGACACGGCTTCGGAGAGGGGACGACCGCTCGCATCGGCTCGAGGGCGATGCTGGGCTTCTTCCCGCACCGAAACCCCAGAGGGGCTCCGGCAGCGAGAAGCTGCCCGGGGCCGGCCAGGAGCCGTGCCGGGGATGGCTTTGGCAGGGGGCCGGTGGCTTCCCCCCGCAGGGCACGGAGCAGGTAGCACCGAGCGCCCCGCCGCTCCGGGCGGCTGGCCATCGCTGCCAGCGGCCGTGGAAACTCGCAGCCGAGCCGAGCCGAGCCTGCAGCAGCGCGAATTGCAGGGAAAAAAATACGCACCCGCCCGTAACAAAGGCGGTTGGCTGCTCTCCTGCTTGAGGAACTCATTTCTCAAAAAAAAAAAAAAAAAAAAAATCCGGCTTCTGGTTCTGCCTCTGCCGCAGATCGGCAGCAGGGCTTAGGGAACGCGTTGAAGTTGCCCTGCCTCCTCTCCCTCCTCTGCCCGTGGCTTGCCTCACCTGGGGGGCACAGCTGGAAGCTGCCTGAGCTGGTGGCAACCAGCCTCAGCATTCCCTGACCCCATCCCTCCACTAAGCCAGCTGTCCTGAGCTGCTAATGCCATCGCTTTGCCACCCTCGTGCCAGTGAGGACGGGCCGAGTGCCGCCGTCTCTCTGGGACGGGGTCGGTCCGTTGCCTGAGGTTTGGAGCATCCCCAGCGTGCCGGAGGCCTGGCATGATCTGGAAGTGCAGACTGGGGCTGGAGGGTGAATCCGAGCAGCGCCACGGGGAACTGGCCAGAAAATGGCACCTCGGGCGGCGCTGCGCAGCCAGCTGTGTGCGAGTCGACAGCGAGCCGAGGTGGGAGGGTGCAGCTCCCTTGGCGTAACAACGGGATTCTTATTTTAGCATGGAAGACGGCCAAAGATAAGGAGTGGTTGTCATCCGGCTGCTCGGAGGACTTGCTACAAAAAAAAAAAAAACAAAAAAAAACAAGGCTTTGTAGAAATAGAAATGTTTTCGTGTAGGTAGCTTTTTTTAAAAAAAAAGAGAAACGCAACAAAAACCAGATAACCTTGCGAGTGATGGACTCGCCACATCAAGCTGGCAGTACAAGATCTCTCCCATAAAAACCGGGATGATCCTAATTAAGCCCAGACCCCCTTAAGTGACACATGGCTTTATTTATTTCAGATGTTTCTAGGTCCTAGAGATGGGGCCAAATGTGAAGAGTTTGATGTGGCAGAGAGTTTAACCCCAATTACTTCTACATAAATCACGTGATGGTTACGGTAGCCGAGTACACGTGGTGGGTGCCCCAGAGCTACCGACTCAAGAAAAGGTATATACCTACCTAGGAACTGCCATTTAAAAACCTTGACTGAGTAAAGCTCCGCCACCTTGGCTACGCCTGAGCCTACCCGTGTGCTGTGGCAGCCCTGCTTGGTCTTTCAAGAGCCCCCGGGGCTGGCGGGTGGGCTGGATCCCCGCAGGCAGGAGGATGCGCGTGCCCGCTGGCATGCCTGCACCGCAGGCAGCTGAAATGGTGGCGTTGCGGAGCCGGCAGCTGGGGAAAGGGAAGCAAAATGGGAGCTGACAAATGTTCTCCTTGCAAAACTGGGGTGGATGAATGATTTATGGGAGTGCCTGCTTTTTTTATTTTGAGCGGAAGGAGTCGGGTGAGGATGCGTGGTGCCAGCCGGGGATTGCTTTGTTTTGAGGTCGGGCTCTGCTGGGTCACGCCTCCAGAAATGGCATCTAGAGAATAACAGTACAGTAAATATTTCGTAGCCTTGCACAGATTCCGTGTACTATCTTTTGGTTTTGTTTTGTTCAAAGCCCTTCTTAATTGTCCCAGAAGACTTCAGATATCAAAAAGGAGGCAGCTTTATGAGAAGTCCCAGGCTACAAGGAAGCATCGCTAGCCTTTCTCAGGTCTCAGGAATTTCCATTCCTGATTTTTTCCAGTGTTGCCCATCCTTCCCAGGGCGCTAAACAACTCAGTAACTTGGCTGCTTTGCAGAGGAGATGCTTTGTCAAGTGATGTAGCGCTGCCCATGAGTTGTGGCTTTCTCTTTTTTATCCAAACAGATCTATCCAGGCTGTCCTGTAATGCACAGCAGCCACGTAGGGATGCTGTAATGTGGGCTGGGTGAGTTTACGGGATTGCATCTGTGGGATTTTGCCATGTGGGAAGAGCAAGGTGGGAGCGGTGGGAAGCAAACCAGTGCATGGACGGGTGGCTGGGGGATGCTGTGCTGCTCCACGTTCAAGGGCTGGCACTGAGTGCAAGTAGCTGGAGCCTGCTATTTCTGCTATGTTTTCATTGGGTAGTTAATAGGGTACATAAATGTTTGAAAATGCTTCTCTGAGGCTCTGGATTTGCGGCTGAGCGCTCTCAAGAGGCAACCCGAGAGCCTGGGACAGGCCCCTCGTCCTTTCCACCCTCCAGAGAATGGTGCCTGCTGGCTTTGAGGAGACTTGGGGGTTTTACCCCCGCCTCCCTCGCAGCAAGCTCAAAGATCTCAAGTCCCAGGACGGACAATGTCCATGGCTTCTCCTGCAAGTCTGGAGAAGGGCACTAATGAGGCGGCGTCACAGAAGTGCCTCAATTTGTCACGTGCTTGTTGTCTTACTATCTTCGAGCTGGCACTCGGGGTTGAACCCTGACAGGCCGAAGAGGAGAAGGAAGTTCACCTCTCTGAGCCGCAGCAGGGTGGCTGAGGGCAGGCACCCCCGGGACATCCGAGGCTGTAGCTCTTCGTTCAGGTAGTGCAGGCCGGCTTTGGCGAGCTCTCTCTCCTCCAACACCTGTGTTTGCTTCAACCTTTTCATTATGTTTCAGCCTTTATTGTGACACAGAAACAAAGAGGCCGGAGAAACGCGGTGGCTGCCAGGAGGGCCAGGAGAACAATGGCTGTGACGTGCTCTGGCAGACTGTTCCTCGCAGCAAAGCCAGGTTATTTGGAGGAGTGCAGGTCTTGCATTCCAGTGAAAAATAATTCATTAACAGCCAGAGGATAATCACTTCGCTCCAGAAAGGCGCTCCAGCTGCATTGCACCAACTGTTCTTCTTCAGCCTCTGAATCCTTAATGACAGTAGTAGCTAATTTCTCTTTTCTATGTTTTTCTGACTGCAGTGTCCCATTTTCTCCGAGTTTATTGAGAAAATAATAGAAGTCATTACATAGCTACTTGTCACCTTTCAGAGAAGAAAACTTTTCCCTGGTTGAATGGCCAAGTTAGTTATTTGGTGACTGACTGGAACAATAGCAACTTTTTGTAGCTCATCAGTTATTCATCTATGCTTAGTGAATAAACTAATTAGCTGGAGGAGCATTACTTAACTTACAGTCCGTGCATATCAGGAGACGGTGAATAAAACAGTTGCAAACAGAATAACAATTGCACATGTGAATTCTGCTGTGTGCCAGCAAAAAAAAGACAGAATACAGGGTCAGGAGTGTCAAAGCGAGAAATGTGTATTCATTATATATTTTTTAAAATGTTTCATCGTCTTTGAAAGCTTAGGTGACAATACTGCATGAAATGCTCCTTTTTTTTTAAAAAAAAAAGGTTGTCCTTTGGTTGAAGGAGAAGCTTAGGTGACAATACTGCATGAAATGCTCCTTTTTTTTAAAAAAAAAAAAAGGTTGTCCTTTGGTTGAAGGAGAGATACCGAGGAGTGTTGCACTGAACAGTGCTAAAGGTCAATGAGAATAGAAATGTGGAAAGCTAAGTAAAATGTATTTCTGTGTATGCGTGATGCACATCTTTCTGGTGGTGGTGATGGACCGCTTGCTGCAGAGCTGGATTCGCACAAGGCCATTGCAAAGCAAACAGGAAGGACAACGCGTTGTTTTTTTTTTTTTGATCGAGATTTTGCTAACCAAGCAGTCAGGCATCACCAGCAGAATAATAGATGTCCTCATCTCTGGCCTTGGTGGTGGGGCTGGAGATGGGAAGGCAGCTCTGTCCTGCAGCGAGGTGGGAGGAGGACTGCTGCCCTGCGGTGAGTCAGGCCTCACCTGGGCCGGGCCTCGCTCTTCGAGCTGAGGGAACGCCAGGAGCCAGTGGGAACTTATGTACAAGTACACGTTATTGGGTTTAGTGTTTGTTTTTTTTAAATCTTGTGTACTTTTCAGGGAAGAAAAAGAGAATTACCGTGCCTCGTTTGGAAGAATCTTGTTGTTGCCTTGTGCAACTCTCTTTAGGGCCCTCAAAGGAAGTTACAACGGGGCCAAGTCCTATCTAAGATGCCTGATTTTGAGGGGGGGGGAGAATTTTCCACAAGTCCCACTGGAAAGCAGTTGGATCACAGGGCTCCACGAGAAAGATCAACATGGGTCTGCAGCCCTGGAGGGTCTCCTGGTGGGACAGCAAAGGCTACTCTTTACCTAGGGTAGAGCATGTGGTGCATAGGTGCGTGTACTTGGGCACACAGTTCCACGCATACTCGTGTTAGCATGTCCTGGAAGGACCAAAGGCAGAGAAGATCCTTGCTGTTGTAGCCTTGAGGTGCTGATAACTCACCTCCAGTCTGGAGGTGGAGTGGTTGGGGTTATCTTTCTGTTTTAGCACGGGATGTAAGGGTGGATTCAGAAGACTTCTGTCACGGGAGAAACCGGGTTCCTTGTTAACAGCTCCCCTGCACCGGGTGTGCCGGGTGCATTGGAAGGTGTTGTTCTGTGATGGGGCTGGTGGTGCCAAGCTCAGTGTCTCATATTTCACCCGGGCATTTTACCTAAGCAGCTGTTCTGCTTAATGAAGACTGCTTGGCCAAGCTCCAGTTGTGCTGGAGCCGAAATGATCTTGGGAGATGTAAGAAAGCGGTGGAGAGGAGTCGCATCCCCACTCACTGAGGGAACACATCAGCCTTTGGTTTGGGTTTGCCGTGTGGGTCCTTAATTTATCTTTTTCAGATGCTCAATTAGCAGCTGTGGGTCCTTCCCACATGTGTTTAGCCATGAAGCCATCGCTTGTGTTTTAGGAGACGTTCTGGCTGTCACCGTAACTTCCTGTCTTCTAAAGCAGATCATTAAAACTGATGGCCCTACGCGCTGTTAAATGCCACAGAAAAGAAAGCGAAAGCAGAGCACGGCTGCGTGCCACGATCTTCACATTCATAGCGTGCGGCCACAGAGCCGACGACGTCCTGGAGCGACTTAGCACAGCCCCCAGCCCCCGTCCAAAAGGCAGCTGACCCCAAAGCAGTTCAGTCGGAGGCCCAGGTGAATGTCTTTGATCAGGAACAGGCTCCGGACAGCTTAGCCATGCTGTGGTTGCTGGAGAGGCTGGCCAGCACTCCCGCTTCCTGTTTGCTTTCTGAAGGAACTGAAGAGCTCTTGGCTTTGAAGCACAAGGTCCAAATATTTTAGGACCTGGTGCTTCTGAAACTGCTTCCCTTGAGGAGAGGTGCCATTGAACTTCAAGGAGCTGAGGTTCTCAAGTGAGTGGCCTCTCCTTTTTGAAAAGGAAGGGGGTGTTTCTATTAGAGCTTCCTGTTTGTAGCTTTGGTGACAGAGTACGAAGTGCTCGGAGGTGGGAGAGCTACCGTGTAGGTCAGCGTTGTCTCTTTGCCCTTTCATATTTGTGTATGTAGTGCACGTATACGGATTATTTTCATATTTATATTTGTTTTGACTTGTGCACCCAAATTTTGAGGTTCTATTTAAGGCTGCTGTTTTAAGGAAGTCTAAGTAAGGTTTCCTGTCAGGAGTGGCTTAGATATAGCTGACCCTGCTGTGGCGCAGAAGGATGGCTCAGCCAACTTCTCAAGGTCCTTTTTGGGTCCTTTTCTATGGTTCCAGGCAGTTTCCAAACAAAATAAATTCGTAGTAAGTTGTGCAAGTTATGCTGATATGATTTCGCTATAGCGTTTAACATGGATACTTGTTTGCAAAGGAAATAATAGCTAATTGTGGCGTAGTTACTGCTGCTGACTTTGACAAACGTTTCTTAAAATTACAGAGGAAAACAACTGATGTTACATTTTTAGACTAACATCATGATATGGCTATGATTAATTTTTCCAGGAGCTGTGTGGTTTTTATATCTGCTTAAGTGTATTAACATTTTAAAAGGTCAAAGGTAAGCTTTAAAATGGATGCCAAATTAAGATGGATGGCAGGAAAATGACACTTAGTTCTTGTTACCGCATATTGTTTGAATTTGACCAAAGGCAAAAACAAAACAAAGAACAGCCCTCCCCCCCATCCATCCATCCAGACGGACAGACAGACCCCCACCACCTGACTTCCCAGCGTACCTGCCCCTGGAAAGCTTTACTGGCGTAGGCAAATCCTTACCCTGCCACAATCAGTGCTTGAATGTCTTCATTGCCAGAGAGTTTCGTCCAGAGGCTTTCCACCCTGTGCAAAGTCTCTCACTTAGCTAAAGTGAGTGGGCTCTAAATAAATCTATCCAAAATATTTATATTGGGAAAATACAGCTCATGTGAACCATGACCATGCTATCGTTTCCTGCCCTTGCTGTGTCTGAGATGGGTGTTTCACCAGGGAAAGGACTGTGCCCTCACATGTATCCATGCGGCTCCTGGCACGTGGAGTCCTTCCAAAAGCAAAACCCAGCTTACAGTGGGAAGGGCTTTCAGAGCACCCACAGGAAAGCACAGCTGAAAGCAGGGCACAAGAGGAGCTGCTCTCCAAACACACCGGTGCTCCTCCTTGATTTTTGGAGGAAAAACTTGATGGAAGGGCAGGATCTGATTTATGTCCATCACTTCCGCTCTTGCCCTGAAATTAGGACAAGGACCTAGGCTGCAGTGCACTGTGTCTTGGGAATTACAACCACTCTGAGGGACCCAGTGCCCGTTTTTGTTATTCCCCAAGGCATGTTCACTCCCATCACTACGTGGCACTTGCTAGCCCAAGGTTAGTGGGTTGGAGAAAAGGAAAAAAGGAAACTGAAATGTCTTCCCATCGTTCTTCCCGCTGGTGATGGTGGTTCGTCAGCCAGGCAGCCGCCACGGCGGGTGCTGCCTCAGCCCTGCAAGCTGTCCTGAAGATGTGGCAGAGGTTAGGCGAAGGAACAGTCAAAACCCTTTACTATCCCCCCCTCCCCCATTTTTCTTTTACCCTCCCCAATAGTAAGCATCCTAAGCATCTGTTTCAGGGTGCTGAAAATGTTTGTCCAAGGTTCCGGCCCAAAAAAATAAAAAGGGGAAAAAACGTAAAATGTTGAAGTGCTTTGTTCCAGTGTGAAAATGTATTTTCATTTCAGGCTGAATTGATTCCTTCAAGGCCTTGCTACCCTCTGAGTGGAGCAAACAAAACACTTTTTTATTTTTTCATTTTACCAAGAAAAAAAAATAGTTCTTCGATTGCTCAACTCAAACATTTTTTATTTTTTTTTTCTCAGACAGCCTGGCCACCGTAGCAAACAATTTCATTATTTGCATAGCTCTAATTGCAGTGATTAAACAAACACAGCAAATGCTGACCCTTCAGAGAGCCTCATCACAACCCCACGGCCGACTTAGCCTGTATTTTTTTATCAGAGAGGGAGATTGTAATGGTTTTGTGTTAGGCTGAAAAGAAATTACCAACATTTTCTTTTTTTTTTTTAATCCAAACTGTTACACTGTCAGTTTAGAGCAAGAATAATTTCACCCAATCTCTTGCTAGCAGATTCAGGGATATCACCACAGCATGAACCTGATACAGTTTAAAAGAAAACAGGTTTCAAATATCTTGTTCATGTGTTACTCCCAAGCTGCAGCCTTTGATGCAGCTATTAGAATAATGCGTAGGATTGATACTCTGCTAGCAATACTGATGTTAACATGAAGCACTCAGAAACAAGCGTATACACTTTTATATTTCATTGTGAAGATGTCAGGTGCCCTAATACGGGGTTAAGTAAAATCTCATTTGGCTGCAGTTCCATCAAATGGGAGCAAACAAATTTTTGGACATTTTTTAATGACATTTATTTATAGCAGGTAGAACACAGGCGGCTGCTATTTCTCAGCATGCTGGAAGAATGTTCTCCAGATGGTGCTTACTGTTTATGCTTTTATTCAGTTCACTTGAACACAGCAGCACTCTACACAAAACATGGAAAATTGGAAAATAAAAACAATTATGTTTTTACAAAGTGCCATGTTATTTGCTGAAATGTCTTATTTGACTGATGAGAGATGCTTCGGGGCAGCACGGGGGATCACGCCTTTCACACAAACACTCACCCGCACCACCAAATGGGTGACAGGCTTGAGGGGGAGCCGCTGCTCTCCCCCCAAAAGGTGGGTTTCGGCATGGCCCTGTGTTTGTGCCTGTCCTGCCTCCCCTTCCCACAGGGAGGTGAGTAAGTTTAGGAAAGGGGTTGTCACGGCACTGTTTTGGTTGTGGTTGGGTGGGGAGAGGTGAGACAAAGCCATCTCTGAGCCCTGGTTGTGCCATCATTTCCGTTGGCTTCCAATCTCTGCAAAAAATAAAGCACCAAGGCCTTTGTTGGTCCGGATGAAAGCAATAGCAGAACTCGGGGCTGACATCCAAAAGGACCGGCGTGGTCCATGGCTGCTGCTTGTTAGCGTGGTGAAAGCGTACCATCCCATGGCGGGCGTGCTCTCCTGGTCTTTGTTACATGGCTCCTACAGGGTTGCTCGCACAGAACGTTTTCAGACTGGAAGCTGTAAAATAAAAGAACCTGGAATCTTTTTTTTTTTTCTTAATACTTGGAATGGTTTTAAATTTCTTACCAAAAAAAAAAAAAATACTCAAAGTGACTTCCAACAAGCAAGAGGAAAAAAGAAGCCTGCCATCACATATTTCTGGCTTCTATTAACAAACAGAACAAAAACCCAACACTTCAGGACTATTTTTCAACCAGCAACAACCCTATCTTGATTAAACTTTCAATTTGGACACTATTATTACTTCTTTGTAAATACAAGCCTTCGGTTTCCTTCAAAATACAGTTTGAAGCCAGCAACACTTTTAGTGAAATTGGACTTCAAGAAATGAACGTGTAAGCTGTTGTTCAACCGGTTTTCAGGATTTCTTAGCTTAATGGTGGGGCAGTGCTGCACGGTACTTCGATTTTTCTCTTGCCTGTTACCCAAGAGACAGCCCTTTTCCAACCCGAATTCTTGCTACATCAGCTACATGCTGTTTATCTTCCCTTGCTCCCTTGGCAGTTATTATTTCTTAATGTGTTAATTGTAGTTCCTGGACCCCAGTGTGTGAGCATGTGTAATGCTCTTGTAATGATGTGGACACGTTCTGTAGTTCCTGGAATTGCAGAGAGAAAATGTTATATACATCCTGGGCACGGGGCGTCCAGTAAGGGAAACCAATTACAAGAATTCAAATAGCATAAAAAGAATAAAATGGGTAATTGGGAGGAGTACGCGCTGGGTCTTTTTTTTTTGTTGTTGCTTATTCAATTATGATTCCTCCTAGTGCTCTCGCTTTGTGTGATATATATTTTTTTTTAATTAAAACTTGAATTATGTCACTTGCTTTCCACCTTTTAACAATATTTCACTGTAAATTCATTCCTAATAGCAAGTAGTCAGGGGTAAGGAATGGCTTTGCTGAACGATGGGGACTGTTAATTATTAAAAAGAAACCTATGGATTTAAAACAAATTAGAACTCATTAAACCTAAGTCTGCTTCCACACAGAGCAGCTGACATGAAAAAGCACATCCATGGGCATGGAAAAGCTCACTTTTTAGCTGACGCGTCCCTCGCAGAGGTGCGCCTGTGCTGGCAGGGGGTCTGTTTGCTATTTTGGCTCATGTCAGAGATCCCGATCTCTGACCTCAGTTCACAACCTATGGCTCTCCTGCGTCATTCCCATTTTCCTTCCAGCTCTCCTGGTAGGCTCAGGGGCCACCCAAGGCCATGCACGGAGCAGCCCCACATCGCTCCTGGAGGTGCTACTGGCCACCAGCAGCTGTATCCCCCTGAGCTGGCCGGGTGGGTGACCTGGGCCCTGAGTGGTCTGGGTTGGACTGGCTGCTCTGGATTTAGCGAAAGGGGAAACACAGGAAAGCTCATTTTCTCTCTTTCTTTCTTTTGGAGAGGAGGGAGATGTTTGACTTCTACCATGGGGCGAGCGATGACCATGCTAACAGTCATTGCCATGACCATGCTAACAGTCTTTGGAGGATAGATCTACTTATTCACGTTTAGACAGGTTGGGGTGGGGTGGGTTGGACTGGGTTGGATTGTTCTGTTTTGGGTTTTGTTTGCTATCCAAATTTGGCTGTGACCCTTAAGTTGTTTGTTCTTAGAGGCTTTCTGTGAGACCCTATAGAAAATCCCATGGGTTAAGATGTTTGTTGGACACCGTGTATAACTGCAGTATGTTTTAACTTAATTTTCTGAAATTTTTAAAGGGAATGGGTGAGCGTGTCCACAGGAAAATTCTAATGAGAGCAAAAGGTGGCCTGTGACGAGCATTTGGGAATTTAATTTTACATTCATGGGCATATGGAGTTTGCACCCCAGGATTTGCTGTCTTGCTGAGACATCCCCCAGCTTGTCTCTAGTGTTACTGGGAGTGACACACTCATGTTGGGAGAAGCAGCACCCATCCTGCTGGCTAGAAATCAGCAATAACATTTTGACATCTGCGCAACAGTTTAAAATGAATTATTCAGCACATAGATCGTGCAGTTGGAGCAGCCAGCACATCTCTGCCCATTTACTACTGTCAGTCCTTGGTGGGAGATATCACTGGTGCCAGTGGGAAGGGAGCACATGGGCTGGGGGTAGATTTTGGCCCACAGCCTGGAACAGCATTTGACAGCACCCCTGCAGAATATGATAGGAATAATCTGCTTCACCACCGGCAAAGACCTAGAGACAATGCCGGTCTGCTGCTTCACTTGGAGCATTTTAAATAAGCGTTGGAAAAAAGGCCTTAAAAATTAAATCATTAGTACTTTGGGCTGCTCAAGTTAAGCTTTAGAGAGTGAAGCCTGCGTGTAAATGTGGTGAAATTAGTGCCTTTCGTGTGTCTCTCCAGAAACACCGAGCATCTCGTGCCCATGGGGAGCAGGCCCAGAGCACGGCCCAGCAGCAGGCCCGGGCCGGCCCCCCGCTTCTCCCCAGTCAGAGGGCTGGGGTGAAGTGCTAATTCCTCTCAGCAAAGAAAATTCATGAGATTCACAGTGTAACAGCATCTCATTTGGAAAAAAACGAGCCAAACTGCAATGAGAACACGCTTTGGGGAACTGCAGGTGGGGAGGCTGGGAGCAAGCACAGATCAGCTGAACAACAGCAGAGACAGGCCTGCTCAAAGCAGGCGTCCTGGCGAGGAGGTGGGCATTTAGCTTGGATTTAGCTTCCTAATTCAGCACAGTCCTCTGAATTAAAGCAGTGCGTGTGTTGTGAGAGCCTGTCATCAGTTATTTCACACGATGCCTGTTCCCTGTAGCTGCATTTTAAATATAAATGCGGAACGCAGGATGAAAGCGTTCATTGCTATGGGTTATTGGCATTTCATCGCCTTCCCTTAAGGACTATGCTGTAGCTGCCCACTGATAATTTATTCACTAGGCAAAAATTTGGGAGCAGTGTGCAGCTACATCATCTGCCTGTCGTTGTCAATATTCTTGTCCTTGTCTGTTGCCCATGTGTGGGTGATGGAGCCCTGGCACAGGCTGCCCAGAGGGGCTGTGGGGTCTCCTCCTTGGAGGTCTCCAAGAGCCGCCTGGGCCTGGCCCTGGGCAGCCTGCTCTGGGTGTCCCTGCTTGGGCAGGGCTTGGAGCAGGTGAGCCCAGAGGGCCCTGCCAGCCTCAGCCATGCTGTTGTCCTAATTCTTCCAAAGGCTATCTAAAAACAAAACAAAACAAAAAAAAAACAAACAAACAAACAAAAAAAACAGCTTTCCGCAGTTTCTATCATATCTTCTGTACATATGTAACAAATAATACCCTCCCGTGTGAGTAGCTGTACTTGGAAAGGAAAGACATACATACTACCCAGGTGACTATAAAACAAATGGCTAGCATGCACTGAAGTTCTTGTGGAGGATGGCGTATCTATTGAGAAAAGACACTTAAGCACCTAATGAAAGTTAAGCAGATCCTTATGTCCTACTGAAGTCAGTAGCATTTAAGCATTACTGTATCTTTCATGAAATAGGGACATGTGCACTGATAGCAGCACAATAGCTGTAAGGCTGGAGCTAAAGGGTTTGAATCCGTGTGTGTGTGTGTAGCTTTACTCTCAGCATCCCCAAGGGCTCTGCAGTTAACTGAAAGAAATGAAAATCATGATAAATACCTTGCAGCTCTTGATACCCTGGTGCAGGTCTTCGGCTGGAGGTGGGGCGATGCATACCCATCTGCTATTTGGCACTAGTAGTCCTGCAGCCAGCGTTTCCAGAGGTGCGAGCTGGTGCTCGGCCATGCAGCCAAGACGTGGGTACGTGTGTGCTGTATTTCTGTAGTCTCTGCCAGCTTTTTGTGCATCTGCCATCACCAAAGTGCCCGCACCTTCTTGCCGCCTTTGATCTACTCACCGTCACTGCGCTCCCCGGAGGCAGAGGAATATTATCCCCCTTGGCAGAGAGCAAGAAGAGGCACAGAGAGATGTCAGGTCGGATTTTAAAAATTATTTTCACATCCAGATATGTGAAGACACCTCGGGGGGGATTTTTCCAGACCTTGTGTCTGTGTACTCCAGGCCATGTCTGCCTACAAATCCGGCTTGCTTGACCTTACGTGGGAGGTTCGTGGCGGGGGGACGTGAAGGTGCATTTCCCTGCTTGAGAAACCTACCTGCCTACTGTGTGTGAGGAGGTGAGGGGCAAGGGATATGCAGAAGACCAGAAGAAAAGGCAAGAGGGTAAACAGACAAAGTAATGTATGTATGAGGGCGAAGAGCGCTACGTGCTTGTGTTGCCACTCCATTGGAAGGATGTGTGCAGCTTGTGAGTATCCATTAATTAGTGATGCGGTTGCTCCGTGCTGGTGTCCATAAAACCTTAATAGTACGCGATACCGGCCTGTGATTACTTCCTTTTTTTCACATCCCCTTGTGAAGATGCGTGTCTGTCAGTGAGTGCAGTTGTGCCCTGCGTACAATGTATACTACCGTGGCTGATTATGTAGGAAAGGGACTGTAAAATTGTTCAGCAGCTGGTTACCTCCCATGTTGTTTTTCCTTATAAAAGGACCTCAGATACGCAGTACTTTCCTGCACGCACAAAACAATCAACATTTTTCTTTCTTTTGGTGAAACATGCTAATTCTTAAAATGGCTCCTGCCCAGGCATTGCCGGCTACACTTAGTGCCTGCGGTGCGATGGGTTAGCAACAACAACAGCAAAGGCTCTCCTTCATTTCCTTTATATGCACATCGTGCAGCTTTTCAAACAGTGCATCAAACAACACCGACTGGAAATTTCCAGGCCCATTTCCTGTCTGGTGCATGCTCATAAAGCAGGATTGTCTGTACAGTACGTAGCTGCAGTACTGCAGAAAGTCAATAAAGAGCTGACCACCTCACCTCTATCAAAAGCAGTTGAGAAACCCTGCCTCATCTGCCTTATTAAAACCACACTTGACTCCTGCAGAGAGACTTGCTGGAAACCTTGAAGAAAAGGAATAAAAAGGAGGCTGAGCTTGCAGTGAGTATTCTCCATCTAGGTCTTGCAGTAAGGTTAAAGAGTGTTTATTGTAAAATGAACTAAAAAGGCAGATTCATTAAAATGTTGCATAAATGTGGGCATTTTGCTTGAACTTCTGACTCTGCCACATACAGTATGACACAGAGATGATTCGTTAGTGCAGCCATGAGTAGATTTGAATAGCTCCCTAATGGATTTGTATTTTCGATTTAAGGATGTATATGCATATATATGTGCACGTGTCTATGTACTTATTATTTGTAAGAAAGGGCACGTTGTAGAAATAGATACAAGGGGTAGGATTTATGCTGCAGAACATATTTTAGTATGTGCTTGAAAGGCTGCTTATTTTTTTATTCCTTATGTAAGAGTAATGGGTTGAATGTTTGCCAAGCTTTCAGGAGGATCCATCAGGGGTCCCCACCCCCACCTTCTCGGGGCCTGTTAGCCTTTTCTCACCTTAAAATGAAAAAAAGAAAGAACTTTAACAGCAAGATCATTGCTTTAGCTTAATATTGTAAGATTTCAGAGATTGAATTTTCTGATAGTAATGAAATGAACCCTGAGTTGTGCCATGAATTCGATTGCAGCTAATTTGATTTTTGAGATGCTCAACAAAGCTAGCCCATCAGCTTTAGCCTCACATACTTTGGATTTGTACAAAGCGGTATTTATATATATATATGTGTGTGTATTTAATATGAAAATCTCTCTGGTAACTCAGCTGTTTGTAGCAATTAGTGTCAGTAAGTCGTTACTAACTGTAGCACTGTTGTAAGCAGTATCCGGTGCGTTGCTGGCCGTTAATTGTGCTGCGTTCATTGCTGTGGCGGCACGGGGTTGGTTCGCCTTTTCACAAAGGACAACACCGCTGAACATTTCGGCAAAGGCACATACACAGGCTCTGTCCTGCAGCTTTTTCCAGTTCAGATCTTAATGAGACCAGTCACATGAATAGGAGCGACTCGTGTCAGAAGGGATTTTTTGGCTGAAATTCACGATTTCTGTTTATTTGATGCGCCTCCGCAGGCTGCGGGGTGAAGCGCTCCGGTCGGCCGTGTTTGCCGAGAGGGAATAATCGCGGGGTGGGGCATCCCACCAGACGGTCCCCATGTCTTGCCTTTTCTCTTTACACTGTTTACTCTCGTTCAGCAGTTAATAAGGTGATGGAAGATAGCCTTTTATATGTATATATGTAATGCATAAGCAACTTCAGATAAGGAAGTCTTTGGTGATGTCAGAAAACTAATGGCACAAGGCTACAGATAACCAGGAATAGCGCGGATGAGTTGATCGTGTGGGGGGAAACAGAAGGAGGGTTCTGCAGCTGGGGAAGGTTGGTCACTGTGGGAAAAATTAAGGAGGATGCTGTTTACAGGACGGGGGATTAAGGGGAACCGGGGAGGGAGGAGGTGAGCTGTGGGGCCAAGCAAATTGGGAGCGATGCCAAAAGTTTTCCGGGCGATGGCCAAAGGTTGAGCTGCAGAGGAGACCACTGCCACGAGCTGCTCATCGCCCGGTGGGCTGCAAAAGGTGATCGAGCCTTGCTGCAAAAGGTGCGACAGCTCCCGCATGGCCACCACCTTGGGATAACTTGGAGGCGTCGTGTCTGACGTTTCTCGGGCAATGCTAGCTAGAAAGGAAACAATTTTACACATCAGCAGTTTCTTATGATTAATAATATTATCCTGCCTTAATTGAAAAATGGGCTGGGGCCCTTAAGAAAAAATTAAGCTGCAGGAATTAGTATCTAACCTCTTTGTGACGACTGTATATTTTTACATGCCGCATATTGCTGCCTGTGCTTTTGGAAATAAGAGTGCAGTGTATTGTAATAAAAAATCGTCCTGTGTTGTTTGTAGTTGTGTGGCACCGTGCTGTCTGGCTGACTTGACTTTAAGAGTCCAAGCACTCGCGCAGAGTCAGTGTGAGGATGCTGAAATCCTTTTAGAGGGAATTTATGTACAAATAGGAGAGTGATGTGTAGGCTCCGGGCTTTGCTATCAGTTGTTATTGCTGGGAGATATTCACAGGCAGCTAATGCCAGACATAGCATTAGCGATAGGCAGCGTCAGTGCCTTTGTGGAGAGCCGGTAATAAAATAAGAGGGGGCTCCTGTTTGCGTGATTTTTAAACATCAGTGAATCATTTTACGCAGCAAGTCAATCGCCGCTGGGATGAGTTTGTGCAAGGGTCTTTGCGAACCACTTTCTTTACCTAAACAAAGCTGGAGAGGGAGCAAAAAAGCCGCTGCCGAAGGAGGGGAGGTCCGCTGTGCCCGGCGGGGAGCTGCAGCCGCCTTCTCCTCGGAGGACCGCAGCTTCAGCAGCCCCCGGGGAGAGCGGCTCCGAAAGCAGGGAGATGCGCGAGAGGCGAGCGTAGCACCTCGAAGTGCAGACGCCCTGTTCCCCCCACCTCGAGCTTGTAGATGCTGCCATTAGCTTCAGTGCTGCCAACCCAAACATTGGAGCGTGATGAGTCAAATCTCCCTGGAAACCGTGCGGTGCAGAACCCGCGCGTCTGGAGTCACTGGTGCTGCTGTGTGTCTCCGGCACACGGGCGCGAGAAGCTGTCCTTCTCCTCCTCCTCCTCCTCCTCCTCCTCCTCCTCTGCCCTGGGGGAGCTGCGATGGCCGCGCCGCGCAGGGAGAGCTGTGAGGAGGAGGAAAGGCCGGGCTGGGAGCGAGGCGGAGGATCGGCGGGTGCAGGATGCTCGCCTGAGGACTCAGCCAGCATCAAAGGTCTGTTTGGCTACCTTCTCTTTTGTGTTTCGGCCAGTGTCCCTGTTAACACAGACAATGGGGAAGTCTGTTTTAAAGTGCTTCCTTCCATCCCTCCGTCCTTCTCCCCCCTCCCGCCCCCACGTTCTTCGTCCCTGGAGGAAACGCTCATCTCTGCCAAGATCCTGCCTCGCAAAAGTAAACAACGTGAAATTACAATAAAATGTTGTGATTTGCTGGGCCCGACGCTCGGGAGCTGCGCAACAGAGAATTGTAAAAAGGATCGTCTATAGATAGCCTCCGTGAGAGAGAAAGCATCCTTCATCTCGAGCGGGTTTCAGAACCGGGCACGAGGACGGGGTGGATGAAGAAGAAGGGATTTCTTCCCCAGACCGTAAGGTCCTTAGGAGGTTTGTGTTGCAGCATCTGTGGACAGCTCGCTGACGTGCGGGCGGCTGGCCATCACGCAGTACTGCCGGTATCTGGGGCTCTGCCCTCGTGCGCCCATACGTGCTGTCGTTGCGTGATGCTTTAGGACCCGGTGGCGCACTGCAGGCCCCCCAGATGAATAACATGAGCTGAAACTTGTTTCCTCCAGGGTTCTTCCGAATAATTCAGACTATGGCAACCCTAAATGGAGGTGTAATCCCCGGGAGATGAGCTGCCTTGGATGCTTGCCAGTTTAGCAGGCTGGGTAATCTGCACTGTCATCAAGATTTGCGGATTAGCTTTAGTGAAGCTAGTTGGCTTTGACATTTCATTAGGGAAGTTTTCGGTAGTTTTTCATCCCCGGTCTTTCTGCTGTAAAATACAGATGATGGAGTTTTGTTATCCTTACACCTTTTAACGTTTGTGCAAGTCGATACCGGGACCGCAAGCATCTCCTATCCACCGAGGGTTTTTTGAATCATTGCTTGTTTAAGAAAGACTAACCAGGTCAAAGGCTAATTTGGTAAAGGATCTGCTTTCCCCAGTGCTAACCAATAAATTTTCATCTGGGTAATGCAAGTTACCAAAACGTTACCTCCCAAAGAAGGGATAAAAGCAAACGCTACGTATCCTACAGCCCGCAAGTATTTTGAAGAGTGAACCAGAGCATCAATAAAATGGCCGTTCATCAAGGTCTCGCAAGAACCTGAGAGCACATTTATTTAAAAATCAAAATTCTAAATTTAGAGGAAAGAACTGCGTGTGAGAGCAGGCCGCATGTGGCAGTGACAGCGCTGTAAATTGTCTGGAGGGTTCAAGGGACCGGGGAAGGACACTGTGTCCTGAAGTCACTTGTTCCCAGCAGAGACGTCTCCGCTGATAAGAGCCGGTTGTTGTTTGCGATGACAATGATCGAGGAGGACAAGGTAAAGGCTCACCCCGTGAGCTCCTACAGTGTTTTTCAGAAACCGGGATGTGGCCTGCTTTATTTATCATAGCTAGAAGCGTGCCAAGGTTTTTTGCCTGCTGTAGAGCATGGGTGCTTGTCCTTGGAGCTTCTTTTGCAGTCTCCCTACTGCCTTCCCAACCTCTTCTCCACGAATGCACCCACGGGGACCAGCGATACTTTTGGGGGAGCCGGGAGGGGGTCGTCACACCAGGCCTGCGAGGGGTCGGCAGGGACAGCAGGCTCCACCTTGCAGCAGGGGTCTGGGAAGAGAGAGGTCCTTCCTCTTTGGCCGTGCTGCCTCCTCATTTCTGCCTCGCTCCCCTTTGCTGGTACCGGCTGGCATCTCGTGCTTTCCTGCCTGCCTGTGCTTCTGTGGCAAAGCCTCTGAAGCTGTGAGTGAAAAGTAAAATTCAGATTAAAAAAATTATTTACCTTGCTCTACTGAAAAAAATACAGAGTTTGCATGAGCATTGGACAGATTTTTTTAGGGCTTCAGCAATTATCCATCACTCATGGTAAACTGAACGCGAAGAAACCATTGTAGATCTGGAATAACAAGTGGTAGAACTGGACTGCTGCGGAGTATTTCTGTGAGGATTTATCTCAATGAGAGGGGCACGTTCAATCAGCAGAAACGCATCCGACATGAAGGACTAAACACCTTGCAAACGTAGAGGTCTTGATCTGGGATGGAGCAGCATTTCCTGCAACGCGCGTTCCTGCAGTCCAAAAGATGTAGAAGGAGAATATGTGCGTGTGTGTGTGTGCACGTGCACATACATACTGTTCCTGTTGAAGGCAAACATCAATTTTGATGATCTGAATATTGATACAGCAGTTTAGAAATAGTTTGTCCAGGGAAGGTGTTTGCACTGCTGTATTTACCAGCCCAATGAAATCAGACAACCTTTCAATCCATAAATCACAGTACAGTATTTGCCAATCCAATTTCTACGGCTGCGCTGAGCCAGCCACGCTATCCAAAGAACGTTATTTAATCAAAGTAATAAAACCGAAAACCCGTATTGATTCTCCTTTGGCTTTCTCAGGTTCTTGTTAATTTTGGCCTTAGAATATATGTTGATGTTTTTCAGCTTCCATTTTATTCAGTTACTTTATTTCTAAGGTTGGAGGCTTTTTGCTAAAACACGGCAACCCTTTGCTGTACAGCGTGGGGCATTCTCCTTGCTGTTTACGGGTTGAGTGTAACACATTTTCTAACCATTTTTGCTCTTTTGCTGATTTGAGAATTCGGCGCGCAAAGTGGGTTTATGCAGGCCACGTGAATTTCTGGCTTCAAGGCAATGATAAGGAATTTTGAATGGCTTAGTAAGTGCCACCATGCATTTAAAGTTGGTTTGCAGTCATCTCAAGGTAGTTTATGGCATAAGAACGACTCTACTTCAATATTCTCTTTTTCTAATAGACAAAATCCAAGGGGATTTTATGTGGGAGTGACTACAGACAGAAAGCATGTTTTTTTCAGGAGCCTTAAACATTGCCCTTGACATATTTTCAGTCAGCACAACCTTGTCTCCTGTTATTTTAGCTGGCAACAGTTCTACAAATCGTCCTCTGGAGGTGCCCTGGGACTCCAGGTAGATGTTTGCTGCCGCTGTCCGACCACTTCCTTCAGACCTTCACACCCAGACCCTGGGGAGCCCAAGAAGGGCCGTGGAGGAGCGCCTGGGTCTGCCCAAGGAAGCCTGTTTGCCTGGCCTGCCTTTTTGCAGTGCGGCCAAGGCTCCACAATTCTTCTCCAGCTTTCAAAGTTATGGCAATACGTCACTGCCTTGGCTGTGGCCAGAGGTATTTTCCACCCACCTTCGGCAGCTGCTGTAGAAGGGCAGTAGCCATCTCACAGTGAGGCTTGGTTCTGCAAGCTAAGGGCATTGCATCAATCAGCAGCCCTTTATTTTCACTCCCTCTGTATCTTCCCCAATAAACTCAAATTTCCATCCCCTCTGTTTCAGGTGTTCTTTACAGCTTCATGCATCTCATGCCTCATGTCAGCAGCTCTA
Source organism: Heteronetta atricapilla (assembly GCA_011075105.1). Classification (NCBI taxonomy): domain Eukaryota; kingdom Metazoa; phylum Chordata; class Aves; order Anseriformes; family Anatidae; genus Heteronetta; species Heteronetta atricapilla. The sequence continues at coordinate 126,231,615 of CM021731.1, read as the reverse complement.
GTTTGTTGGTTTTTTTTTCCTCAGTTCCCCTCTGCATCTCCCCTACAGCAGTCACACAAGGTTTTCTTGGACATTCTCGGGCCCAGAGGTCCCTCAGTTGGGCCCTGCAGCATCTCACTCTTTGCAGCAGGCGCCGTGTGTCCCCGGAGCTGGGTCCTCCTGGTCTCACTGTCGGTAGCAGGTCTCCATGTGCTCCCCCTTCCTTCTACTGCAGCCACTCCTGGGGATAAATCATGAGGAACATCAACAGAGTGGGCTCTCCTGGGAGGATGTGCGAAGGATGAGATGAGTGGTGGTGGTTGGTGACTGCTATCAAGTGGTCCTTTGATCTGGAGACAGCCCAGAGGTCCTTGCAGTTCTGCGATGCAGATGTCAGGAGCTCTTCATCTTATCCCCCTTCCCTCTCGTTCTGCCCCTTGGTTCAGTTTTCTGGGGCGTGCTCCTGACCCCGGGGCCGGGTGTCGTGGCTGCTCACTGAGGTAGCTGCGCTCCCGGAGTCCCCCCGGCACGCCTCTCCGAAGCTGTTCCACAGAAGTCCCACCACACTGGAGGTCGAGCTTCACAACCTGTGGGACCTAATGTTAGGGCCAAATGCGTTTTTCCCTCGGGATCAGTGGCAGACTTCTGAGGTGGTTGAGGAGAAGAAGCCGGTCATACTTACCTGCAAGACTCCCGAGCCTGTATGCAATCCTTTTTTTTCCAGCCGTATTTGCAAGGAAAGGGGTGCAAGTGATTTCAGGTCATCTGAAGGGTGATGTGGCAACCTGACCTCGTGAATGTGCTGAACCACAGTTGTGTGCAGACACTTGTGCTCGCTGGCCAGCATGGTTGTCACCCCTGGCTTAAAAATAGCTCTTGTTTTTTCTTTGTTTTACCCCCCAGATTTGCTCTCCAAAGGAAGCTGTGCCTGTCGCATGTTTAAAACAGATTTTCTTCCCTGTGCGTATGGAGGAAGGTAGAGGAAGTGATAAATCTCTAAAACCAGTGTGATAGAACAAATCATCTCTGAGGGCCAGACACTGAGCCTTTCCCTCACTCCGTGCCTTGGTCTGTGGCTGCCCCGCCGACGGAACGGTGACCGCTGCTTCAGCAGGACGAACGTGCCAGAGGATGGCTCTTGTCATCGGGCAGGAATGCCAGGGGGTGAAGCTGGACGTCACCAAATCCAGCCCGTGACTGGGTGCCATCTGCCACAAACAGATTTGGGGAACTGGAGAAAGAAAGAATCCTCCATGGTTGGAAGAAAATAAATAACAACTGGGGGGGGGGAGAAAATTTATGGCTTTTCTTCCCGCTAATAATCTGAAGAAAATCCATCATCCTTCCTCCCCGGTTTTGACACGGGAAATACTTTGTACTTAGTTATTTCCTGCACTCCATGTTAGCATCAAATCGATTACAGGGTCAAACTACCAACTACACGCTCGCCCCTTTCTTACCCATGCAGCCGCTGCTCGGATCTCAGCGGTGCGGCTTCTGCAGCCTCATGTGTCCACGACACTGATGCCCTGCGGGACAGCGGCTCGGCTTCTCTCCCAGGAGCTGTGGGCCGCCTCCAGGGGGGCACCGAAGGGCTCCAGCGGAGGCTGGAGGATGCGGAGCGGATGCTTTCCGCGGGCTGTTGTCCCCCCACCGCCGCAGGCCATCTGCGACTCTCCGAGGCGCACTCGTCTCCTGAGTCACATCCGCGTCGCCCGCTGGGCAGCGTGGTGCTGGGGGATGTTGTTCTCGCGTCACAGGGATATTTTCAGGCTTTCTTCTCACTGTGACCTTTCAGCCTCCTGCCGCATTTCCTGTGAGAATGGGAGCTTGTCCTTTCCTAAACAACGTCTTGGTTTCTTCGGGCGTTTTCCAAGACAATACGCATGAAAGGCCAAGCTAGGTCTGCAGGAAAAACTACGTTAGGTGCCTCTCCTGTCTTCTGAACATGACCTGCTTGATTATTTCTGTCCTGATAGATGGGTTTGAGAGTAGACATCAAAACAGGTTACCTTCTCGCCCACCTTGTGTCATGGCCAAGAAATGCCACGTCTCCAGCAGTCGGGCACGCAGGCAGCCCTGCTCCTGAATGGCAAGTGGACCACCAGCAACCACGCTCCTGATTTTAAATGATGCCATTGAAGAAAATTTCATCCTAATGTTCTCATGCTCTCCGTTCTTTTTTCTACACCTGAAATTGCCAATTAAACAAAATCATTTCTGGTGAGCCAAAAAAAGCCACCGAAGTCCTAGCCCCTTTGGAATTAAATTGTAAGCAGGTCTGTTTTCCTCTTGGCTTGGTCAAAAGACTTTTATTTGATAACGTTCAGATTTTTACCCACCAAACACCATAATTCTTTTGGTTTTAATTAAAGAGGTTTTTTTTCCTTTGCACTAGACTGATGCTAAACTGGATTCACTAAATCTTCTTATGCTGTAAGTAGCAGTGACCCAGATAAACACACTTAAAAATTCAGCTACTGAAACTACACCGTGTTGCCTTTGTAATACGGAGCGAGAGAAATCTAAAATAATTCTATAAATTTACAAGGGTGGCACGCAGCTTCAAATCATTAAAAGCAGATTCATAGGCTAATTTAATTCTTCTGAATTACATGCACAAATCTTGGTGCTTGGTTCGGCGTCAGATGCTTGAAAGTTACAAAGAGGCCCATGAAAAAATTACTTTTTCCTTCTGCATCCGTCCTTTTGCAGCGTAACAGAGGCCTTTTGGAAAAAGGGGCTCATGGTGTATGTACGGACACATCCTACAGCAGCCACACAGCGCCACGAACGCAGGTAACCACGAAGAGGTTGCACTGCCTTGGTTCTCAGTGCCCGAGCTCACGGCACTGGTGGTGGTGTGTTGTCAGGGCTGGGATTCAGCCCGGTCAGGCTCACCGCCCGCCCAAAGGCATGGCCTGGGGGAGACTCCATGGACAGACGTGGGTCAAGGCATGGACATGAAGACGTCTCCGTTGGCTGTATCAAGATGTGGGCATCAAGACTCCTCAGTTGAATGGATCAAGACATGGACATCAAGACTTCTCCGTTGACTGTTTCGAGACATGGACATCAAGGCTCCTCCACGGAATGGATCGAGACATAGACATTGCCAAAGTGCCCCGTCTGCCTAGGTTTAAGCAAACCCTTTCCAAGGCCCAAAAAACTGTGCTTCAACAGTGAGTGGCAGGATGCTACCAGTGGTTTTAGATGTTCATTTTGTGTGCTTTCTGCCAGATCAGGGAAGGAAGCGGCACTGGGAGAGCTGCCGGTGCCATGGCCCGCCAGCCGGCCACGCAAGCTCTGCTGGTCGCCGGGTGCTGGCGGGGAGGGCTGGGGGGCGTCTCCTGCACCCTATAACTTGCCCAAATGCGGACGTTCACATTTTTTTTGTTTTTGTGAATTTTTAGACCACAGAGTCAGCTGTGTTTACACAAGGAAGAAATATATGCTATCAGGGACAATCGGATAATAAACAACCTTTAATTAGCGCAAAAGATGCAACGGGACCTAATCCCTCAGTGTCTGTTTAGACAGTCAAACCTAAACAGCAGGGTCCGGCGCCCCGTCACGCTGCTCCGGGAGGGCCGGGGGAACCCAGGCTGCCGCCATCCCAGTACCCACAGCTGGGTGATGGTGAGGGGCTCAACCCAGACCAGGGACCGCATCCTGATCCGGGGATGGTTTGCAGTGGATGAGGATGCTGCTGCCCCCTGTATTCAGTGGGTGCTTGGGTTTTGAGCAGTTTCTTCTTTTTTTTTTTTTTTTTTTTTTTTGGATTCCTCATAGGTAGATGCAGGCTGTTGAAAGCTGCAAATACAGAAAGGAAGCCAGGGAAAGAAAAGAACTTACAACTAACTGCTGTTGTTGTTGGTACAGAAGTTCAGCTTTAGTCACTGTAAGGAGAGGTAGGCTTTACTGGATGTACATCCTGCTGGTTGACTTCTTTGGAGATTTCCCCCCACATTTAAATAATTTTTGGTAGCAGCCTGCTCTCCTACTTCCTCTGGCTAGCATTAGGTGATAAAACTGCTAACGTCAGATGAATCATCAGTAGCACCCATTGATTTTCCAACCTTAATCCCAGCGCAGAAGACCCCAGGGTGGCAGCGGTACCTCTCACTGGCAGCCACCCCCCCGACCAGCCCCACAGCTGCTCCCAGCACACCAGACCCAGGGAGCCACAATGAGCTAGGGCATGGTTTGGCCATGGAGACTCCTATTTTGTGTGTGGTTTGCTTGGCATCCCCAGAGGAAGGGCCCGTGAGGATGTGTTCCTCTGCGGCGCAGCATCACCTCAGCAGGCACCAAGGTGGCCTGCAGGATGAAGACTGACAGCAAAACAATTTGCTCCAGAGCTGCACCGGTGTGCTGAGCCATCCCTGTCCCTCTGGGCATCCCTGTGCTGCCTCCCAAGGCCGAGCGGCACGGCTGAATGCCACAGCTCCCGGCCAGGCTATCGGAGTGGTCCGGCGACGCTCCCAGAGGACTTACAGTCAATGATGATGGATTGCACTGATCCATTAATGCAGCGGTCTCATCTGGGGAAGATGTAATTGCCGCTCCGTGTCCCACCGTTCCTGTGAGTTTTTCGGCACATGTGATAGCGCGCGCGGCGATGGGGAGGGCTGGTGACGAATGCTGCAGTAAATATGTCAGGGGCTGCGCGCCCCATGGCAGCGCGCTCCCATCCTGCTGCCAGCCGGCCGTCAGTGAGGTGGGGAAGCGATGATCACAAAATCTGGTGTGACGCCTTCGTCGTGATGGATGCGCTCTCCGAAGGTTTGATGGAACAGCGTGGGCAGTACCGATCTTGTTTCCTCTTGCAATGCACATCTGCAAAAGAGGTTTGCGTTGGCTGGTTCCTAGTGTCGGGGAAATAATATTTACTTTTAGACCTCGATGGGAGGGGAGGAAGAGGAAAGCTGGGGGAGCACAGCTGCAAGGAGCAGCAAGTGGGGCGTGCGCCTACCTGGAGCCATGGTGCCATAGTCCAGCCGGTGAAAACCTGCTGAAAATCAGTGAGGTCTGCTCATTGCACACATCCACGGTGCCGGGTGGCATCTCATGCCAGCGTTGTCTTGCATTCAGAGGGCTGGCGTCTCACACAGGATGGCAGGACCGAGGGAACGGGTCATCTCTCTGCCTCTCCACGTCAGACCAGGAAAGGCTCAGTGCAGCCGCCGGGGTGAAAGGCAGCGTGTAAACGGGCGTGAAAGGGAGAGGGAACGGTGCCTTTTTCCTCACATCGCAGGAATCCTGTTTTTTTCTGTCTTTTAAACAAAATGCCCGTGGCTGCTCACAAATTCTTGCAAGGAAGAAAATAAGGGGCTATTTTTTCTTGAAAGTTTTGCCATCCATGTAGTTTTAAATAGAGTGGCACAAGAACAGGCGAGTTTGAAATCTGACGCAGCCGTGCTTTCTGCTTGAGGATCAGTGCCGGCATGATGCCGATGAAATGCTGGGGTTGGTGAAGGGGTCGGTGAGAGGGAGAGTCCAGTGAATCTGGAGCTACGAATACAAAGCTTGAACTGGCAAGCTGAACGAGCATTGGGTTACTCGAGTCAGTGGGGAAGGATGAAGCATTAAATAACCACATTTTGCACTGCAGAAGGGAAGAATCTACCCTTTTGCTTGCCAAACAGCACCCCGGTACTAATAACACCTTGGTACCTGAGTGAGACCCTGCCCACAGGAGGCAAGAAGCTGATGGCTCCGTGTTGGGTTCCCTGTGCTAGGTCTTCTCATTTGGGCCTGGACTGAGGGAATTTCTTGATGCTCTTTTTTGACGTGCAGGGCCTGAGACGGTGCTGCTTGTGCTTTCCTGTAGAGCACGACAATATCCCTGCTGCTGATAGCCACAGGTGGGAGGAGGAGTTGCCATTTTGTGGCAGCTGGCTGGCACGAGTACCTGTAGTCAGCCATGGGCAACTTCTTACCTGTGGTCTTAGGCAGGAAGATTTGTACGTCACCAATACGGGTCAGTGTGCTGGAGGGTTCGATTTTTACCTGGCGTTGCTTTTCTTCTGATTCTTTATTTCTTGAAGGCAGGCTGTGTGTTGGGGCAGTGAGAGGTCGTGTGACAGTCTGGCTTTCAGCTGATGTGAGGTGAGTTACCCAAGTGTCAGTATTAACAGTTCCAACACCCATGATATCAAACTGCAGTCACAAACCGGCTTCTGCTCACTCCTCCTTGTGGCCTCGAGAAGGTCCAGAGAGGAGGAATAGGCACATGGAGGTGCTGGGGTGGGCGGGGTGCCCATGGTGCTGGTGGCACCTCCCTTCCTTCTGAGCTGCTGGGCCCATGGAGGGGTGCTCTGGTGGGCATCGCTGGTCAGGAGGCACCTGAAGATGTTGAAACATCGTGGTGCAGTGGGGCCAGGGTCAGGTGTTTCACCTGCAGAATACCATAGCAGCTTAAAAATGGATTCTGACTTGACCTGTTTGGCTGAGACAGGGTGAGTGGTGCACGTGGGGGTCCTCATCACGTATAGCCGGGAGTGACGCAGTCACCTCATCCAGAAGGGACAGGCAACGGCGGCAGCAGCCTTCACCACGCCAGTTCGCCTTGGGGTAATGGGAAAGATCAAGTGAACACAAGAAAAACATCTGAGGCTGGGATAAGGGAACTGCATCAGGACAAAGTAGCGAGCCAAGGGTTTCTGAGCAGGGAACAATCCTCTGCCGAGGAGCTAATGAGGCTTTGAAGTTGTTTAACTGACATCAAACTCTGAAATCCTTTGCAAGAGCTGCAATGCTTTGAGAACTGTTTAATAAAGCTCTTGACTGGGAAAGGAGCAAATATTTTATCAGGCTGAGTGCTTTTTGTTGCGGGTTTTGGGGGGAAGCAGGACGGGCAATTACATTTAATTGGTATCCTTTCCCTCCTGTTATCATTGGGGTATCGATTGCTGGGAAAGCAGAATGCATGTTTTCTAAAATTTACTGTAAAGTAACGGCTCTCTTGTTTGTTTTGTTTAGCTCTGTGCTCTCAAAACAGCTCATTTTTCTTTGCTTTGCTGGCAAATACAATGTTTTGATTGAAAACGATACCAAATAATCAGTTAAATTGGATATTTAATGTCAGGAAAAATTGTTTAAAATATTTTTTCCCATAGGAAAATCACGCAGTTCGCTTTGCAAGCCTAAGAAGCCTCTTAATGCCAGCACGAGCCTCCATTCTCCCTGCGGCCTCGCTCCAAAAGCAAACACGTGGGCGCAGCACGTGTTTAGGCACCGCGCGGGCCAAGGTATGGTGAACCTCAGGAGCTCCAGTGCCAGCAGTGTCCCATCCAGTTTTTCACTTTTAATTTACAATTTTTGAGGCTGCTGCCGTCTCACCACCCCTGCAGGGTGCTGGGGGAGCAGCCAAAGGTGCATGACGGGGCCGGGAGGCTGGGGGGACGCAGGGCAGGACCTCCTGGCAGTGAGCATCCCCTGGGAGCACGCATCCCTCCCGCCTGGCTCCATGGAAGCTGGCAGCGTGCAGGGCACTGAGGCACCTGCCCCAGCGCGGCACTGCAGTCACCAATGTCCTGGACCCCAGGGAACGCATGGCGGCAGCGTGAAGGGGGAGCTGCGGCACAGGGATGCTCCCGCAGCCCCTTTCTGGACAGAAACGGGGAGCGTGGAAGCCGCAAGAGCCTGCGAGGTCGGGGGGATGTCACTGGCCTCGGCAGCACGTGACTCAGCAGTAATTACGGCTGGCAAATTTATATTTGTCCTTCGCGTGTCAGGTTTAATGCATCAGATCGCCGTGCGCTGTCTGAGGGTGGGTTGGGCTTGCTGCAGGCAAGTAGTAGTATGCTAACAGGGGGGAATAAACCACATCTGGAAAGGTTTTCTTCTCAGAAGCTTGTTGCGAGGTCCTTCCCACCATGACAGCCTAGAGGTAGAAGGGACTGGGATGTGCGGGGGATGTGAGAGACTTGAGCCGTTGGGAATGGCAAGGTCAGCCTCAAATAATTTCAGAACAGTCGTGCTTTCATAGAGCTGGTCTGTACACAGCCCTGTACACTGTGTCAGTGGTGGTCATACCGAGAGTGGGAGACCTTCAGCAGAGTTGTTATCAGTTATACGTGGTTATCAGAACATCCTGCGTGGAGCAGGGGGAGGGACAATGCACCTGGCCGTGCGGCAGTGTGCCATCCCCACTGTGCTTTGGGCACACCACAGTTGTGGCTGTGAAGGAAGGTTTTTTGTGAGGCCTTGCACTTGGGTGTAAAAATTCACTACAGGTTGGTCTTTGTCAGGCCAACGCTCCGTTCATCCCCCAGCACTTACTGTCTGTCTCATGGACGTTGCCCTTGGGAGTGAAGGCACCGGTTTCAGGTCTGTGACAGGATTTTTTTAAAAAAATTGGCCTAATTTGTTATAAAATGAGCAGAAATTCTCCCCAGAGTGGATTGTGAACTACAGGCCATTGACAACAGCAGTGCAGTTGGCAGATCTATGACCCTCCCCCGGCTCATGCGCAGGCCCGCTCGGTATTTCTGAGCTGACCTCCTTCACAGGCTGAGGCGTGATCAGGAAGTCAAAGCGCTGCCTCGCAGGGCGATCACGCTTCGTGCCTAAGCGGCGCGTGCGCCTTGTCGCGGCGCCATCCATTACAGGCCGCTCCGTGCTGCCGTAATGATTTCCTTTCCCTCCGGCTCCCCCAGGGCTGAGCAGCCTGGACGGGAGCCGTGACACAAACAGCCTTGTGTCCTGGGGGGATCCATCACGCAGCGCTGGCGCTGGGGAAATAAAAGAGTACCTGTTGAGTTAGCCGCCTCACATCCTTTTTGCTCCTCGAGCATCTCCTGGCATTGTCTCTTTTTTTATTTCAGCCTAACAGTGCCCAGCTCACTGCCCCCCACAAGAAGTAAGGGGCCAGCGCAGAGGCGTGGGGAGCAAAGGCTGTGGGCATCACACACCGAGCCCCTTTCTGGAGGTGACAGGGCCACATTGGGGGTCTGTCTGTCAGCCAGCAGGAGGACGAAGGGCTGGCTGGTTGTCTTAACAGACACCCTGCAGGGGTCTCCTCCTCTCCAAGGGGTCACCACCAGCTCTCCTGGTGCCTCTGCACCCAGCCAGCACGGCGACACCGGCAGCGAAAGGTGGGGATGTGTTAGCGTGCTGTCAGCTGCCTTCATAACAATGGGAAGCCTTTGCTCCTGTAGGGCTGCAGCGATGCAAAACAAAAGTCATGGGCTGCAAGATGATTTATAGGTCCTTGCTCTGTCAGTACGTGCCCTGGTTGCCCCCGTGCTTATTTACCGCGGACGGATGCAGAGGGATGGGATGGGCTTTGGCTGCTGAGGCTGCTGAGGACAGGCAGGTTCAGCTCGGGGTCCTTATACAACCCAAGTCTCACCCACAAAAGCTAAAAACAAGCAGGCTGGGTGCGTGGTCTTTGGGTGCACCGGGGCACGTGGTGGCACAGCGGTGTGGGACTGGGGCTCGCAGGAGCTGGCGCCATGCCCCTGAAGGTCAACGTTGAGGACAGGGCCTCTGGCAGGAGGATCGCTGACAGCAAGCAGTGAATTTTGGCAAAGCATTGAAGTCCAAACCTGACTGTACATTTCTCCCCAAGCTGTTCCACTAGGTCAAGAGATCGAACCGGGCTACGTTGGAGCACCAGGACCACTGCACGCGTTACATCCGCAGTGTGGAGTGCTGCGGTCCCACACAACAGCCCTGAGAAAAGTTTGCAGCACGGCCATCAGCAGGGGATAAAAAAAACATGCCAGAGTTATCGCCGCCCTTTTAATGGCATTTCTGTATAGCTAACATATCATTTCCTGTAGAGTTACACACATCATTGCCTAGTGCCATGAACTTAACTCTTATCAGCACCCCGGTGGGAAAACCCCAGATATTTACAATAGCTTTCTTTTCAGAGCTGTAAGCTTATTTTCAATTAAAACAAACACCAAATTAAATATTAAATAGATAAGTAGGGAAGGGGAAGTTAATTGATTTTCCGACACTGAGGTGGGGTAGACAGAGGAAACTTAAAGCAATTTCACTGAATTGCATTACCTCCCTTTGCATTTATTAGGTACACGAAACTAAGTTTTAAAAACTGGGTAACTTAATATTTCACACACGGCGGAGCAGCAGTCGTCAAAGAAAAAAAGCAGCACATGCTTCAGGTTGGTTTATATTAAGGGGGAAGCGTGGTACAGCTCTCTCTGTCAATACCAAGGTGGGAAAACGCAGTTGGAGTCCTCTCCACGGTGGCGTGTGTTTTTGTACCCTGTGCTCGACACGCGTCATGTAAAGAGGGAGTCCAGGAGCCGGAGGACAGCTCGCTGGGCAGCTTCAGCCTGTCTCAGCCCCACAGCTCCAATGTTGCTGGAGAACAACATTCAGCCGTGCCTTAAAGTTAAAAAAAAAAAGCGACAAGGGAAAGCAGGCATCTCTTCAAGGTGTCTGATGGTGATAGATGAGCTCTTCTTTCCCTCCTCTAGATATTTCCCCTGCCCTATCGCTTTTTAAAGCAGCAGTGGGGGATTTTATTATGTTTTATACTTTCACCCTCTGCGGTTATCTGTCTCTCTCTCTGTGGGTCTGTACAGCATGCTAATCCCTCAAGGCTCTTACACAGCATAATTTTCATCTTAATTTTTCTATTTCTCAATGTTAAACGGCTTTGCCAGGGGAATAGAAGGTCATTTCCTGTCCCCACCAGCTCATTCGTTTTCTGTGAAAACACAGAGATCTCACGCTTTGCAAACAAACAGAGAAATCAGAAATAGCCAGCGTAATCTGCAAAACACTCGTCCGTGCCGCAGAATCGAGAGGAGCAGAGGTGCTGTTGTAAGCTGCGGAGGCTGAAGGGTTTGTAAATGGTTCTTCTGAAGAAAGAGGTTGTAGCAGAAGTATGAAATGGCTTTTTAATTCATTAACAAAACCAACAGTGTTTATTTCTTCAACTGGAATCTGCTGAGCAGTCTCCTCATTGTCTTCGTTTTTAGAAACATGAGCTCTTTATTTTTCCAAAAAAGACAGGCCTGATTTTTTTTTTTCTGGTACCACTACTTGTCACTTTCTGAATAAGCGATTTTATTTTTCTCCTGCCTTTCTGTGCTTGGGAATCTCTGCCTGCCTGCAGTCTGTTTCAGCCAACGCTGAAAAAGGAAACAAACAAAAAACCTCAGCCCTGTACTTGTGAATATTTTCTACAGAACATTTCATGAGATGAGAAAAATCATGAATTATTCCCCCAAGCCAGCAGCAGCAGGGGAAAATGAATGACTCATCTGTTTACTTTTAAAAATCCTTTTAAAAAAAAATCAGACGTGCGTGATGATAAATTATCAGAATTTTGCTCAACCAGCCCCGGCTGTTAACTCCCGACGTTGCTGGAGTCTCGCGCTCGCCGTGGCATCGTGCTGCCAGGCCCGGGGATTTACAGGTCTCGGGAGAGACGCTGAGATTTCCCGCTCCCCTGCCTTGGCCGTGCCTTAGCCTTTGTTCGTGGGCTTGGGTTTTTTTGTCTGTCCCTCTTTCGCTTGCAGGTTCCGCTGCTGCTCCTGCAGCCATCTACGCGAGCGAGTAATTTATGTCAGCCGCAAAGCCAGTGGAGCTATTTGTGTGTGCTCGGACAGAGAGATATCCCAAGCCCGGGCTCCTCACGCCCACTTCAGTGTCACGCTGCCCTCCGTCTCGTCTTGCCCGAGCAGCAAATGCGACCGAAGGATGCGGGGAGGAGCCCGGGGCCGAGTCAGTGCGGCGGTGACGGCGTGCAGTTCGCTCTCGGGTAGCAGGATGCAATTGCGTGCAGGTGAAAAATGTAAATTTGGGGTGCTTTTGGTGCTTCCCCATGGTAACAGAGTTAAAAATGGACAAGTTTCCATGGTGATTATTACCGCAGGATGCGCTGCTCACTTCAGGAGTGGCACAGGCGGCGTGGCGGTCCTCCAGGCAAAGTCTGCAGGCGTAAATTATTTACCCTTCTAGATAAATGAAAGCACAGCACCATTAAGCTGGTTTTTGTTTTTTTGACTTTTTTTTTGGTGGGGGGGGACACATAGGGTGTTCATCTTTGTAGGAAATAGGCTGCAAATTTCACTGCCATCACGAACAGGAACGATCTCTGCCCTTTTATTTTCATTGACATTTGCTTGGTTTAGATGAAGGCGTGGGCTGGCAAAGTAGATCTGAAGTCGTTTTGATTTTTATCCCCTCTGTCTTTTATTGAACCAGGTGTCTGGTTCCAGCCACTGCCTGCGTCACGCAGGGCAGGTGCTGGGGTCTGGCTGGGTTTTGCTCCGGGCTTCTTCCTCTCGGGGGGAGCGTGGCCGGGCTGCTTCGTGACCCGTCGGAGGTGCCGCACCGATGGCCTGACCCGTGCTGGTAAATCCCTGCAGGACGAGCAAGGGACGGCTCCTGCAGGGGAACCGAGGACCCTCTGCCCACGGCGGAACATTTCCGAGCTGTGCATTTTAAGAAATGTTTGTTTTTGTGCGTTTGCTGAGCGAAAGCAGTGCGCTGTCTCTGCCGTACGCTGTCATTACGTGAAGCTTTGTTTAAAAGTGTGAAACGCAGCGCCTGAGCCCTTGGGTTCGCCTGCCTGCAGGAGGGGTGGCTTCTTGTCTGCAGGCAGCCCTGGAGCCCCTTTAAATTATCTGTGTTTACGGCTAAATATAAGTTCCTCAGAACTCTTCCCGCAGCACTCGGGGACGTCTGTATACACAGCATCGATGTATACCTTACGGTAGTGCGTCGTGGAGCCGTTACCCTGAAGCGTGGAAACGTTCAACGGCCTTCCTTTGGCGACAGGGTCTTTCAAGGCAGTCGCAAATATTATGTTAAGGAGGAGATTTACGCAGTGCCTAAACCGTGTTTCTGCCTCGCAGGCCAAGCTATGTTGGTGCCGGTGCCCCTGGCAGCCCCGAGCCGCGGCGGGTCCCGCTGATGGCGATGTGAGCGCGGCGCCCGCGGAGCCCCGAAGCCCTGCGACATGGAGGAGCTGTACAAGGAGACCCCGAACCTGCCCATGGACGTCACCAGCCCGCCGGCGGCCATGGCCAACAACAAGCTGGAGAACGGGGTGGCCCAGCTGATCACGGCCGAGGCCTGGAACATCAACTCGGCCGACCTGATGAAGAAGGCCCTGTCCCCGCTGGTGACCGTCCCCGCGCCCTCCATCCTGACGCCGCCGGCCGAGTCGCAGAGCGGGGTGGCCCTGAAGGTGGCGGCCACCGTGCTGCAGCCCATCTGCCTGGGGGACAGCCCCGTCGTCCTGCCCATCCACCTGCAGGTGGCCGGCAGTGCCGCCCCGCAGATGCCGGCTGGCAACGCCACCCCCTACGTCATGACCACGCAAGGCCCCGTCCCGCTGCCCGTCCTCCTGGAGCAGCACGTCTTCCAGCACCTCAACTCGCCCCTGGTGCTGCCCCCCGGCGCCGCCTGCCCCGCCAGCCCCCTGCACGGCGGCCTCTTCCCGGGCTCCTCAGCCCCCGTCGGCCAGCCGCAGCTCCTGGACCCCAAGCCCTCTGGCCCGGGCCAGGAGCCCGTGCTGCCGCCCGTCTTTCAGACACCGGGCTTCGCCGCCGTCCTGCAGGACCTCTTCCCCTCGGGACAGGGCGCCCTGGGCTCGGCCCCCTGCCAGCCACCCCCTGACTATGCCGCCCTCCCGCCCCAGGCCTTCAGCTCGCCCCTCTCCCCGCTGGTGCCCCCCGCCACGCTGCTGGTGCCCTACCCCGTCATCGTGCCCCTGCCCGTGCCCGTGCCCATCCCCATCCCCGTCCCCATCCCCGTGCCCCACGGCGCTGAGTCCAAGGTGGCCCCCGACCCGCCCAAGCCCCCGCTCTTCACCCCGCAGCCCTGCAAGGGTACCCAGACCCCCCTGGAGAAGGAGGAGACGAAGCCCTTCGACCTCGTCCACCAGCGGGACTTCTCCCAGCTGAGCCGCCACACCGTCATCAAGATGGGCAGCGACAACGAGGCGCTGGACCTCTCCATGAAAGCGCCGCCCGCGCCCCGCGCCAGCGAGGCCGCCCTGCCGCCACCGTCCCTTGAGGACGGGGCGCTGGACCTGTCCCTCGCCTCCTGCCGCAAGCCGGGGGGGCCCCAAGGGGAGGCGGCCGGCACCAGCCCCGCCGCCGAGGGCAGCCCCCCGGCCCCACCAGCCGCCCCCTTCGCCCCCTCCAAAGCGCCGGAGGCCGCGGGCAAGGCGGAGGCGAGGGCGGCAGGGCCCGGGCCGGGTGAGCTCCTGCGGCCGCCGCAGAAGTGGCTGGTGGAGCCGGCGGGGCGAGCGGGCTGCGAGCCCAAGGCCGGCGGCAACAACATCGAGATCGTCAGCACCTCGCAGACAGCCAAAGTCATCGTCTCGGTCAAGGACGCCGTGCCCACCATCTTCTGCGGCAAGATCAAGGGCCTGTCGGGAGTGTCCACCAAAAACTTTTCCTTCAAAAGGGACATGCCCCAGGACTCGGTGCTGCAGTGCTACGACGTGAAGAGCCAGCCCGAGCCGCGGGACAACGCCGAGGCGCTTAGGAAACCTGTAAAGAACAGGAGCGTAAAGCTAAAGAAAATGAACTCGCCCGAAATACACATTCTTCCAATCAAGAAGCAACGGCTCGCTGCCTTTTTTCCGAGAAAGTAAATTATGGGTTTTTAGAATTTTAAGATTATTATGGAAAAAAAGATAATAAAAAAGATGCACTTGGTTTTAAACTCATTTAAAACTTTAAACTATCTTTGTAAGTTATTTTTGGGGGAAGGGGGAGAGGAGCAGATGTAGAGTCCCTATGAGCTGGGTTTCTTTCCTTTTTTTTTTTTTTGTTATTGAATTTTGACTTTTCATGGGAAACTGAATAAAAAGCAACCTATTTTTCAAGCAGATTGCACATTTTGCAGCTTTAATGGAGTAACGGATGAGTCAGAGGGGTAAGAGCTATTTTCACTGCCATGAAGTGCTTTGATGATGTAATTCTTCATAACGGTTAGAATGGAAATTTCGAAATAAATGTTTGTACGTGCTGATCGGCTGCGCTATCTCTGTCATTTCTGAAGTGCCTCCGCCACGCGCACAGCCTGTACGCCGTAAGGCACGGCAGCTCACCCGTGGCGGCCCCACGACGTTAACAGCGCCAGGCGACGAGCAATTGCCTCGTCCCCGGGGCACGGCCGCGGAGCGCTTCTGAGCGCCCGCACGAGCTTGGGAAAAGCCACGGCGAGGGTTAGCGAGCGGAACAGCCCCGTGCACGCCGAGTGCCAGCTGCAGCGCCAGAGATGCGGCTTTGAAATGCTAAGCGATGCCAGCAGCTATTTAAAAGAGAAAAAAAAAAAAAATCCTAAAATTCGGGGGAATTTGGTTGCCGCGGGGGAGGGCGGGGGCAAGGAAAAGTCACATAATTTTTCCCAGCCTGACTATAGATACATGGGAAAGTTGTTTATTGTTAGCTTTATAATTTTCTTTGATGGCTGCAGTCAATGCCCATACAGGAGCAGACTATGTAACTGTTACCCGACAGTGTACACGCCCACGTCAATGGAGCAATGTGAATGTACGATGCAAATAAAAGTTCTGGTAGGTGACGGTTTTGCACTTTGTGTGTGGAAATCAGCTGGAGATGCCTCCCCGTATGCTCGCTGTTAAATTCAGGTGGCTCACGGCTGAAAACCCATCCCCAGGGAGGAACGGCCGTGAGAGCAGGAGAGTAATCTGGGGCGGACACAGCCCATAGCTCTTGAGAAGAACAACTCCTTTTTATTACTTCAGATGCCGTGTTCCCAGAACAGTGCTGTCTGAGCAAAAGCAGCAGTTGTAAACCCATCCTCTGGGCAATGCAGCACACCAAGCATACCTTCCTTTACCCTCAGCAGCCAAACTACGTCCGAGCCCCCTCCCGAGCAGCTTTGGGAAGGCCGTTGCAGTAGTTCCTGCAATAAGTTGGCCAAAGCAGCAGCCTCTGGCTTAGAAATCCCGTCCTCAGGCGCTGGCGTCACCCCAAAATGTGTTGAAACTTGTGACGAAGTCACAATTCCCTATCCAGAACATGCCCCCGCCTTCAGAAGTCAGGAAGGGCATTCTGCTGCTCTCTGTCTGGGCCGAGGTATTGCAGCCCTCTTGCTTAATATGAAAAACTGGGAATTTTCACATGGCAGGGGTGCTACACGGCATCAAATTCTGTCAGACTCCTGCTCTTTAAATATTTTTAAAGCCTTTGTTTTTCCCCAAAGCTGGCAGAACCGGAGACGTTCAGAAGAGCTTTGAAGCGCTGATGGATTCATTAATGTTTTGTCATCTGACAGCCGTTTTTTAAAATAATTCCGTTCTTAACCGAGAAAGCTCTGCTGCTTTGTTTTGTTCCTTCCAAGAAACTGCGCTGATGAAATGTGTCACTTGGTGGCTGCTGCAGCGCGGAGGCTGAGGATTTCTAAAGCCCTCGGGACGGCCGGCCCCGCTGTCCCGGCCCCGCTGCCTCCGCGGGGGCCGGGCTCAGAGCATTGAGATCTTCTGAAGATTTTTGTTTTTTGTTTTTGGAAGGGCTATGCCAGGGCAGCGCCTGTCAGCGATGCTGGCTGCAGGTGTTGAGGCCTTCTGCCAGGTAATTTCTTCCTGTTGCCCCGACTTTACATGGTGGGCTCCAGGAGGCCCCGCTCAGCGCTGGCGTCCTCCCCGTCGCCGGGTGGCGGCTGGAGACTCCCCACCAGGCTGGGCTCATCCACCCACGCAGGCACCTCCCCACCCGCCTCCCACCATCGCTCGGTGCGAAGCGCGAGTCCGACACCCTCTCAGCGCGGGGGAGAGGCGGCCACGGAACCAGGCACTTAATGACAGCAAGATCGAGCACCTCCACCTCCTCCTCGCTGCTAGCAGCGATGACAGGCTTTGGCTGTCGGGCCATTAGTGTCCTCCACGGCTACGCTCTAACCACTGCTGAAACCTCTGCGTGAGGAGAAGGCTGGGGAGCTGCGCCTGTGGTACGTGGAGCCTCCCTTTCTGGTGGCTGTTAATGGAGATGTTAATGCCGTGACGTTGAAGGGAAGGTCATTAAGCTGTAATGGCAGGAGGAGGATGTTTTACAACGAGGGGCGTACGCCAGGTAGGAGCACGGCCCCTCGAGGGTGACCTGTGTTGGCTCCAAGCTTCCTTTGACTGGGGCTTTGCGTGTGGGTTTTATTAGGGCCGAGGGAAGAGGGGGTGGGCTCCCTTCCCAGCCATTCACTCTCAGGCGAAGGAAGGTGAAGGAACCCAAAGGTGCCAAACTGGAGGAGGAAGCTGCCAGCTGCACAGAACAGGGCCCCGGGACACGCAGCATCAGCGGCAGGAGGGAAGGCAAGCACGGGGTGCAGCGAGCGCAGCGCTTCCTTGGGATGAAGGCAGCTGGGAGAGGCTGAACATCACCTCACACACACACCACAGCATGCACAAACCACACGCCAGATAAACCACAGCGTCCTGCACATCCCTGCAGAGGTGTGCCCCACAGGAGATCACCGAATTCATTCGATTCTTGCACGCGGAAGCTCAAAGGGGAGACCGGACGGGCGCAGAGGTGGCCGCTGAGCACCCACAGGAGGGCTTCAGGCAGGCCGTGCCCCTCCAGAGGCACCTCAGGACAGCGACCTGACAGCACGCCACTCGCTAGCAGCCCTGACCAAGAATCTCAGACAATGAAAATAGCATAAATCAACATTACATAATATCCTGGTGCCAGATGTTTTGGTTTCTCTCTGTGCTCAAGTTTATAAAAACATGCCGAAGTGCTTGGGCAAAGGCCTTCTTGTCAGCCGGCAGGGATGGGGTCCTGCCTGCCTGCCTTCGGCCAGCCTGCTACCGCTGCAGTAATCACGTGCATTTGTGAAATTTGTTTTTTTTTACTCACCTTTCACTTCTTTCAGTGGTTCCCCCCCCCGCTCATTGAAAGTTTCGTTTCAGCTAGACGATGCCACAAACTTGCCAATGCTGAAGTTTGCTGAGCGCAGAGCACCCCGCGGCTGTCCTACGCACACAAACAAATCCCCTCGTTCCAGCGCAGAAAACGTGTTTTCCACAGTTGTTAAAACCCCAGTATCCCACCCCTGCTAGGAAAATCCATTCTGTTGTTGAACCATCTGAAACATTTCTACACGTTTGGGGAGAAAAATTACTAACCGCTAAAATATTTAGCACTGTTCCGTGGCCATATCCCCCCAGCTCTCCTGTAACAACAGCGTAAGAAATTACTGGGGTACTTCCAAACAAAGTGGGGAAAAGTAAAAGAGCAAATGGCAGCATACGGGCTAATAGGGTGTGTAGAAGGGCGCGCTGCTTCCCAGGTAAAGCGCCGGCTTTCACTGTAAAGAAGCCCAGGTTTGCAGGAAGCACGGGTAATGCAAACCGCATCCCCGTCAGCCTGTGCCCGGCCCCCCCTTGGCTCCCGGGATTACTAATGCTCCTCAGCCCACAGCTGCCTGAGAACGGCTGCATTTTCTGCATTGTTTCAATATCATCCTTCTCACCACATCCTCCTCGACGGCGTTCCCATCCTTCTCTGCTTAAGGGCCGGAGATGGTGGGCAACGTTTTGCCCAAGTCTGGCACCTCACGGACCGAAGCTACCAAAGGGGCACGTCACCGTGACACGGAACGAGGAGCTCCCTCCTGCCAGATCTTAGGTACTGCGAGAAAAACACTACAAGTGCAAAAAAAAAAGCCCTAGAAGTCCCATCAGTACGCAGGGGAGAGCTATTAACGGTGGGAGCTGCTGCTCCAGAAGCCATTTCCTGTCTGTTGAGACCTCATCAAAGGGAAAAGAATGAAACCCCACCTGCTCTCCAAGGTGTAAAGGTTTCAAGTGGATCTTTCATCCTTTAAGTGAAGGATTCAATGTAAGTACCTTGAAAGCTTGGTCCATGTCTTGGAGACAGGCAAGTGCCCTCGGAGAGCTGCCCGGCTCAGCCACGAAGGCACGAAGCTGCCCCACGGCATGGCAAAGCCTGACAAAGGCTGCCGTCTGCCTCTCGCCACGGGGAGCACGGTCACACGCCTCTCGCTTAAAGCGTGCAACAAAGAGGATCCAGGGGCAGAAATACGCTCAGCGCATTGAATTTTGGGGGCAGGTATTCTGGTCCATACGGACATTTGAGCAAGACCCCTTGTGCGGTAGACCATGGGGCTTCGCCAGAAGCCTGTGGTTTAGCAAAAGGTGCAGCTAAGCATTTCGTCTGAACACCAGGTAGGTCTTTCTGAAGGGTTCAGGTAAGGGAATTGCTCCATTTTACTGAAAACAAAGAGCAATTTTGATGGGAAACTAGTTCACGTGCTGGAGTTGAGCAGGATGGGCACTGGGGCTCCCGTGACAGATACCAGGAATCATGTCAGGGGAGCTCTGATCTCATGAAGCAGATGTTGGTGTCTGGTCAGATCACTCCGACCCTGAACCCCGTCAACTACACCTATGTGGACTACAGTGAGAGACAGTCTAGGCATAATTAGGATATGAAAACGTGCAGTTACATGAATTTAAACCCCATCCTGTACTCTGCAGGTGTGACTTGAAAAGAAATCCCATAAAGAGTGAATTGGTAGCAGTGGCTCATTCAATTAGGGAGAAGCAATTAAAGGACAGAAAGAGAGGATGCCCCACGAATTGAGCAGGGAATGCTAAGGACTCAGCCCATGTTTTCAGATGAAATCTCAAGAAGTCTTTGGCACGTGATGTTACTGACAGGCCCGTGGGTTTTCCTTTAATCAAACACCACAGCACTCAAGCTAAAGAGACAAACTATGATTTGCAACTGGTGAACAGCAAAACAAAGGGAGAAAAACGTCCATTTTGACGCAAGATAAAATACTTCATACCTCTGTCATGGCTTCAAAATATTAATCTCTAGCTTCCTTCCTTGAAATCCCAGGCCAAGTAGTCAAAAGACATCAGCTATGACTCAGCAATCAGTGCATCCAATTTGAGACAGGGTAAGCTAGTATCCACACCTGGCTTCCTCCTTTTCCTCCAATTTTCCGTTACTTCATTCTTCATATATTTTCCTTCCCATGATTTTTGCACACAATCCGTATCACTCATCCCAGCCTTCCATTTCTGTTTTCTTTCAAAACATTTAAACTTTCCCCAACCTGTTCATTTCCCGTAGCCAAACACAAACCCGAAGACAGGTCACAATTAATACACTACGGTGAACGCGGAGATACACGAATGTAACACATTCCCTTTGGCTGAGCTGAGCACTCGTGCTCTGGTCCTTTGAAAACATACAGAGAACACGATGCAGCATTAAGTTAAAACCAAGTAAAACAAAAAACCCACACCCACAAAAAAGCCACCGCTGCCCTTTGAGCCGGATAAGCAAAAGCTGTCATCTCAGGCACAGCACCAGCAGTATTTTGGTGCATTGCTTAGGTGGGCCAAAGGCATCTCTGGGCTTGCAGTGGTGAAACAGAAGGAAAGCAGATCCCCCGTGGAGAAGGGAAAGCAGCTCTCTGTAGAACAAGCAAGGGGAGGACAAGGCCGGAGTGCCCTTCCAGTGAGTCAGAGCCTATGCGGGACACAAAACCAGCAGCACGCGAGACCTAAGATCTTGCCTAGCCTGCGGCATGGGCACCAGAACAAGAGAAGAGTCAACTGACTCCAAATCTAAGCTAGCTGTTGCAGCTTGATGAGTGTGGTTTAGTTCTGTGCTCCCCTTACTCCAGCTTCACATGAATTGGAACTCCAAGGCGGCCTCCGTATTTCTTCTAGGCCTTGTAGGCCAAGTAGCCTCCTTGGGACACGCACCTCAAATCTCTGACCTATCTAGCAGCTCACCCCTAAAGCACAAGCATAAACCAAGGCCAGACCAGAACCGAGCATTTAATTCTGCTCTCACACGCAATTAAAAGAGCCTGACAAACGGAAAGCACTTTGCGGACCACACCTTGAGTAACACTGCCTCGGGTGAGAGGCCTCTGCTCCCGACAGAGCACCATCAGCGTTCCCAGGCAAGGAGAGAAATCAGTAGCAATAGCACATCACACTGGGATTGTGCAGTCAAGATGCAGGGCCCCTTCCTTATTCTTCAAAACATGCAGGAGCAAGAAGCACAGACCCCTCCCTCAAAACGGAGGCTCTCCGGTAAGAGGAAGGCCTGCGTGGCCGCACTGGTTTGTAGAGATGGAAGCTGGGGGAAGAATTGTTCAGACCTGTCTGGAAACTCCACTCAGATCTCAACAGCATTAACACCGTCGCTTGGAGGAACAGAGCACTGCCATAACTCATGGGAAAAAAATCCACATATGAGAAAATGAGAAATCTAGTAAAATCCAGTAAAATCCCAGCCTTTTGCACTTGTAAAACAGACTGAGGTGCACCACCATTCACTGAGGCCTTTCCAGTGCCTAGCCAATCTGCCTCAGCTTCCACCTGTGAGGGTAGATGAGCCTTTGTCTTTCCCATTCTTGACCTCACTGCTGAGACTGCCAGCACAGGGTAATGGCAATTATCATGGTGGTTTTGTGGTGTATTCACTTCCTTCCAGCTGTCATAACTAGAAAGGAATCACTGGCAGGAGCGTGTTTCTGCCAGCTTCAAGCTGTACATCTGTTCACATTTGTCTGTTCACACACCATGGGATGCGAGCTCCCTTTCCTCTCGCACTGGCATCTGTTTGCTCACACGATTTGTCCTGGAAGGGCTTTGATTTCGGAGGCTGGAAAGTGGAATCTCGGTGGATGGAAATGTCTTCGTGTATTTCAACACGAGAAGAAGCGCCGGTGCGCAGCCTTCGCTACCAGCGCTACGCAGCTCCACGGCAGGTAATGAAAGCCGAAATAAAACCAGCGGCAGTCCATAAAGCTAAGGGGAGAGGCAGCTCGGGAAGGATTCCCTAGATCATACAGCAGGGCCGGGAGATTCCGGAGCTGCTGGGAGCTAATTCTGATTCAGATGGGACAAATTACAGCTAATCAAAATGATCTGCTAAGGCAAGGATGGATGATTCATGTAAGTGAGGGAGTTAAGCCTATCGGACCACCGTAATGGCATCCTTTAAGCACATACAGGTCTCCCATCATCTCCACAGCCACAGCAGTAAGAATATATTTAGAGCAAACAGTCAGAGAATCTGTTAAAATATATGTGTTTGCTGTTTTAAAATTAAGAATCTCTGGGGTGTCCACTGTAACAATGAATAAATAAATTAACCACGACATAAAATGTCTCATAGCTGCTGACTCGAAACACAGTGAGCTTACAACAGGCTTCAGATTTTAAGATAAGGCCTCAAAATGGCTCTGAGTGATCTCGGAAACAACAGGAACACTGACGGTTTGGGAGCAGGATCCCACGATCTGGGGACTACTCAGTAAGCTTTACGGAGCGAAAGATTACAATCAAGGCTTGAGAAAAAAGCAGCAACCATTTCACCAGAGAAATGGATGTGAGTCAGTCTCTGCCTCCCTGCATCACTCAGGCAATTCCAAGCAAGCACTTTTCACTCACTCCAATAGTTTTACATGCAATAAAAAAAAAGAGAGGAGGAATATATGACCTCTGAAATTGATCTCAAGGGGTCTCTTTCTCTCTTTTTTTTTTTGAACCAAGCCAGCCTATCTCTCTATAGCTTCAATTCAGCTTAAGCAGCAATAGAAACACGAAGATGCCTGTAACTTTCAGACCAGGTTCACACATCTGATGTTGGAACTAAACATTCATTTAACTCTATTATGTGAACAACTGATCAAAGAAAAAAACACTGCTATCCACTTCTAAAATCACACTCCTCAACTCCTCCTTAGAACAGAGCAGATAGGGGACAAACCTATAAACACTTCCTTCACTTTGCTTTCTCTACAGCTTTCTGCACAATTGTTACTTCCAGTTACTATTTAAAGTCTACTGGAGAATAACCTTTAAAAATCATGCAGTCTTAGAGTAGCTGACATGAAAGTCACTTAAGTGGTGTAGACAAAATATGGGAAGAATTTCCATCCTTTCAGCCAACACTTACAATGCGACTGCTGTCTTTCACTGTCATTCCTGCAACAGTCCTACAACACGGATAGGCTGCACTGATGGGCTGAGGCCAACTGCATGAAGTTCAACAAGGCCAAGTGCCGGGTCCTCAACCCGGGGTGCAATAACCCCAAGCAGAGCTACAGGCTGGGAGATGAGTGGTTGGAGAGCTGCCAGGCAGAGAAGGACCTGGGAGTGATGGTGGACAGTCAGCTGAATATGAGCCAGCAGTGTGCTCAGGTGGCCAAGAAGGCCAACGGCATCCTGGCTTGTATCAGAAACAGTGTGACCAGCAGGGCTAGGGAGGTGATCGTCCCCCTGTACTCGGCTCTGGTGAGGCTGCACCTCGAATACTGTGTTCAGTTTTGGGCCCCTCGCTACAAGAAGGACATGGAGGTGCTTGAGCGAGTCCAGAGAAGGGCGACGAAGCTGGTGAGGGGCCTGGAGAACAAGTCCTACGAGGAGCGGCTGAGGGAGCTGGGCTTGTTCAGCCTGGAGAAGAGGAGGCTCAGGGGTGACCTTATCGCTCTCTACAGGTACCTCAAGGGAGGCTGTAGCGAGGTGGGGGTTGGCCTGTTCTCCCACGTGCCTGGTGACAGGACGAGGGGGAATGGGCTTAAGTTGCGCCAGAGGAGTTTTAGGTTGGATGTTAGGAAGAACTTCTTTACCGAAAGGGTTGTTAGACATTGGAACGGGCTGCCCAGGGAAGTGGTGGAGTCACCATCCCTGGAGGTCTTGAAAAGACGTTTAGATGTAGAGCTTAGGGATATGGTTTAGTGGGGTCTGTTAGTGCTAGGTCAGAGGTGGGACTCAGTGAGCTCGGAGGTCTCTTCCAACCTGGATGATTTTGTGATTCTGTGATGTACACAGCCACAACAAACTTGTTAGAAGTGCAGCAGTGTCAACCACGATGTGCAATCGCCCTGCCATGCAGCACTCTTCGGTTTCCATACTGCATGGGTCTTCTGCAACAAGAGCTGTGAGAGCTGCCAGCCCTCCTGGAGCAGCTGCATTGTAATTTTACACAGAAGAGATCTTACCGTGCGCTGATGAGTCACAGCACTGCCTCACGAGAGACTACAAGATACAGAACCAGATAAGCAGATAAATCCCTGTTGACAGAAAAGCAACTCAGAGAAACAAAGACAATACACCATGTTGTCTTTTATACTGAATATGCACCAAAAAGATATTCACTATCTTTGGGGAGAACAGGTGCAGAATGCCTCTGGACTGTTGTTATTTCCAAGCTCCATAACTTGCCTGTGAAGCATCTGAGGTTACCAATAACCCAATTAACATTACTTCTCAAACGCAGGCGGATCACTGCAGAGAGGCATCAAAACAACAGACTTCTCTAAAATATTAACAGTAAAACCTAAAGTATATTAAGTTTAAATGTACTGGTATTAACTGTTTTTTAAAAAATGGTTCAGGTCCTCACGTGAACACAGGACAAAGTCACTGTTTAGGAGTCTCTTCCCCTCAGTGATTTATATGAGAATTCTGTAAACTCTGAGCAGCAATATACTATATTCAAAACTAAAGAGTTGAATATATTCCTGAGTTGTTACTTTGAAAGCACAGACCAACCCAAATTTAAATATTAATTGCTTCAGATAAACTACGCTGGAACAGTTTTACCCTTCTGATTAAAGCTTCCTCACATCAGATGTTGTCACGAACTGCCAAATGCCAGGCACGACAGCTACTCGTGCCTACGCGGACAGGGCTCACGCATAAAACAAAACAGACAACAATGAACAAACTATTTTATTGCTGTTTATAGATAAGAACATCCCACTGAAAATAAAGGATAAAAAATATATTCTGCTGCAACATTTTGAACGCGTGACTCTCACACTGTAGAAATCCTGGTACTGTCACTTCACGGTGATCCCTATGCACCTGAACACAGGGATGTTCAAACAAATATTTATACCCATCAAAGTACCATGTACAAAAAAATAATTCCATAAAAGCCAAACAGAAATTTTAAACATCTTTGTTTCTCCTATGCCAATGGCAATCTAGAAAATTAGGGCTGTTTTCAGTTAAATTGTATGAGCAGTACTTCTTTTAAGCTGAAGAACTCTGAAATTCAGCATAAGAAAGCGTAGAAGAAGTAAGGTTGAAACACTGTACTCAACATGTGAGGCACCATGTTTTCCTCACAACGTAACTGTAACTTTCATAGGGTTTTACCAACAATCAAGTCAATATTTTCCGAACACGAAGAGAAAATATGCTCTTTCTCCAATCAATGCTCTGACCTTTTCTTACTATAAAGAGCGTGCTTGTATTATTCATCTAAGCATACACGCACCACAAAAGATATGCAAAACAAATCAATAGAGATAACCTTTAGTGTCAAATGTCTAATGATGGAATAATAAAAACAATCCTCAAAGCCCAAATGACTCGCTAAATTAAAATTGCATTGCAGTCATTTAAACTAACAAAATTCTCAGACACTTGTAAGCTACAAAAAATGTTATTTTGCAGCAGTATCTCTGCTGAAACCTGAGGAGTATCGGAGTATTGGTACAACAAGGCATTTTCAGAAAAAGGATTCGTAAAAAATACATTTTTACTATATAGTTTCATATAAAAAGGCAATAAGAAATATAATAAAACCTACCAATTTAGGACTACATCTTCCTTAGCAAATAGTTTTCATCACTTGCACTATTACATACAGTACATTCAGTTTCCTACACAGAAAGCATCTTTTCTTATCCCTGATGTGTATTACAATTAGCAGTGACAACAAACCGGTTCATTATCACCACCGGTTCTTGTAGCTTACACAAACAGCACCAATTTTACCCTAAGCAGGCTTATCAATTACACAGTAGCACTTCCTGAAAGGAAACATAAGCCCAAAAGATCAGAACCAAAGAAGTGTTTTCAGAAATACACCGGAATACATGGCTCAGAGTTCAGTGATGAATAACCAGGAGTATTGCATAGGACAGGGATTTTGCCTGTAGGAGTAAACCCACCCTTTGATTGTTTGTCACCTTCTGACTCCAAGAACGGGCAACAAATTAAACAGGTGCTAACGAATATGAAAGCGGTACATGACCAAAATTACCGGTAAAAAACAAACAAGAAATTGTACAGTTCTCTCTGGCACAGTGCAAAGTACATATTAAGGACTGAACACCTATGTACAGTGTGTATGTGTGTTTTCACATATATATAGTATGCATTTCCCTGACACATACACGTGTATATATAAAAGCATGAACAGACATATCCATGCCAAACTTAGCAAAAAGATGGAATGTTTATAACGTGGATGCATTGTTCCAGTCAGATCTGTCGCTCCCAGAACTGGCTGTTTATACAGCCAATATGATCTTCCATAAAACAGAACTATTATCGCCGGCATAAATTGACAGTACACCGTACATTTGTCCTTGTAACTTTCCAAAGGACTGATAATCACACTTTATAAAAGCTTATATTTGTATTAAACCCTCTTCTCCACAACGCTGCCCTCCCCACACTTCCCTCCCCCCCGAAGTGTTCGTATGGCTATTCCCTTTATGGAAATCTACGAAGAACAACCTAGCTGAGTATGACTCTGCTGGAGGACCAGGCACAGTATTTACTACTGAGATGAGATCTTCTCTTTTACATTTTCCTCGCAATGTAAAAGTTTACAGCCACCCCTGTAAAAAAATATTAACACCTGATGCTGTTTTTGTTTTCATTTTTGTTTTTCCTTTGGGATTCAGCTGTTTTGGTTCTGAATACAAATGCACTGGGGCTGAAGTCTGCAACAGAGAATAAATGTGCTTTGCAGCACTCTTACCCAACCCGCTCCCCAGCCAGTGTGACCAACAGTCCAGTCCTTCCCCTGCAAACTTTCTGAAACAGTTCACAAAATACTAGAACGTAATGCCAATTTTCTTCTTCCCCTCTTCATCCTAGACGTCTTTTTCACATTTTGAGAGAACCTTCAAAAAATACAGATGATTTAGGCAACAAAACACTTTTAAATAAAGGTGATGGCTGTTAACCTGAGAGCTTAGTGTGATATGAACACACACTCCGTGGTATCCCCAGTGGCTAGTACTTTCCTTGTTTAAGTCTTTCAATGTGGTAGCACAGCTTTAGGGCGGGCCCCAGCTTCAGTCCCATGTATTTCATTATCATATCACTCCTCAGTAACAGCAGTGCCTTCCCATCAATTTCCTGCAGAAGGGAGAGAGTAAACACAACAATACACAACTGCTTTAACAATCTGCATGGTAACACTGAAAGGCACATCGCATTTGTTTATCCTGTAGTAAAAACGTATCCAGCATTTATAAGGCAGTAACCTAGTGCAGTACTTTGATATTGACACGTGGCCACTGAAGGGAAATTTATTTCAGTATTTTTACGGTATGATTAATGTATGTGAGATGGTAAACAAAATTACACTTAGTAAAAAACTGACCAAACAGCCTGCAAAATTAGGTACCAGCTGGGAAGAAGAAGAAGAAGAAAAAAAGAGAATAGGTCAAGGAAAGAAAAAAAGCTGCAAAGGAAGGTCTGTGCAGTTGGAGATTAAATGATCCGAGCACTGAGGCCTTGCACTGAACCTTGAACACAGCTGTGGGAGGGTTCTGGCGTGTGCATGCAAATAGTCACGCAGAGGAAGGGGTTACAAACCATCTGAATCTGTGAAATAAGACAGATCTACATCCAGGTTAAAGCAGACAGATTGTTAGGATCAAGATCGAGGACAACTTAGGCAGATTGCAACTGCCTGGTTGAGAAGCTGCTGAAATATAGCAGCCCCAAGCTCTTAGTAGCATTACATACCATAGACAGGCAATTAGTTCCCTAAAACACCATAAAGAAAACCACTCTGTCTTACTTTTTTTTAAACATAAACCCGACAAAGCAAGTGACATTTGGTCTTGCTATACAACTAAGAATAACTAACACATAAGACAGGAAGTTCTGTAAAAAGTTACTTTGAATTTTCCTTTCAATTCAGCTTAATGTGAAATTTATCTGTTAGTACGAGCCAGCGCAGAACAAGGGTGACATACCACTAACGAGAAAGCCAACCTCTTTTTGGAGGGCCACATATAAAATGAAATAACAAAGCAGCTCTTTGCTGAGCTACCTGCCGTAGAAAAGCACAGGGAGAAGAAGGGGAGACCAACAGCAACATAAGCCAACACTTACGAGCTTCTCTCTCTAAATAGAACATCTTGATAGATCCTAGGAAACTGCATACATTACTTGTCAAAACAGACAAATTAAACATTTCAACTTAACCTCTGAATTTTAGTATTAACGACCAAGTGCAAAGGTAACCAGGCAAAGCTTCTCTGCTTTGGTATCATCAGCCTACCAAACAGACCCCCTCAGAGAGGTGTCGCCTGTGTAAGCCCCATACTGTACGTGAGAATGTCATCTCCAGAGGCGCCAGGGGTGGGCGGGCACCTTGGGTGCTGGCCGTTAGAAGTCAGGAGTTCCAGTATCATGCTGCCATGCATGAGCTGGAAAGCAGTGGGTATTTGCTTATGCCTAGCAGGGGTGGAACACAGAGAAAACATACTGCAGGAGGAGTTTCAGGCAGAAAAATATTTTTTCAGCCTCCTTCTATTATACGAGTGAGTAGAGTCTATTCTGCCTTCACTTGCAAATACAGCGACAGAAATGAAAGCTGTATTCTAAGAGATTAGTGTGACCCACAAAATCTACTAGAACAGAACGGATATGCATCATACATGTCTCCTGAAGAGTTCTGCATGTGGAGCTAGAGCCTGCGGATCAGCTTCTTTCACAAAGCGCATTACTTCCTCTATTGACCAGGTGGAAGGATCCTTATTCAGCATTCTTGAAGGCTCCCTTTTTAGCGAATTCAGGTCCGGTCCAGTTGTGGAACTTGCAGCTTTCAGGATAAAAATGTTGTGAAAGGAGGAAGTATCACTAGTCTTTACAGGGATAACACATTTCATTTTACATAAGACATTCTTACTACTAACAACAGGCTTTTATTATTCATTCTTTGCCATATATGAAGATGAAGGACGTTTTATTTTCCTCCAAGTAATACTGAACTGTTCCATTTGTCTTTAAATACCTTATACAACTGCAGATATTTACAGCAGCATAAACATTAGCACTATGACATACCTAGAGGGATTACTTTTACTCATATTTGGGTCCTGGATCCTAGGATGCTGGTATTTGGGAACGTGGCAAATGCAAGCTGAACTGCGCAGACAGAGGGACAGGAGGAAACCCCAATCCCCGTATTTCAGCAACACAGCAATGGCTGACAAAATGCTCAGGAAGTGAGTTGCATGTAACTAGCACTGCCCAGCCTAGTTAGAGGAAAGTGCAGCAGGCAAGACCCCTCTGGCTTGCACCACAGTATTAGTTCTAATAGGCTTAGATTCTGTATTTAAAATTACGTTAACAAGGCTGACATGCTTGGCAACAGCATGACATCTCAATCCATATGCAACCTATTTTCTATGGCAAAGAACTTCTTCATTCATAACTCACAGCCTTTGTATGCTAAGAAAAGCTGTTATGTGCTCTGGAAAGCCTAGGCACAGAGCATACCTTCAATCCTCCTCTGTATTCGATTCCTACTGACTTCATAGAAACCGCTGTTCCCAGCAGAGCTCAAGGAGAGCCGGCGCAGGACAGGGGCTGAATTTGAGGTAGCAGTCACTGGCTGAAAGGAATTTCTGTAATATGCTGAGCTCCCTGAAGAACGATATTCAGTGGAATTTCGACAGGTTGGGCTTGAAGGATTTACTGAATTAAGTGCAGAATCCATAGAGTCCTCAGAAAAGCGATGTTCTTTGGAAGTGCTGTTTTCTTCTATAGGCAACGTTTCCGCTACAGGAAAAACAACAACACATCCATCTGTTCAAAATGGACTTTGTAACTGTGTTATTTAAATCCTTGCTATGTTCTCCTGAAGATAACTATAAGTTCCAAGCCTGGCAATGAATCTCCTGTGAGGTACAGCACTACTGCAGAACAATTGTCCTTTTCCTCAAGTCATCACTGGGCTCTTACCATATAAAAAAAATAAAAATCTAACACGTAAAGTTTGAGACAGTCTTCCATAAATCATTTCACATGTATTTGTTAAATAATATGAACAGGGCAGGGGTATAAGGATTGTTTTTGATTTTAAATTGTCTGATGTTGGCATTAATACATATGCAATCTCAGCAAGCATTTTCATGATCTTTTTTTAAATAAAAACAAAAACTCTCATGTTAACTAACAATTGTTTAATTTGTTCTAAACAGTAGGGGGAATCACTAACTTCATGAACAAGTGGACAATTATCTGTAGATCCCAACACGTCCAGAGACACCGGCCATCACTAAAAATTGAACAGGTTGCACACAAAGCTACAGAAGGCAGTGAATCCCAGATACGTGCACGCTAACACAATACACCCTGACCACGATGCAGTATTTACGTGTAGTTAAAAACCAGTGAGAACACCACACCATTCTCTAGCCCTCATATGACTCATCTCCATTTGCACCAGGCCAACATCTAGGCTGAGAAAGAAGTTGGAAGCATGATGTAAAAATCTGTATGAAACAAATGCTGCTTTGGCAGGAGAGCAAAGAGCTGGAAAATATAGCTAACAGGTTCACAGAAGTGTAAACCCCACACTACCATCTTGAAAATTACCCTTAGCAAAGTTATAAAACATATGCTAGTGAAGTAGCATATTCTTTGGGATAACTGGTACAATCTGCGAAAACACGTTCCTAAAATATACTTCTTATTACTCTTCTTATATGGCAACTTTCAACAATTTGTTGGGAATATACCAGAATTAAAACTAAAGAAAGAGCATTTTTCTTAAACAAGAAAGAGAAATCAACCAACCAAACCGAAATAAAAAACAAACAAAAACCAGCAACACCAGACTGAGCTTCTCAAGCATGTTTAACTTGCTCCATGAGGCCTTAGGTTCTCTCCTGGAACCTGCTTAAAAGTGAAGTTTAGTGAAGAATGTTAAGTGTATTTTGCAGTAATGGTCTTCAGACAACATAATCCCGAAGGGGTGCAAGGATACTTAGAGAATCAGCTCCCTGCTTAGAGAATTCAGCAAAGCAAGATCTACAAGATGATGTAACATCTTTCACTAAACTCGACAGCTGTGGCAGAAAGAAGCCTTTAAGTACACAAGCCCCAAACCCACCACTGCAAACTTTATAGTTTGTTAGAACTGTATCAAAAAAGCACAGCAGCGGATACTGAGGTTTTCAAAGAAAACAAACCCCTTTATGTTTGTCAGCTTGAAGTAGCTGCAGCAATTGCCAAAATGAAACCAAAAGCCATCTTTCTATACAATTTCCAAGAGACTAACAGATGCAGTCAACGATATGCACTATACAATTAAAGAGAACGGTAGAACCAAGAGAACATCAGATTGGTAGAGAACGCGAACACTAACAGAACTCAAAGACCAAAAGGCCGAGTTGATATTTCAATTCGCTACAGCAAAGCAACACAAACATGTCCAAGGTTCAGCTGAACACACAGATTCAGATTTCAGATGTCTTCAAAGGTATGATGAAATAAGGAGGCAATGGCATATTTAAGCATGTATCAGCCAACTCCATGCAATGTCTCAAGCAGGAACACTTTTATGGTAATCAAGAGGAGGTCACAGATACTGGATTTAAATAATTGCTTCGTGCAATCTTTTCTGTGATTTGTGAAGACACAGATTTTTAAAACTGACTGTATTACAAAAGGATTTAATTGTATTTACTCCAATTATATGCCAGAATTCACTCTTATGCTATATATCCTAAAGTAAACAATAGTAAATAGGGACGGCAAAGATCAGCTCTGCTTTCTTCCCCAAGATATCAGCATTTGACTTTATCTTAATGTAAATCCTCGTTCTCATACACAAGGTGGGAATGCTGGCATATTGCAGGGGGTGATCATCTTTTACAGCAGGTGCTTTTACAGCAGCCTGGCAGCTACACCATCCAATCCACTCCCTTTCCATCCATCCAGCTTCTCTACGAACTAAACCCAACTGCAGTCTTGTTGAAGAAGTGGTCAACTGGCTTGACAGCTGATTCAGAACTGATGTCTGACACGCAGAGCCTTGCCAACAACGGAGCAGTGAATGACGCTTTCCCTACCTCAACATTTTGACCAGATGTGTGTAACAATGGTATGGAAAGAAAACAGTTTGTTGTTTTTTTTTTTTTTTCCTGTTTCATGGGAGGTTCCACTGCAGAATGCCTGATCTGTGGATAAATTAATAAAAAGCTAGTAAAAGGCCTTATGTTTCAATTGAAACGATGACAATAGAGTGTTTAGGACTGAAGGCCTTAGCAGGAATTGGACATTTTGTTTTCTTGCAGCTCCTCCGGGAATAAGAAGTCAGTTGTTCTGCCATACATAACTGCACGATGTAACTGGCTGCAGTGCTAAGAACACTCTGTTTTCAAGAGGAGGGAGACTGAGCTATTTCTCTTTCCTCTCCCTTATCTTTCAAAACTTTAAGAAGAAACTGTTAGTGAGCAGAAAAGACAGCAAAATCTGCAAAACATATCCCTGAGCAGATCAGAAGGAAAACGAGCTGTTTGAAAGACCCTTTCCCACAATTATTCCATTTTGCGTTCAAATGATATTTCAAAACAACTCTTTCAAGAAGACTATGTCTCAATAGAGCCAGAACTTTTCAGGGGCAGATCTTACTTGCTAACCAGCCCATGACTGACCGCTATGAAATTACCTCCAGATTTTCAGCAGAGGACATTGCCCTAATGGGAAACACACAACACAAGAGAATACTTTGCCTCTTGAAACACAGAGTGCAAACTCAAACTTCTGAAACCATGGCAAAACTTTCGTTATTTTTGCTTTTAACCAAGGTAACTGCACTTTGTAATGAACTGCTGATTTTAAAATGCATTTTAAGGAATACACTGACTTTATCTATAAAAGGGATCCAGTATAAAATACTCAACAAGGCATACAAAGCAGTACGTGCATGCTGGCTTTCTTTGAGGGAGATTTCTTACAAGAGAATGCAGCTCTAACTCAAACGCTTGCTTTGTCCAATTAAAACAACTCTATTTCAGTAGAATTAAATGCTCTACACTTATTCCTGAAGTTACCTAGCAGAAATACCTGATTTAATTGCATAGGTATTGTACAACTAACCCAGTATTTCTTTAGGAAAGATACAGTTCTGCAGTGACTGTTAATTTCTGTATTGCTCTTGTTACTGAACATTTATATAAGATATTTGAAATCATAACTCTTATTAAACTATCACTTTGAACTTTTTAATTTGATTTTCTTTTCTGCTTTAACTGAAGTCCTATGACTTTCTAACCTGCATAGAAAAAGAGATCCTTCTGCCCACGCTGAGGCTAGTACACTACAAATGGACCCCAGAACCTCCAAAAAAAATTCCAAAAAAAAAACCCCAAAACACAAAAGGAGTATGAAGAAGCAAAAAGTTAGTCTCGGTTCAAAAAAAGCCTTTGGCAATATTATCCAAATTTACTGCAGCAATAGAAAGCACGTATCAGATGGGATGAGTCACATCACCAAGTTACCATGGCTTAGCTAGTTAAGTAGCAAAGGAAGAATAAAAACACTCCTTCATAGATCTCTCACTGAGGTTTAAACTGCTGTGCTTTACCTCACATCAGAGGCAGACTAAGAGCGGGTGCATGCTCAGATAGTGCAGCTCGGTCGTGGGGCAGGCAAAGGCACTATTCACCCCGGAGCCGGAGCAGCCTAACAGCTAGCTGCCACGGAGAGGCTGCTCCGCTCCCCTTGCCACGGTTGCATTTCATCCAACTCTTCCCTGAGTCCACGCTGAGTCAGTCCTGAGAAGTAAACTGCACAGACTCTTGGCTTCACCAAAATGTCTTCTGTGCTTTGGGTCACGGACTCAGCTTGCCTGCCACCCAGTCAGGGAGATGTGGGACCCGCTACAAGGACAAGGAGCTGAAGGAAGCAGGATCAGCACAGCTTTCAGTGGCAGCTGGCCATAAATGGAGCTTAATCGTATCATCAAAATGCACCCTTACTCACCTGTTGGCTCGAGCCCAGAGTTATTAGAGTTGCTTCTAATTTATCTCCTAATCCATTTCAAGGCAATTGGTTTCCTACTAGATTGCCATACATGAAGCAGGAGGCTTCATACATCACCTATTTGCTTGAGTGACTTCATGAAAAATGCAAGCATGTTCAAGAGAAGGACTTCTTGAACTTGCAGTAGATCTTCCATAAGCACAAAATCTGTGCCACTGATCAGTAATTAACACACTCCTGCCCTGGCCTGTCAAGGGCTACAGACAAACTAGATACATATGTTGTACTCGGCCCTTTTTGACTGGAAGTACTGAAACCACAAGTATTCCTCATCCATAATACAAATACAACGTCATTACCTTCAGATGGATGAGCATCATTCCTGGGAAGTTTAGGGGAAAGGGGAGCAGAATATGGTGGAGAGTCCTGAGAGTATCGCTTTGCGCTTCTGTTTTCAGGTATTTCTTCTTTTGCTGTGAAGAGGAAATTCACCACCTATTTATTCTGGCATAAAACGCTCACAGGGAAAGTAAAAGGACAAAAGCAAAAACATACATCAGTCATTCACCAGGTTACAGACCAGTTTCTTATGTCACACAAAGTCAGTCATTTCAATACAAACCTTCAAAGATGAAGTAACAGCTTAGTTTATATTGTCATCATCCAAACTACCTTGACCTTGGCTACTTCTCTGACAAGTGTTAAAACAAATGACTTTCATCTGACAGACTGAAACAAATACAGCTTCTCCATTGGAAAAAAAAAAGAATATTTTATTTTCTAAAGCAGCTCCTAGAAGTCAGACTCAGCTACCAGACAGCTGTGAGGAAGCTTCATACCCAAGATGAATCTTCTGAAATTGCACTGATGTCAAAGTTTTCTAAGTTACAGCTCCTGATAACCCTCGGGCTGGGATTTGTAATACCAGGCACTGCAAACCACCTGAGGGGAGATCTTCTGCAGGTCATTTCCCTCTCTCTCTAGACTCCTGGTATAGCAGACAAAGGTACTGGCCTCATATAAAATATCACAAGCAGCCACCTGCAAAACCCACCTTCTCTACTAGAAGACTAGACTGTATGTTGAGGAATTTACAATTTTGGAGCTGCCACTGAGCAAGGTGAATGAAGAGGGAAGAAGGGACCTCTTACTGTGGTGGGATGAGCTGAACTGCATCACCTGTCAGAGCAAGCCCCTTCTTATAAGACAGCGAGTGTCTTTCTGTAAGTTTATTTTATGATTCAAAATGAAATTGAACAGATGAAATGTGAAGGTTTGAGCTTGTTCTTTTAGTAGCAACCCAGTGACACATACAACATACATATGTTTCCTGGTTTGACTGCAAGGAAGAATTTGCTGAACAAAATGATTTCTGCACATGTGGTATGAGCTATCTCAATCTGTCAAAGCACTTGCACTCTGGAAGGAATTCACTAAAAATTGAACAGTACTCATTTCAACCAATTCACGTTATAGCAAGGCAGATGAAAAAGTTAAATTTCATAAAGTCTCCACGCTTCTCAACAGTAACAGTACGTGAAAATAACAGCTGTTTAATAGTACCTGGTTTGTTCCTCTCATATTCCGTCGGGCTATGTGCACATCCCATGTAAGGGCTGAAGGGCTGGCTACTGAAAAGATTATCACACTGCAGACTGTGGCAGAGTTTTTCCAAGAAACGTAGGACAAACGATGCACTGTTTACAGAAGGAAGATTGATGGCGTGCTTCTCCCCATCAAAGGAAGCTGTGAATAAGAAGATGATGTCAAACATCCCCCAAGCATCATGAAGTATAAGAAAACACCGTCAAGTAAAGGAGAAGACTTTTAGCTTTGATTTAAACAATGCAAGACATGAGAGGAGTAAACCATCATTCTGATATTTAACTAATTTATCTCCAAAGGACTGATTCTACCTTCTGTTGGATCCATGCCACTTTAAATTTGCTCTATGGGAACTTACATTAACAAAATAACTCTGGATTCACACCAGCATAACAAAACTTTCAAGTCGTCCCTCATCATCGAAACATTATGGGCAATTTCTACTGTCTGCCTTACATAGCAGTAACCTCTGCACCACCTGTTTGCAGGAGAAAACATAGAAAAGACCCATTGCAGTTCTTGCTGGGGAAAAAAAAAAAAAAAGGAAAAAAGAAAAAAGCAGGCAGCAAGCAAGCTTAAGTTTTTTTTCTTTTTTTTTTTACCATTTCTAGTTGAACTGAGCCTACTTGGGGTATTATGCTGGCATCCATTGCCATTGAAATTCTGACTGCAGAAACTGTTTTGCCATTTGATATTTTAGCATCGGAGAAATCTATCCTGCTGTCAACGCTGCAGCCATCAAGCTCCCATTTATTTCAACAGGAGCAAGGTGACGGAGACACCACAACAACAGACTCAGATGAGCAATTACAAAGAGATTGGACATGTGCCAACGTCTTTTATTTGTTGACCTCCTTCCCCATCCCCCAAACATTTAGACTGATGTTGTTAATGATATTTGCCTTTTTTTTGTGACAGTTGGTAAGATTCTGAAAGGACTGCATATTGTAAGCGCTAGCGGTACGTAGATAAACGATTCCCATTACATTAGCTGAATCCTTTAGTTATCTCTGATTAGACAGACATTACAACAAAACAGGAACAGACTTGCAACTTATGCTTAGGGTTGCAAAGAAGTAGCAGAGACGCCAGGTTTATGTATCAATTTGTCTTGGGTTTTCAGCCTATCAAGCCACTTTCTGTTTTTAGCATGAGTTTCCAAATGACAAGTAGTGCTTTAAAGGACCACGTTTTGTTGGTGGCAGATGCGCTTTCAGAAAAGAATAATAACAAAAAAAATAGAAATGACAAGAAAGCCTTTATTTACAGATCTGAAGCAAGGAACATTTCCATGCTGCGTTACAAATGAGGCGATAACATACCCAAAAATAAAGAAGACGCCCAAGCTTCAGCAGATTTTAGGCTTCCTTAGGAAACCACGAGTGTGACTTACACTGCTAACGTAAGCGAGCTTATGATTAGAATTAATGGGAGTACACGGGTGAGCATCAGCAATAACGTGCCACCTCTTGTGTGCTTTCGTGACAGCAACCCAATGCAAGTGCCTACAATTTAAGGGTCAGTACCACAGGGACAAACCCCGGACCCCCAGGTTTCCGTAGCCCATTCATTTTTTCCAGACTCCAATGCTGAGATGAAATCCTAATGACTCACATGCGGCTCAGACACAAGGTTCTCTACCTCCTGTTTGGGGAAGGGGTCTCTGCTGGCGTATTTCTGCTTGCAGCTCAACCAGTTTGGAGAGCAAATGGGCTGTGAGACCTGGCACTGCCTGATCTCCTGGTATTTACTGCAAGGTTGTACTGACAGCTACAACCAAAATCTAAACCACGTTATAACAGCCTTACAGGTAGTCTTATATAGCCTTGGGGAAATTACTTGTTCTCCACATCTTAATTTCTCATTTTGAAAAGAAGCATTGAAAAGAACAATATTATCTTTGGGCTGTCAAGAGGATAAAGCAAGAAACATCTGAAGCCATCTGACCGCCCCAACAAGACATACCATGGGAAAAATCCACAAATAAGGATTCAGTCAGCGCAAACACAGCTCCCTCCTACTCTAACCCCCGAGGGCAACCACAGGAACTCCAAGCAAAGGAGCGGGATCCATATCCACAGGCACAACTGCGCTCTGCCTGGGGACGGCGTATGCATCTTACTTCCTAGATAAATGCAAGGGCTGCAAACAAAAAGGAGTACTTCCAAGGTGCAAAATCTTCAGCATCTAATGACAAATAAACAGGGAATGGAGCTTGTTTGTGCAATCCCAGCCCATGGGATGAAAAGTCATTCTCATTTCTTTACTTTCCATTGTGCAGGCATGTTTTAACAGAAAGCCAGGAGAAAGGCTGAGAGCTAAACTATCAGACAAATGTGTTTGTCTGATAGTGAAGAAAATCACCCAAGAGACTGATTTAATTCTCTGCTTGAGAAGATTTATCTGAAACTCAGACTATTTCATCCACCAAATGCCAGTCTCTGAGCTACAAGGGAAAAAAACAAGAGGCTGACACTACCACCATGAGTGGGCTTGTTAATCAAGCCTCTAATTTCCTTTCGGTTGCATTTGCCTGAATTGAAACCTTATGCATCAAGCAGAAATAAAATGGTTTGTGTTTCTGTTTTGAGTAAGAAAAGAGGAAAAAAAGCTAAATTCAACTCCATTCAAAACAATTATTTTCTCTGGCAGCTGAACCAAAAGAACCCACTAATTATTCACACATATTCTAGAAAGATTATTTTATCCATGTCCCAGCATACAGTTTCCCTCCTATGGCAGATACAATACTTGCCATTAAAGTTGCTGAGTCCACAGGAGATTTAGATTTCTTTGCTTAGTCTCTGATGCAAACAAATTATTTTTTCTTGCAAGTTTTTTTTTTTTTTTAAAAAAAGCCTACACTAAAAGCACTTTCAAACAAAATTTTACAAGAAAACAGTTTCATTCTCTAATTCCTCATTTTATTCTACTGTTTATTTTTTCTGTTTTTCCATGATGCTCACAAGCACAGCTGGTTGTCATGTGTTACATTAACCTAAGTCACATTTTGTGCTTCTCAAAATGTATCACACTAAAATTTCTGATAAAATGACACGGAGTTTTAAGTGTTTGTTCACCCAGCTTTGCAGAGACCTGCCTGACAAGCTGCTGGGAAGACAAAAGCTCAAGAACACAAGAAACTCACTGGGGTCTTGTGGCTCTAACGCCTGAGTGAGCTGCAGGACTGAACTTCAGGAGCAGTCTACAGAGCCAGGTTCCTCAGCTTCAGGGCTACTGAGGAGGCTTCTCTGAATCCAGGCCTTGTAGTGAAGCCTGGTGTACAGCAGTGATTCCTTCTCCTACGTAATTTTTGAATGTAAACAAATAAGAACCAGATACAAATTTCATTTTTTTTTAAATCTAGTCTGTAAAGTAATTATTTGCAACTACTTCATCATAGTCCTTCTTGATGAAGGATCACAAGCAGACTACTGGCAAAGCACACCTCAGCCTATTTTGTTCAAGGAAAAATTGGATCTGAATTGGGTACAGCAAGGTATTAATAATACAATAAACTTTCATTTATCCTGCAAAAATAAAGTAATACGGGTTTCAAAACCCTACTTATACAGTGCCATTGAATTTTTACTGCACAGCAGAGAAGAAGCACCCATTTTGTGAACAAATTCATGGGGATACATAGGCAAGGACTACTGAAGTTCTCCTATATGCAGGTCAGGGTACTATGTTTTAAATATTGTTAGACAGCAACATCTTTTATGAGGATTTAATTAAACCTGTATTCCACTAATCATCTTTCACATCTGGTGTTAATGTAAGAAGATTAAAGTAATGCAAAGTCTTTTTACTACCAGTGATGGAATTATGAATTGATGTGCTAACTGCTCTGCAGAATATCTCCTAGCCTAGAAAGAAAAAAACGTCAAGCAGCAGCTATTCAGTTTGAGATATATGGATAATTTATCTGTAGACCTGCCATTAATGTGTAGCAGAGATAAACCTATTCCTTAATAGAGGACATAGGTGGATGAACACTGACCTGTGAGACTGGGGAACGGGGAAAGGGAAGAAGCAGCAAATTTAGCACGTGGAATAACTTGCCTGGAAGCTAAACAGTTTAGCTGGAAACTTTTCACCCACTTGCTTAAGGCATTAAGAACACAAATACTATGTATGGATAAGATTATGCGAATGACTTGAATTAATAAATCTGGTATTTCCCTTGCACCGAGCTTACTTGACAAATGTTTGGCTGCAGCTGTTAAATGAGGTGCACAAGCTCTACTTATAATAAGAACCGAGCTGTAGAGTGTACATGGAATTTAACTTCGCTATTGCTAGATTCTAATTTAAGAATTGTTCAGAACATCCTCGGCCCACGCTGAGATAAATTACACTCCATCAGTACTCTCTCAATAACAGAGTTCCCAAGTATACACTCTTAACTGTGCTTATGTGTTACAAAAATGATACAAACTCACTGCAGTTACTTCAGTTCTTCTGCCCTGCCTCAGGTTCACAATTGTGAAGAAACAAAAATAAAACATCTTCACATACCAGTTATCATTTCCCCTCCGTGATGGCCAGATTTCAGAAATCCAAAGACGGTTTTGGATTGGTAGGCACAATCCACACAAGCCTGTACAGCCTGCTGAAGTACCACATTGACAGGACCTGGCCCAAAGTGATCTGGAAGCTGCTGAACTTTCTTCTTATCCAGGTGAGGCCCAGAATTTCCATGCTTGTTGACATAAACGCACACTGCAAAAGAACGAGCCATATTGACTATAGAGTACTTCAGCTTTAATCACAGCTGGTGCACACAAAAGAACAGAGACACATTTCACACGCCTGAACTGCAAGCTGCTTCTTCAGTTTGAGTCTTGATGACAAGATGTACCGTTCAGCTCAAAGTGGAACACACACACCACCATGCATGCATGCTTTCTGACCATGCAGCAAGTCCTCTCTGCATTCTGTTAAGGTTCTTCTGTCTCAGCCCCATATCCACTTCCCTCTGCTCTCTCCAGCCCTTCCCTACCCTGCTAAGGAAACAACGGCACCACGATCTGTGCTCTTCTCTTGACTCATCTCTAGTTACACCCCAGACCTAATAAAGTAAAAACTAGTGGCAGGTGCTCTGAACTACCAAAAATTCAATTCTAAAAAGCTGGCCTTACCAAATGACTTCCCTATCTTTTCTCGTATTTGAGAAGCTGCCACAAACCAAACCCCATGGCATATGCCTGCCGTGGATGCCTGTTCTGAAGCACCCACACAGCATCGCCACGTGCATGTATAACGGTCAGTATCCCTATCCTCAGGAGCCCCAATCCACTCGTGTATGACTTCCACACTATGGCTTGGCCTCCTCTGCTCAATAAAATGAACTTACTTCTCTGAAAGCTGTGCAAGGTGGTTTAATCACAGAAGCAAACCGGACTTTCAAAAGTACTTTTTACAGGGATTATGAAAAACTTTCAAAATGAACAAGGTAAAAAGATAAGGGGAAAAGACCTAACTGAAGGGTTATTTTCTTCTTCTTCTCTTTGGCCTTGACTATTATGTGGCCAGGATGCAGCCAAGGCATTATTACAGCTTAAAGACAAAATGTCCTTCTGCAGCGATTAAGCAATCTAAGCATTCTGTTACACAAGAGACTGCCATATTCTCTCAACTGTAGTGCTACTTGGGCTTAGTTAAAAACATTTCACTTTTAAAAATGAAACATTTCTATGGAACATTTCAATGATCTTATAACTTCATGCACATCTGTTTACTCTCCAATGTCTGCATATTGGATGAAGCATCTTCGTACGAATAAAAATGAAACAAATCATTAAAAGAGTTTTTGTGACATCTTCTGTCTGATCTCAGTAACGACTGAATCCTGAAAGGTTTATTTTCCTAGGAAACACATAGGTATTTTCCCCTCATCCATCACTGAAGTTGGGATTGAGAAGGGCCTGACAACTTCTATTGTAAAAACAGTTTTTAAATGTCAAAAGTACCCCAAACAAAATCATCATAATTTATGGACTTTTTAGAAAGTTCTGAGATTTCAGTTGACAACATACAAATTGTTTCATTGCAGGGTTACAAGTTCCTCAACGAGTTTGCTCATTAAGTAGCTTATTTTTGTTTTGCCAACCCTGTTTAAGATACTTTTCGTTGCTCTTAAGTTTGCTTGTTTTGGGAGGAGGGATGTATTTCTCCCGGTCGCCTTAACTTGGTTTTAATGGAGTTGCTTTTTTAGTGTAAGGCTACAGAGAGACAAAATCTCACTCTTGTTTTATTATAGTCAAGTGTGCATGATACTTGAGTATCATACAGGGTTTTTTAGCTACATCTGCTCCCTTTTCATATATTGAGGAGTACGACATGAAAGAACCAGTTTCTCTTTCAGACAGAAACAAACTGGTCTAGCACTAGCCAGGTCTAGTAGATCTATCAAAAGTCTCTCTGTTCCACCACTTCTTGCTATAACACAGGCATTTAAATACT
The DNA here is from genome assembly GCA_011075105.1 of Heteronetta atricapilla. Taxonomy (NCBI): domain Eukaryota; kingdom Metazoa; phylum Chordata; class Aves; order Anseriformes; family Anatidae; genus Heteronetta; species Heteronetta atricapilla. Next base: position 126,189,554 of record CM021731.1, on the reverse strand, counting down.
AGATGTGCAAAGCAACCTACAAACACCTTAAAAAAAAAGTAGGTGAATAATTATTTCCTGTGATACATTTACTGTGTATTTTCCATAAAATGACAACAATTTTTCTTGAAATGGAAGCCATTTCACACTAAAAATGTCATTCATTTCTGATTTTACCTGTGGATATAACTGCTGCAGTTGCACCAGATAAACTAACTCCGTCTTTAAGTATCTGTGTAGTGCCACTGTCCCCATCAGGAGAAGAAAGAGGAGAAGGTGGTGCAGAAGACAGTTGTTCTGGGAAGATTTTTTTCTGTTTTAAGAAAGAAAAAAAAAAAAAGTCAAAATGTTTAATGTTTTTTAAGTAGTACACTAATTCTTTCTACTATCAGTTATCATACAAATAAGAGTGTGTGCTGTTCCTTATTACAAAAGTACCACGCACTGCAAAGACAATGAAATCCAGGAAAGGAAGCCAAGAAACTGCTCATTTGCATTTACAGCTACTTGAGTAAAGTAGTGGAAGACAAATGACTTAAAAAGAAGCTCACCTCTATCTAAAAAGGAGCAGAAAAAGAATGAGTTTTTATATATCCATTTATGACCCTTCTACATTTTAGGAATCACAGAAGAGGTGTTTTGGATTACTTTCCTGGCCATATTCTTCCAATCATCTGGGTTTATCGTAACTCCAATAAATTAATTGGGCCATGTATATATTCACATATAAATCCTGATTCAAATTTAGCTGTCAGCTTTACAGTGCATCTACATTTTCCTTCAGCTTGTTTCAAATGGGCTGAAATTCTCAAGTAATCACTTTCAGGAATTGGTGTTTTATGCAAGATATCAAATAACCCAGTAGTTATAATCCAGTCACAAAATCTTCTTTTCCCAGACCAAACTTACTTGCAGCCTATCATGTAACAGACAACCAAAGCTCGTAGCACAAAGGCTTGGAAATTGGTCAGCACGCCTTACCTTCCAACCGAGGAAAAGAAAATGGTGTTGTAATTTGGTTTGGATAGGGATTTAGAAAAGAGATATACGTAAGAAAGGCACTTCTAATGTGCTCTGATGTGATATGAAAATGCGTGGAAGTAACAGAAGCAACGAATTGGAAGAAAGTTTTTCACCTCTTCCTTCACCATTTATTTTTCCATGAGAACAGATTACATCCTCATTTTCTTACCTACCAAAAAGAACAGGAATGGAAAAGGTTACCCAAGGTCTTGATGCTGCTGAAGGCAGCAGAGACCTGGCTACTCAGGATTGACTCTGTGGTAAGGATTTACTTCTAACATTGTTCTATAGTTAAGAGAAAAATCAGTCAATTCCCTAAGAGAAGCTTCCATTTATCAGTATCCACTCTTACAAGCAATATATTTACTAAGTAATACATTAAAAATCACGCAGTAAGCAATCAAAACACACACCTTCCTAAGAGCAATAGTGCTTAACTTCTGCAGAACACCCACAAAGAATAAACTCATTTCCTTCTAAAATCCGCAGCACATGAAAGAAAATTTCTGTGCTCACTACAGATGAGACAAAATATGCTTGGCTGTAGAAACTACTTGACAACATGGTACTGGAGGGAATCACCATGAACACCAGAGACAGACTGCCAAGGTTTGGCGCTGCATTGTGTATGAGTGGCTCAGGTCAAACACTGAACCAAACGTTGATGTATGACTTGTCAGAAACTGCCTATGCATCTTAACACCGGGAAGCAGAAAGGGCTCTCATCCTTAACACTGAGAGTCCTGCTTAACACAGGGAACAAAAATGTGGTTAGGAAGTCTGAGCTTTTGATCTGAAGCCTGACATTCCTGAAGGCTCTCCGGAGAAGGGACTCGCCAGGGGACCAGTTGGCTGTTGTCATACTGCAAAATACTGGTGGTCGAGTTGAGAGGGCAGTGGAGGGAGGCAACGGGAGAAATGTGGCATGAAAACAAAAACGCAAACACTAAGCTGTAAGTCAGAAGAACTACCTACCATCCACACGAACACGTAAGTGTGGTAAGGCTACTCAGCGATCTCTTACCTTGTCCTCTGGATTAACGGAAGGGCATGTTTTGGAAATACAGCATATTATGCTTGCTCAACTGAGGTTCTCATTTGGCAACCCTAAACTGGTGAGCAGCAAACTGATGCCCAAGAGCCACCTTGTTTCAGGAGGCAGGCCACGGTCCCAGCAGAGCTCAGCAGATTTGTCTGGTCTGAGTTTCATCGGCTGGCCCTGCCAGCTGGGAGGGTACGTGAGCATGGTGTGGTTGCAGAGAGCCCCGCACGCCATCCAGCATCCACTGACTGCACAGATCTGCTGTGGATCCTGCTCCTGGGGGGTCAGTTTAGGGCTGCGATCCACACTCATTTCAAGGCCCTTCCTCAAGAAGCACATGTCAATCAGTGGGTCTGGAAGGAATGCTTGGCATTGTTCTGCAAAGTGTACTTTAAAAAGTGATGGAAGAGATGCAAAAAGATTTCTTCTGCATTGTGACAGCGTAAAAAAAACAACAAGCCAACCATACAGTGCACGCTGGGGGCTGGGAATGTGAAATAAAACCCAACATGCATGTCATCCTCATGGAGAAGCTTAGAAAACATTTAAATAAAGGAGAAAATGACAAGACAGCTTAACATTCCTAGCTGCTGAGCAAAAATTAATACCTGCACAATGATAAACATAGAAGCATAAAAAGCTTAAAAAGGCAGAGTCCCAGACCGCCTCTTCAGTGTAAGAGTTAAGAAGTCAAACAAATCTATAGTTCATCAGGCACAGGCCAATCTCCCTAAACACACAGGTTTTGAACTAGCACACAGCCAGCTCACATCTGGAGCACAACTGCAAAGTCTGAAAAGTGGGTGGGTTTTTTGTATCTGTCTTAAAAAAAAGAACTGCATTCAAATCTCAAATATCACTTATATTTGTGTACGTACTGTGATGTAAGCCCTATGGCCTCCATGTCAAATACACCCCACAAACAGAGAACTCCCACAAAGAGGTTTCCTCTCTCCACCCATACAGTAACAGGTATAACACTCCAACAACCGCACGTGTGTGTAACGCCTTGGCAATCCTACCATGTACTTTAGCAATAGAAACTGTCCACAGCTTCTCAAAAGGAGCTCATTTTTAAAGCTTTTAATGCAGAAGTTACTGTAGTAGTATGCCGAGTTAGATGGATAGCTCAACCTCAGATCCTACAAACCTTAACTCTCGGTGCCCTGGTCCCGCAGAGGAAATCAGAAGTGCGCAGCCCTGCCTCAGGCTGGCTGCCTCAGCCCAGGGAGTGCCAGCAGCAACCCCCAGCCCCAAGCAAATCCCGAGTACCTCACACAGACCAGGTGCCAAGTGTAGTGCTCCACACAGACGTTTCCCCGTTACCCAGCCCAGAAAGCCTCTTCTAAAGGTGAGATGCCTCCAACTAGTCTCTATTTATTTTTCGTGACAGGCAGAGAGCACTAAGCTCTTACATGGAAGCACACATCCTGCTCCACCCGAGTACCTCCTTAAGATACAAAATGTGTTCAGTGATCTCCTTTAAAGCCCCACAGATTTACAGAGAACAACCTACCCACTACCTCAGTCTGTATGGGTGGCGCAGCTTTCTTCTCTTTAACCTCTACCGCTGAGCAGTTTCATGAACCAAGCAAGAGATAAAGCTGGAGACCACTTGCACCAGTTTGGATGCCTGACTGGGAGGGGAAGGCAGCAGAGAGACCATTCAAGGTTCATTTTCCAGTCCTTGGAATCGTTCCTTACCCTGCTGCCATCATTTCAACAAAGTGACTGACTCCAGTTTTGTGCTAGCATCTTTCAGGTGTGCTCCAATAAAGGTATTTCACTAGCACTTCACGCTGACCAGCACTGATGGGATAGGTCCCACTCGTGCCGTTACTCCATCCCTTCACATGCACCACCTGCAATTCTTCCTGTAAGCCCACAGTGACCCAGGTTGAACAAAAAAAAAAGGGAAAAAAAACAACAACGAAAAAGCAACACTTCAGCTTTTTGAAAGCTGGGGGTGGATGGGGGTGAGAAAACCAAACAAAAAGCAATGCCTCCCACTCCCCACTTGTGCTAATGCAAAGCAGGGAGCAGCAGGGTGGCAGACAGAAACTGTCTGGAGAATGATATTGCAGGACTGCTGCTGCAGAGCCTGGCCTCCCTGACACCCTGCAGTGACTGAACAAGCCTCAGGAAACAGGTTGCGCTTTCACAGCAGCTCAGGGCTTGTCTGAATCTGCCCGGCTGTGATCCTGCCCTTCCTCACGGTAGCAGCAGCATTCATGCTTCTCTGGGGGGGATAAGATAAAGGTGGGAGTAAAAGGGAGAGGTGTGTGGCCAGCTGAACCAGCCCACCTGGGATCATTCGCCTGCCAGTGCTGGTGGAGGAGAATGGGGTGACAGCAGGGCCTACCTGATGGCAGCTGGTGGTGCTCGAGCATTGTCCAGTCCTCGGACTCAGCTCTGAGGTGAAAAAGGCACCACATTTTTCAGGCTTACACCTGGGGAAACCCACTGCCTACAAAGAAGCTTCACGGTTCATGCAGGACCTCCAGGACAAGGGGGTAGCCAAGAGATTAGTGTGGCAAGTCCAGCTGTACGCTTAAGACGCCTAAATTTTGCACCCAAACTCTCTATGTTCCTGACCCTCTGTTGCTAAACATGAAACAAAAAAGTAAGCAAACCATGCATATATGATTCAGTTACAAAATAACCCAGACTAAAAAGCCTAGAGGTTTCCCTGGCTCTAGGAACGTTACTGGAAATGGCTATTCCAAAAGAGTAATTTTCAACACCAACAACTCACCCATAAATTAATCTAAATCAGTACTCCTCTTCTAGGATAAAACAATCCACAGAAGCTTATCCCGAAATATTCCAGAACAGCTATTCTAGATTGTTTCTTGTAACCAACTTCTGAAGACAGTTAAAGCCCTGAAGGCTGAAGAAGAGCCGGAAAATCAAATTAAAAAAAAAAAATCTCACTCCAAAATGTTGCAATATAAAGTAAAGTAGTAGATAAGGACTAACCTTTTTTCCCGGTTTTAAACTTTTTTTCCTTGTTTTAAGATTCTCAGTATGAGAGGTGCTTTTGGTCAGGGGAATATTTTTAGGAGACCTGCCCTTCTTGGGAACTGCAGACTGTCCAGGGGGTTTGCCCCGACCTGGTTTCCTGCCTCGCTGCGCTGGTACTGGAGCAGATTTCTGTGGAGACTGCATTGAACGCCGGGTCACTTTGGAAGGGGAAGATTGGATTTTTGCACTGCTCTTTGTAATGGAAACTGAGGAAAAACAAAAACAAAAGGGAAGGGGGGGAAAACCTCAAAATGAATGATGGAAAGCAACTTTTCTAATAAAGGCTTAAAAAAAAAGTGTAGTGCACAATTCACATTGTAAAATAAATATACGTGGATATTTTGAACTTAAGCAGTTGGCATGAAACTATTTAACTTCTTTAAAGCCATTCTTACACTCATTAATTTAGAGGGACTTGCCTAAGAAAAAAAAAAACACATTCAAATAAAAATAAAAAAATAATCCACTCACCTTATAAATGCTTTCCATAATTTTCACTATAACAAGATAGAGTGCCATTCATCAAGAAGGCCTTCAAAATGCTTCTCAAGTTATACAGCCCATAATACATCCGCTCTCCTCTCAGAGCCCTTTCCACAATTACAAGACATGCCAACTACTTCTAGGAAGCTACAGAGCAATTTTGAGCAGTGAAGAAATCACCCAATTGAAGAGGAGAAAGTGGTGATAGGCAAAGTACCATGAATAAGCACTTGAATAAGTCTGAAATGCCAGTTTAGAAAGTGAAGTTCACATAATTGTACCCAGCTTTTTCTACCGGGAGCCACCCAGACTTCAATTTTTATTTAGGAGAAGGGCTTCCAGAATTAGAGCATAAAATAACACCTACATTCGTTCGTAACACTGACGTGGTTCTCTTGAATCTCCCAGTGCAGTACGAAATGGATCCAGTACGAATATGATGTGGCTGCGTTATAATTTGATGTGAAGCTGCAAGCTGTAATCAGATTTCTTTGAGCTACACTTGCCGGTTAGCAATCGTTTCCACCCATCTTATTGCAACAATTCTCTTAGCAACGGAGTGATTAAAACACCAGGAGGATGTCGGACAGAACCTAAGTGTATGGACGTAGCATCAAGGAGATGCCCCGCACCGTGCTCTCTGCGGCTAGCAGAAAGCCATGGCAGGGCCCAGAAAGAACTACGTGCTGCTTCGTGGACTGGCTGCTGGCAGACAGATGCAGAAGCTGAAAGGGAGAGGTAAGTAGAGGATGAAAATGGGAAATTTTGTGACGGCAAACCACCCTTGTTACAGGAGGTGTGGGAAAAGGAGAACACACAGCACCTTTAAACACATTTCAAGTCTTTACACTAAGATCATCTGGATTTCTAGCACGATACCGTCTTTACCACAGCCTTCCGTGGCTCGCTGACGCAGGAAAAGCTCTCCGTGATCCACCCTAACTGTAAATGCTGCGAGCTTCTTGTGGCATGACTTAGAGGAATTGCAAGTTAGGGTTCAACTGGGCTTTGACTGTCAGTCACCAGCACCAGTTAGCAGTGTAAAGGACTACTGCAAACTAAAACTGGAACACGTGCAGCTTCTGAAGAGGTTTTTGGGTTTTTTTTTTTGGATTTTGGTGAATTTGTAATATTTCTCCCCCTTGACTATTAGCATATTGAGACTTTCCGGTGAGCAAATAAAGCTCAGATATATTTGAAAAGAGATCTTGTGAATATACTTGGAGATGAAGCAGCACTTTTGACATCCAGCTACACAAGTGAGAGTCACCCGAACAGCTCGGTACCCGGCTTTACAACTGTTGTTACTTTAACTCCGAGTTCTTATTGACCTGTTATGAAGTTTTTGCGATATAAAATGTCACAGTAAGACGAGCTACACACCGCAAACAGGCTCCTTATAAAGTACAAGTTCTACTGACACACATCTCTAAAGCTGTGGGAGCATTTACATACATTGTGATTCGTCCGATTCAGCCAAACTAATCCAATATTCCTGAACGGCAGTTCAGAAGGAATTCCTTCATGACGGGTGGTTGCAATCCTCAAACCTTAAATGCACACACTGTATCCCTAGGCACCTGAGAAGGACCACCTTCTCCACGTGGAAAGTAATCGCTTTCCTTTCATTTACCTATACCAAACCTTACTTTCATATGCCATGACAGCTTAAAATAAACCGAAGAGAATTTTAACCACCTTCTGGCAAGGCGTTGGTCTCATGTATCTGGACTGCTGAGTGACATCTTGCATCAAGCAGTATTTCTGGAAAAGCAGGCAAACATCAACTGTACGCTACACTAGACAGTACTACACAGTGCTTCCTGTGTTAGGCTTACGTGACCGTAAAACGCAGCTATTTTCATTTAGTCATGCCACACAAGTAGGTGCTTAACAATGATAAACTTTGAAGTAAGCATCGGTTTACAAATCCCTTGTGCCTCTGCTGAAATCTAGCAACTGCGTACCTGTTCTCCCATGGTAAATAAAGCTGATGCTAAAGACAGAGCTAACTGCAACGGCAACAGGTTCTACGAGCACAGGTATGAGCTTCCACCCGCTGGGCAATCCCTGGTCTTCTCCAGGAGGATATTTACAGACAAAGAGCAACAATGCAAAGAGTTTAACCGCTCCAGGCAGCCCTCCTGACACACACACAGCAAGGATTCTTAGCACAGCATCTTCCTACCTGCACACGCCAGAGGACCAAATATGAGCAGCGTTAACCATTAAGGGGGGGGGTCAGGTCCCATGTGATATTTTTTCTTCTGACTAAGGCTGAAGCCGCTTTTTTCGCCACGCAGGACTACAACAAAGCCCACGCTGCCTGGGCAGCCTCCCTGAGACAGCAGCAAATAAGGAGGCAGCTATTTGCATTTGTTGATTTAAGAGAGGAGAGGGGGGGGCAGCGGGAGACTGCTAAAGTAATTCACATATTGTCTGCAGGCTGTATTGACAGTGATCATCAGTCACCTGCTCATACTTCCTTCACCCCGGCCTTCGGAGGGAGACCAAAGGTTACGCTGGGTCAGAGGATCTGGAGGGAAATGAAAAGACATGCAAAATCTAGCTGCCAACCCACTGCATCTGCAGACAAAGTTATCCCCACTAGACCACATGTTCCAAAAACTAAGACGTTTTAATAGTCTCATGAGGACTTGTTAAAATATATCGATGAAAAGAATAGAGAGAAAAAATGCCAAGCTCTGCTTGCAATTACTGCAGTATTTAGCTGGGATATTTACAACAGAAAAAAGAAAAAAACAACACATTTGCCTTTTCAGGATACTGCTTTGCATCACAATGGTCTTCTCATTTGCACAAACAAAATAAAGCATTTGTTTCATGCTGCTCTTCTACAAAAATATCGACTGCTCAAGTTTCAGGAGCTTGATGCGCTGCGTGGCGTTCTTTCCCAAGTCTCTTATTTAGATCCAAAAAACTGTCCTGCTGTCCTCAGCGCCGGGAGACCGGAGAGCAGCCTGCATAAACATGCTTTGCCATAGTAATGTTAGCAACTAAAGGGAGTTTTCAAAGGCCGCTGAGTTCTAGTTACTCTCTCGAGCTAGCAAAGGCCATAGATGACTACGTTCATGCAATACACCAAGAGCGTTCATACTGCGGAACTGCTTGTTCAAAAATGTTTTTCTTTTTATTTTTTCCAAAGCCATTCTTGTGAGAATCCAGCACCTATGAACTTTGTATCCAGCATATTTAAGGGAAAGGCACAACCCAAATGTCCTGGAACCCATGCCCTAAAGATGCGTTGCCACCGTTCAGTCTTCATTCAGTCGTGCAAGCAGACCCACTGGAGTCAACTGAGCTTATTTGCACGAGAAGGCTATTAGGCTTCAGATGAGGGCCAAATGCCACATGAAGGAACACAAAGTTTAACCCCATAGCATTATCCCCAAGATGTCTTGCTGGAATAAGGCAGATACTTAAAGACGACTGAAATCTGAAGCTACTGAAAAGCTCCAGCACTTGGGAAGGGGATGGGACAGATGACAGCCCAGAACGCTCACGCAATTCTAATCCTTAAAATTCCCTCAAATAATCCACAGCAACGCTTTCACTCCACCTCTCTAGCTACAGCCAAGGAAAAAAAGCTCCCGATTTGTAATATTTAAACATTTTAAATCTACCATTCGGTTAGTGTCAGGGAGCAGCAATTACCAGGAAAGACTTCAGGAAGGTGAAGTGAGATCACATGAAGCAAGGGATGGGCCCATTTTGCCATGCACTCAGTGAACACGGCCTTGCTACCTCAGATGCACCTGCCAATTAGGACAGTAAAAAGGGTGACTCGGTGCTTAAACCAGCATCTCTTTCGAGACAGAAATTATTCTGTTCGTACTGCAGTACTGTCGGTATGTCCGCACTGAGACAGAAGATGAACGCTGTTGTGAGAATATAAAAGCCTGGCCTTCCTCTCATCTACAGATACAAAATAAAAAAAATTAAAATGAGGCGAAGAGAATGGGCAACTTACCCCACACCCGTATCAGAATTCCACACTGGAAGTAATGGAAACTCACTTCTTGAATTCAAGCCCAGGATTTTAACTATAAAATTAACCTTCTTCCATACATTAAGTATTTATTGCAATAGTTTTGACAAACTGGGAAAGGAAGTGGAAAAAATTAGCAAGTTTTCAAAATAGCTTAATAGGTTTGTTAATAGGAGTTTGGCACAGCAAGCATGGCAAAGCCTACCTCTACACAGCAGGCACAAGTTTTAGCATCCTGGTTCTTGATGCTATCACTTATTGTCATTATTGCTCCCCACGTAGCATCACCAAGATGAAAGGTGGGCCCCAAGAGAGACAAAATGCCACAAGCTTCAGGGGAAGCAACAAAGAAACGCAGAGCATGGTCCCTGATTTGTCGTGACTTGTTAGGTTTCAGTGCAGGATCTGAACGAGAGCATTGGTATTCTTAACAGAGCTTACGTGTACTAACGCAGCATTTTGGAACGATTCACGCAGTCCCATCCACCAGTTGGACAGCACAACCACTGATGATATCAATACCCAGAAGACCTCAATAAGAGGTCTTGACTCGTGCTGCACGACAAGGAAGTGGGGCAGAAGGCTGGCCTGGCTGAACAGGGAACTCCTGGAAGGAGGGCAGAGAAAGAAAATACGTGACCTCTGGAAGCAAGACCTGGCTTCAGAGGGAGAGTACAGAGCTGCAGACCACATCTGCAGGGAAAAACGAGAAAAGCCAAATCTCAACTTGAGTCGACACTGGCCAGTGTAGCGTTAAGACAACACAAAAGGCTTTTTCAAGTATACCAACTGCAGGAGGAGCTCAAAGGAAAATATGAGACTGACAATTGAAGCAGACGGTCACCCAACAAGTAAGGGTAAGGAAAAGGCTGTGGCATTTTTTGCCTTTTTTGCCTCAACATTTAAGAGCAACAACAGTCCTCGGGCTGTGTGTTCCTCAGAGTTGTAGGACCATGACTGTGGGAACAACGGCTTTCCATCTGTGGTCACCAAAACTGTAGGTGAACAGTTGTATCAGCTCCGTGTTCTTAAGTCCATGGGGCGAGATGGGATTCACCCCAGGGTGCTGAAGGGGTTAGTGGATGCTACAGCTGGATCCCTCTCAACAATTCAGCAAAGGTCGTGGGAGTCTGGAGAGGTCTCTGCTGACTGGAAGCTAGCCAACGTTATACCCATCCACAAAAAGGGCATGGGAGAGGGCCCAGGGAACTACAGACCTGTTAGTCTAACCTCAGTCCCTAGAAAAGTTATGCAGAAAAGCGTCCTGGGGGATACTGAAAGGCACTTAGAGAACAAAGCTATTGTCAGGCACAGTCAACATGGGTTCGCCATGGGAAAGTCCTGCCTTAGTCACTTGATCTCCTTCTACGATAAGGTCACCCACTTGGTGGATGAGGGGAAGGCGGCAGATGTAATCCTTCTGGATTTCAGTAAGGTCTCTGGTCCTGTCCCTCACAGCATCCTTCTGGCCAAACTGGGCACTAGGGGCATTCATTCCCCAGGGCTCTGTTCTAGGGCCAGTCCTCTTCAACTTTTTTATCAGTTATCTGGATGCAGGAATGCAGTGCATCTTCAGCAAGTTTGCTGATGACTGTAAACTGGGAGGTGCTGCTGATTCCCTGGAGCTCCACAGCACAGAAAGGCTGCTGAGGTCCCTGACAGCGGCCAGAGGAGGACAGCAGAGCTGGCGGCAGGGCTGGAAGGCATGTGCTGTGAGGGGAGGCTGAGGACACTTGGGCTGCCCAGCCTGGAGGAGAGGAGGCCCAGAGGCGACCTCGCTGCTCTCCGCAGCCTCCTGAGGAGGGGAAGCGCAGGGGGAGGCGCCGGCCTCCGCTCCTGGGACCCGATGGCACGGGCACGGCACAGAGCTGCACCGGGGAGATCAGGCTGGGCATCAGGAAACGTTTCTTTGCCGTGAGGGTGGTCACACACTGCAAGAGGCTTCCTGGGGAGCTGGGTGCTGCCCCGTGCCCGTCCGTGCTCGAGGGGCGTTTGGGCAATGCCCTCAGTGATGTGCCCTAACTGCTGGTGAGCCCTGATTGCTCAGGCAGCTGGACTAGGTGGTCTCTGAAGGCCCCTTCCAACTAGATTTCCAAGTCTACTCTAAGAGCAAATAAATATTTTCCACGTAACAATCAAAAATACACGTGCTTGGAGCACTTAGGAGTTTAAAAGGAAATTACAATTACCTTAAATAAGCATGGTAAGATAGTAAAGAAATCAGGCTTACAAATAAGGCCACAGCTTTGGGAAAGGCAAAACCTTTATTCCTTCCTAAGCAATTTCTGCCCTGTAGTGGCACCAATCAGACCTTGCTGCAAGATGCCAAGAAACATTAATACCAAATAAGAAAAGCTTAACGCGTGAGAGAATGTGGCAAAGCAGAGTTTAGCCTGAAGCACTGAGGAGTTTTCATGTACAATTCCGAAGACAGCATAAATCTGCTTACTGTATGTGCCTAACTACTGTGACCTGTTCATGAAAAGAAGCTGCCTGCACTGAAAGCAAAATGAAATCTCCGGCAGGATGAAATTGCACAATTTCAGCATGTTTCTTTCTTTAACGAAACTTAAGCTTTACTGCGCTTATCAGATTTTTTTTTGCTACTTTAAACAATGCAGACTTTTCATAGATTCTACTGTAGCTCTCTCTGAAGTAGTTTCAATGCTTCTTTTGTTTTGTCTGCAAACACTGTGGAGTAGTGCTGAAGTTTACAGTGATGCACATTTGTGTACCACTCTGCTGAAAATACAGTAATCCTGACATCATTTCCTTATCAACAACAGAAGTGCATTTTTGGTAGCTAGCTTAGAAATCTGTACAAAGTACTGAGATCATGTCTGAAAATTAAGTAAAACTAAGAAATCATGAAACAGACCAGATATTCTTTCATCTCTGCTTGGGCCTGTCCTACTGTTATTGCTGCAGACAGCTTTTAGGAGGAGACCACATCATCACCGGCAGATTAGCACAGTGAAAGAAGATCACTCTGGCAATAAATGCACGGAGAAAAGCAATGAGGTGACACACGGTGCCGAGGGGGAAAGAGAGAAGGGAAGGAAGGGGGCTAGTGGTAAAAGCTAGTGTTTCACTGTTTTTATTTAGATTACTACATCATCTTCCCTTGTTGACCAGGACTCTTTCCTGCAGAGTGCAGAGAGCAGTTCCTGCTTCAAGACTTGTTGCATCACCTCGATTCGTCGGAGATCAAACTTCAAAAGACTGTGGTGGAGAAGAAATCAGGGATCTACAAAAACTGGTCCCTCTCCAGATGCAGTTCACACCTAAATGACAGATATAACTTTGCAATGAAATCAATCTTTGCAGGTGAAACTACTTATTTCCCACATGGCTTGTCCCCACTTGTTCTTTTCTTCACTTATATTATAAATAATATATTATATAAATATAAAATAAATTATAAATAAGAAGATGGGTTACCTAAACAATTGCCATATTTACATGGAATGACTAAATGGTAAAATGAATTTTCACGGAAACAGCAAACCAGAATTGCTCCAACAATCTCCAGTCATCTGTCTTTTACTTCAATCATAAGCCTCAGATACAAGCAGCTACAGTGCAATACAAAAATATTCTTAGGCATAGTAACAGCTCTCTGTTAGCCAACTGAGTAAAATAAAAATCACAATCTATGGCAGTTAAATAGAAAAGCATAATAGGTTTGGCCCAGAAAAAGAGTTGATAGAAAAACATCCAAAAGATATCAAAGTTTAATAAGCCTTTTTAAATGGTATCAAAGGCAGAAGAGTTATAGGGACCCAAGAGATGATCACATTTCAGAACAAGCAATCACGGACGATAATAGTAAAGCAACAAGATTAAATGTTCTTTTTGCATTCATATTCCCTCCAAGGAAGCTCACGTTGGTTCCCATATCAGAACCCCTCTTCACAAGGATTTCAAACAAGTTCACGACATGAAGTACCTGTAGCAGAGGTCAGAAATCAGAGACAAAACAAACTGTAGTGGGTTGGCAGGACAGACAGCCCTTAGGATTATTAACGAAAAAAGAAGATGAAACGTGCAAGCTACTGATGGTGCTGTGCAAGTTGGTCCCTAAAATTGCTTCAAATCCAAAGATTTAGGGTACCTAAAATTTTAAAATGATGCTAACACTCCAGTCAGGAAGGCATGGACAGCACACCTGATGTGTGTACTGGGCAAGTTGCTAAAAGCTATTGTTTTAGCCATAGAACAGAGGTAGTGAACACAAAGATAAATATAACGTGTTGGGGGAGAACCAAACATAGCTTTTGCAGAGAAAAAGTCACGTCTCACAAACGCATTTTAACTTCTTTTTAAGGAGTCAACATACAAGCAGACGATTGAAAGTCAGCAGATGCAGTCTGTGAACTTGCACCTGATCTCACACTTTTTAAAAAAAAAGGCTTAAGAACCATTAAGTAACAGTGGATATAGGAGAAGGTCCTTACGATCCTTCTAAATAAATTGTTGGAAAATACCAAGCAGTGTCCAGGAATAAATGGACATCTCCACAGTCACAAGGACTCTAGGGAAATCCTTAGAAATCCTGATGAGATCTCTGCTTGGGCTTGTGCTATTTGATCCATACATGATCTAGAACAAGAACAAAGCATGAGATGGCAACAAATGTTAATCAATTATTTGAGTCGGTAAAGAAAGACATTGCAAACTGAGCAGTTGCTCAACAAGTGAATAAATAAGAGATGAAATTCAGTGTTAAGCAATTCAAAATGATCCAGCTTTTGTGACAAATGAAGCATTACAAAAGGGTCATCTTGGAATTAAATATTTCCACGACAGTATTAATCCATTGCTCAGCAGCAGTCCAAGATCCCAAATACAAATTTATGAATAAGAGAAATAGAAAAAAGAGAAACCAGAACAATGCCACCAAGTCTTAGATACCTTGTGTACTTCTGGTTCCAGTGGCTCAAAAGTGACAGAGCTCAAATGGAAACTGTACAGAATAACAAAGGTGATCAGTGGAATTCAACTGATCACACGAGAAGGTAAAACAGAACAGGATTTTACAAGTTTGTAATAGAGATAGGTGTGGGAAGATGATAAACCATGGTGGATATGAAGAAAGCTGTTAAGGAATGGCCATTTACTGACTCTTCCTGTACAAGAACTGGAAGCCCAGGAAGCTGTTTCAGTCCAAGAACTAGAGGGCAAAAAAATGAAACTACCAGCAAGGGAAGAGCTATCTCCTCTTCCACAGAACTCCCTGCTACAGGATGCGTTAGGAACTAGACGTTCACATCTCCAAAACATTATAGAACAGAAACAACCAAACTCTTCCAGGAGGTACTCAGCATAAATTCTTTGGGCTTGGGCAGTGCTGGGCTGTAGAGTGCCAGATACTAGGAACACATCTGCAAACCTCTCTCCTCCGTGCTTTTGCTTTTCTTCAGACATCCGCTTTCAGCCACTGCTGGAAAAAGCCTGCTAGAGCAGGTCCTTCACATTCATCCAGCACAGATATTATCATGCCAACTTTTTTCACCAGCCATAGTTCATGCTGATGTTCCTGTGTGACGAGTCATCTGTAAAAGCACTTAAGTGCCCAAGAGACTTGGAGAAAACAAGCTACTGCATCCTTAAAATATTAACCTTGGGCCAGCAGGTCAACCCAGCATCAAGCACTGCTGTCAAACCACACATTACGTAAATTACTACTATCCTAGCTATTTCTAAGCAATCTGGCTACAAAATTAGCTAAGTACAGCTTTTGCTAGTATAAACATTAAACAAGTAAGTTTCATCCCACTAAGCACATGCCCTGACACCCAGCCAGGTCCAACCAAGTCACTTTTGCTGAACCAAAGACAAAGCATCAGCAAGAAGATTAAGGACTGAACATTAAAAAGTTGTTTTTGACAACTGTTTGTACCTACCTTCTTCGTTTTATCTTGTATTGATCATGTCTTAGTTCTAAAACCAATGCGAGTTACAGAACGCAAGGCTGAAGAGACCACATATCCTGTTTATTTGAATAAATTCACCAATATCTAAGAAGGCTGTGTTCAAACTGTTCTTAAAAACAACCCATGACAGAGGTCCTACATTCTCTCTGGGCATCCTAAATGGCTAAGAGAGTAAACAGCTGCAATAAAACATTCTCTAATTTTCAGATCATCTCCCTTACTGCAGTTTCTGTCTTGCTAAGTGCTAAATCAGACCCTAAACACGTAAGTCTCAGGGCAGGAAATTGCTGTCTTAGGTATGGATGAAACCTAAAGCATCATTTATCATGTTCATACTTAGATTACATGATATTGTTTTTGCTTGGTGACTAAAATTTGTTTTGTTTTCAGTCCTTCACTAGTGATTTACCACATTTAAATGCCTTCAGGAAAAAAGTAGTTATAAAAAAAATAGAATATTTTGCATAATACCAACTCTGAAATCTACGCCACGCTCAGTCATTTTTTTTTTTTCCACTTCCTACTGTGGCAATTCAAGACAGAAACACTAAACTAACCTGCAGGAAAAAAGTCTGGGCTAGAATGATGCCATAATATTTCAAGTGAATCCCTACAATGTATTATCTGTCATACTTTCTTCCATAACAGGAGTAGTCACTGTTAATGTGACTTAATGAAGAATCCTGACAACATTATCGAATTTCTGAATTGAAATGACTTGATTACGCTCTCCTTGAAGCTATTATTTACATGTTAATAAAGGACTATCATTATAGTACTTTAATGGCTCAAAAGCAATCAAATAACAGTGAAATTCATAACCTGAGAGCAAAAAATATTTCATCTAGCTTTGTAAACTTGACAAATGCACATCTGAAAAATAAGCACGTGAAGCTAAATTTGAAGAAGAAACTCTTCCTGCTCTGAATGGGAGAAAAAAGGACCACACAAAGTTTTATTAAAACTGCAGTTAACCTTGCAGATGCTTTTAGTACTGCAAACAACAAAATCCTTAGCCTTCTCCTTCCTGCTCCCCACTTCTATCATGTCTCTAAAATTCTCCAGTTTAGTCATAACTTCTGCAGGAACTTTGCTTTGGGTCTTATCAATGCTTAAAGCGTCACTTTTTTTCAAAAAAAAGGGAATAGAATCCAGAAAGTTACATGGCTAGGTAATTTCAGCCTCCACCAAATCTGAACACACTCAGGAATTGTGTTTATTTTAATACCCAAACAACTGGAATATTTAATCAAATTTACTAACTAATTGTTACACAACTCTTTGATCTCCATCAAACACTAATCGGTCAAGAAGAATGTTGTACATGTTATCTCAAAACACTGCTGGGTTTCCAGCACTGAAACTGGAGTAGACTAAACAATTTCAAAATGCTTCTTTCCAGAAGATACAACTGGAGTCAGCAAACTAAACAGTCATAAAAATTTCTTCTAAAAAATGTACATCACTTATTTACACAGCCCCTCTCCTGTGAAGCCATTTTATTTCTCCATAGTTGACATAATTAACTTACCGTAATAGCACACCTCATTCAGGACTTCTCAAGACAAAGTCAACCTGAAGAAGCTGAGCCATGCACTTCACAGATGGGGAACACAGACACATCAGGCTGTAGCCAATTTGGGACCCACTCTAGCATTTTGATTGAATACAGACTGTCCTCAACTCACTTTCCCAGGCCTTCTCACTGCAGATTTCTACCTGCACATCTTGGATCTGTCTTTACAGCTCCACACACCATTGCTCCCTCGCTGAAATCTGCTGCTATGGACTAGAGTAGTTACTGTGGCCCAGTATTACAGCATTACAGAGAGGCAAGTGAGGACAAGGGCACAGAGGAATCAAACAGCTGTGGAAGAGACTCTGAACTGATCTAAGCTAGATCTTCCATACGGTTCTTGACTGAACCGTAGGCAAGGTACTGAGAAAAATAACAAGGAGCAAGAAAGCAGCGGGAATGACTGATTTCTTCTCTGCTTGGTTCTATTCCTTTGGTCCCTCCTGTGGGAGCTCTGTGATACCAGTTTGCTTGTTCCTTACCTAGCACCAGCTATGAAAAGTGTTCACCATTAGAACAGCTCACTCTGGTCAACAGTATTGAAGTGTTTAACTAAAATATGGTTCCCCTCTTTAAAAACCTCTCTTTCATTCAAATCGGAAGAGAACAAGTGTAGAAGAGCCCAAATAGTTTGGCAGAAAAACCCTGCATTACAGAAGTGTGACAGAATAGGAGAGGGATTACATTCAGGGTATTTCTCTTTACTCATTTCTGACTTTCTAGGGTAGGCAGCTGTAGATTATAAAACAAGGTGGCCATTACTTAACAGAACTCCATAACCATTAAGTACAAATATCCATAACGGTACAAGGATGATAAAGCATTCAGAATAGGCAGCTTCAAGGCAGATTTTTGCGAGTGTGAAGCAAAAACCTCCAAAATACACAGTTTAAACCTTCAATCTTCACAGAAGCAAAGTTGCTGTAATATCCTTTTCTTTAAAGGACTATTTTACTTTATTTTTATAGCAGTTAGCTTAATATAAAGTGCCGCTGCAGAGAATATATTGGTATCATTAAACAGGAGCATTTATTTATAATACAAACAGCAAAACTAGTTTAGGTCCAAGGTTTTTCACAAGCGCACAAAAATTCAAGATTATCAAAAGCCCTTCAACAGTAGAATATTAAATAAAATGTTTCCAGAGTTACTACAAACAGACAAACCTGTTTCCCAGAAACTATCCTATTAGCTTTAAAATACATAAAGAAAATCCAACAGTATTTCATCCTCATCAACTGCTCGCAAATCAAACATCCAGTCTTATCTGCATACAGCCAGCTGGTTTTTAAAATTCTGCTGTAATTGAGGGGAAAAACAATTAAGCAATATTATTAGTCATCTTACCATTGTTCCCTGGTGGTTGTAATGCATCTCCTGTCAAGCTACACCATCCAACTGGGAAAATATCTCGAGAATCACATCTGCACCAATAGTCAAATGCTCCTCTCCAGCCATCAAACGTAACAAAAACTTCATCTCCTTTCACATCTCCAATGGTTGCTGGGCAAATCAAGTACGGATTCTTTCTATCTATAGCTTCAAGTTTCATTCCAACTTTAAAGCAGTTTGTCACAGGTTTTGGTGGTTCCTACAAAAGTAAGATTGGTAGAACATTTGTGTTTGTACGTCCCCCTTACAAATAAAAACAGAAAATCTCTATTTTTCTTCAACATTTTTATTCCTTATATTCACTACTCTGAAGAAGTTATAATAGACATTCAGAGAAACTTACTGATGCTTCACATTTGCTTTTTCCCTTCTGTGTTATAAAAATCCAGATTCTATTCCCACAAACGCAGTTGGGATAATTAGCAAAATTCCCCATGACAGCAAGGCTGCGCTGGAAGTATTTACATAAGCAATAGGTTGCACCCAATACATTATGCCTCAGCAGCAAGGCAGCAAAGACACTGCCATGAAATCATTACATGCTAATAAGGAAGAGGAGGTTTGCAGGGAACGGGCATTTCTGGGGACTGATAACTGTCTGGTAAAAGCTTCACATCTCAATTAGTCCATGAAAAATTCATTAGCACTGGACGTTATTTATAGGCCTCTGTTAACTAAGCCTGCCTTAGACCAATTCCAAATGGACAAAAGAGAAACAGAAATAAAGTCAACGTGACCAGCAAAAGCGTACCCTCACTGCTGAGCTTGTGACCCAAGGGAACCCAAATTACCACCTCAACCTTAGGAACCTCACTCTCCAAAAATGATCTCAGACATGCTGATAGGCCAGCACAGGAAGTATGATTCACCACACTCCCCAAAATTACAATCAGTTAACATGTAAACAATGTGGCTGCAGGCCCGAAACCAGCTCCTTGCTTTACTGACATACTTCTAAATGTCAGTATCAGAAATTAAGACATTCAATGTGGCAGCATCAACAAAATCACTTTAATATTACTATTGTTTTCATAAATTATTTTTCATGTTTCACAGTAGTTTACTCAAGTCACGTTCAAGAACTAGCAGTTTTTTCAACCATCAACTACTTTCTGATTACATTTTAAATGATGAGCAGTGTGCCCTGTGAAAACATTTAACTAAACCTTTCTAAGCACTACTTTTTTCTGATGGTTCTTGTTCTCCACTAAAAAAAATTTTACTCCTGTGCGCAATCACTATGTGAACATGATGCTGTTAAGGAATGTGAGACGATGCATCGTATCTTAAATCCATGGCACAGAAAACAAGCTAACAATTTTTCTGAACAACACACCATACTTGAGAAGTCTCAGCTCAGGAAAAGAGATGCCATCCAACGGGCAGATCACTTCCTCTCTGGTTTTGTACCCTGACAATGCACTTCAAAGTAGTTTTATATCATATTCTGGCCTTCCTGTGCTGCAGACAACAGGCACTATCTTGGTAGCCTCACTAAAAAAAAAAAAAAAGCAACCGTGGACCAATTGATCGAAACTTGTTTCCTAGCAGCCCTTTTCCTCTTACCTTCTTGAAGAACGCTGCGGGTGCCATTTCAGCTCCATTTAGAGTTCTTAAGAGGAACATCGGCCAAGAAGATGCATTCATCTGGAATCCTAAGTAACAAATAAATTACTTGCATATAATATCCCTCCCTTCAGTCTGTAAAATGCAATGGGAAGAAAAGGCTGTAGAATTGGCTTTACTAATGCCTAATTCCCTCTGTTTTGGACTTCAACAAAATAAAAGTAATCAAGAAGGAACCGAGAGGGCAGGTATTGGTGCAGAAAGCTGCACAATACATTGCCATTTTCAGCACTTGTTAATTTGTGACTTTACAATTAAATGTGTAAGACCTACCAACATTCATGTTCTAGCACAGGAGATTACCAGGTCACCCCACATAGTCCCTGGCTCAGTGGAACTTCCTCGGTACAGAAATGTACCTAGTTGACATTTCACTTCTCACTCTCAGCTTCCTCAGCTCCAGCTTCTCTCATTTACTGGAGAGAGACCCTCTAATTTTTTGAATTTGTTTTAATTCTTTCACCAGACCACAGACGAGAAAAAGACCAATTAGTTTCTCCTCTTCCACCCCCAAAATAAATAAATAGAAATTCTTCAACAAAGAACACCTAACAGGGAAAAACAAACATATAATGACTTTAATAAAAGCATATGTCACATTGAAAAACAAACTGGAAGGTATTTCTCCCTCAATATCCTTCATTAAACAAGTGAATAAAAAGCACAAACAGTAATAAAATTTGTTCAGCTGGACTACCTTATTCAAGGAGAACAAAGGTTTAGCTGAAAACAGTCTCATTCCTGAGAACCTTCCCTCAGGATCTACTTTCTGGTTAAAGAAACAAAATGAAAAATATCCCCTTTGCCTTCTGTATTTTCCAAATGAATGCTTCAAAGCAATGCGTAAGGTAACAAACACAGCGGACGGTTTTTCTATGTCTTCAGTATCCTGCATATCTGGCACATTTTTACAGGAAAACCCATGTAATAGTGAGAACTGGACATTTCTCCACAAAGCAAACATTACCAAAATCTGCCAGGAACTGAGGAGCTTCCTCACAACCAAATCTTGAAGATTCTGTTGGAAAAAAAAAGTCCCTAGAAAGGCGGAATGTATTTGCAATTCTTGATCAGTTAAATCGTTACAGCATCTCCAATTGGACCGCATGGATTATATCGTTTAGCAGTTCTTCAACTTTCAGCTTTAAGCTGTTTTCAGCTGAATAAACAGTTTACATGTTGGAACTACCTATGCAACACATAACGTTACTAAATTAATACAAAGCTCACACTTGAGAAATGGCCTCATAATCTGAGGACTGCTGAGCTGATTATCACTCCTGGTTTGATACCAGAGCCTTTATGCAATCTAAACACATGTGATTACTGAAATGCAGTATTCCTAGCCAGCTAGCACAGAAAAGATACAAAGACAGAGGAACGACAACTAAACAACAGTGTCAATTAGCTTCACTTGGCCTGTAAGTCGTCTTGGTAAAAAACATACAAAATGCTATCTCCATCGTAATTTGTTCAGAACATTAAGCTCTCAAAACCATAAAAGCTCCCCTTTGAAAAACAGAAGCTGGAACAAGAACGCTTTTCTACACTAATCATTTTCTCAAAAACCTTAGGTAACATGTATAATTAAGCCTATGTAAAAATCAGGTAGGAGGGACTATTTTAACTTGTGATTATGAGATAAACAGAGCATTAGTATCCAGAAGGTTCCCTACTACTCAGGGAAAAAAAAAATATAAAAAAATCGGTTGCTTAAATGTCTAACAGGAGGTAATTATACACCCAATTAGCTCCCAGCTTTGCCCAGGAACAGGATGCTGTAAAGCTGCCAAGAAGGCTTTTTCAAAAATTTATCTAGGTATGCCAGAATGCTTGATTGCTGGAATTCAGCCTATCTCTACAAAAATCTAAGACAGGAGGGACAAAATAATGGCACCTGCATTCTCTTCTGAATAACAGCAATTGTTCTGAAGGCAGGTAAGCTTACATCTCTGGATGCAGGGAAACATCTGCTTGTTTAGTGCTGCACTGCATGCAGCCTGACCGAACAGGAGTAAGAAAGAGCATCCAGAGAGAAGGCATCAATCCTACTGATGATCATGGAAAGTTTCTCTTTCTAATGGATTGACTGTCCCCATTATAAACCCTGAGTTGTTTTATTCATCAGGCTAGTTTAGAAGCATGTTTAAAAAAGGCACTATGATCCTAGACTACAGTCGTATTTTTAATGCCATCCATACACGTAAGAACAGACACTCTTCTCTGTTACTACCCTCCTTCATACTGGTATGACTGTACTCATTCTACAAGGTTGTACCAAGAACTTCCGAGAGGCTAAACTGAGTTACTTCCCCCCAAAAAAAGAACCAACAGAATATTCCTCCCCCCATCTTAAAAATTTCCAGTGTTTTCATTCAAAATCTCTACGTCCATATGAAATAAGTAAAAAACAAGCCCTTTGGGGCTGAGACATCTATCTCAACTAATACTTTTGCAGACCGGCACCAAAGCTGCATTGCTTTCCTTGTGTTTCCAAAGCAGCACAACAGCACAAAAATCTCCCCTGTTAATCTACATGAAGCATCTTAATGGTTACGTGAACTGCTGCTGTATCTGTTTGCCTGTTTACGAGCAAATCAAGTTTCACACTATAATGAAATTACACCTTTCGCTTCACCTTTCTAGCAGAAGATCCAAAAGCTGTTAACAAGCACGGTTGACTGGTTCCTTGAGAGGCCACTAAGAGAAAGCATACCAATCTTCTTCACTGCACCTCTGTCCTGTCAGATGTCACAGTTAGAAGACACCAAAGCCAGAGCCATAAGACAGGAAGACAACAATAACCAATTCTTGGCTACAGTTCATTTGTTACTTTAAGAACATTGTTTCTTGCATCTCTTAAATGTTACAAGAGAAAGCAGAATAAAAGGAGCATTGCTGTTGTGTTTTGGTTTGGTTTTATGGGGAGGGAATTAAAATAAATGTAGGTTATTAGTTTTCCTTCTTTTCAAAAACTGAACTATTTTCAGACCAACATGAAAAATCATTTTTATAAAAGAATTTTTAGATGTAACAAACATGGTACAAGAATGTTTGTAGATTAATCACAGCAGAGAAAAGTGATACCACATTTACATGACCCACAGTAGTTAATCAGTTAACTTTGAGGATTCATTTTATAGCAAGGAATTCCTTCGTACAGTTCCATGTTTAATAAACTTTCACTGTAAGTTTTGACTAAGCCCAAGCACCATTTCTCAGTTTGGGGAGACATGCTATGGTCCATACTGCTCATGGAAGGCAAAAGAAATTCTGCAGACTACTTCTAAGCACAGGATAGCTGCATCCTGTGTGTTGAGTGTTTGTCATGCTCACAAACTACTCATGACAAAGTGATCCACCCCCCGTGGGTCAATTTGAGTAGCTGAGAATTGCATGCAATAAGCTTGTAGCTTGCTAGAGCTCTGGAGTGCCTTTTTCCAGCCTCTGAGCAGAATGCTGCAATGCTGCAGTTAACCCACCCAGTGCCACCTTTCCCAGATCAAACAATTTGCTCCGAGTGAGAAAACATCTCAGTTGTGCTGAACTGTATGCACCTTCTGCAGCCCAACTGAGCATTTCACGTTCTGGCTATCAGAGAGCGCCTTCTAGTGGGCCACTAGAAGAGGAAAAGAGACAGCCTTCTCCA
The DNA here is from genome assembly GCA_011075105.1 of Heteronetta atricapilla. Taxonomy (NCBI): domain Eukaryota; kingdom Metazoa; phylum Chordata; class Aves; order Anseriformes; family Anatidae; genus Heteronetta; species Heteronetta atricapilla. Next base: position 126,165,815 of record CM021731.1, on the reverse strand, counting down.
GGACTCCCAACTCTTACTTAGGAAAGTCTACTAAAAGGAGCACAGACAACACCTAGGAAGAAAACGTTACATACTCAGGTAGGGTGTGTGCCAGGGAATATTTTTAGAATGGGCCCATGATTGTGTATCTCATTGTTATGGAAGCTGTCAGACACTACCATTTAACACTAAGGACCTCCATTAAAAAACAAAACAAAACAAAAAAAAAACAGCAATTATTCTACTCATTCTTATGTCAAAAGAATCCAAAACCAACAAAAAAAAAAACACATTTCACTTACCCTGAATTAGTTTGCTCACCTCTCCTTTCCAGTTAAATAATGGTTTGATGGAACGTTAGTACCACTGAATTTGCCAGGCCAAAAAGGTGAAATCAACTACATAAAAGCACTACTCCATACACGTGTGTACAGAAGCTTTATTGCTTACCAAGTGGAGGCTGGAGCATGCCCCCTTTCTTTTCGCAGGTCCCAATGGGCTGTATGTCCGAGGAATCCACAAGCCTCCAAAAATCGTTTTTGTTGTCACTTCCATCAAGCCGCAACCTCAGCCTGGCACCAGTGATTCCAATGACCGTGGCTATACACACCGAGGTAACGTTGCGAGGATCGTGGGCTTCCAGTTTCATACCAACTTTGAAATCATTCGTAGGTGGACTTCTGGACTACAGTAAGAGAGATAAAAGACTTCTTATTTTCTTTAGCATTGCTAAATTTACTAGCTAGGCCACTATACAACTTTCATTCACCCAAACGTATCATATAACTGATAAATATCAAGAAGCTTTTCAACTTTGAGCGTTTAGCAGCAAATCAGAGAAGCAGCGTGGATAACCTCCCAACAGCACCATCTCAGACACTTGATGTTTCTGCTTCATAAACATGACTGACTTTTACAAAGATCAGAGCTACCAGGAAGGGTAACAAGAGAATCCTGACAAAAACAGGAATACAAAGATGGGGGACTAATACTTCAAGTGAATGGAAAGCAAGGACCTCAAGAAACATGACCAAAAAAAAAAGAGAGAGAGAGAGAACAAAACCCAACAAACAAGAATAACTATTTCTTTTGAACTGAAAACTAGCAATTCTCATTTTAGTAATGTTTTGGAAATTCAAACAAAATTTGGACCCCACAGCACTAGACACTACAAAAGCTTAAGTCAAGAAAGAGTTTCTGCATAAAAAAAAAAAAGCTTAGAAAGCTCAAAGAAAGACAGAAAAAGGAATTAATGTTAACTGCAGTTTACAGAAAAAGGAAACAGACAGTCCTAAATTCACACAGAACTTCTGTGCTGAGATCTGAGCTGCAGCTTGTGCTGATTCACAGGGAACTGAATGCATTCATACAAACACACAACGAAATGCCAATTTAATTAGCAGACATGAGATTTTGGGAAAAGATAATGGCACGGGGAAAAGAAATGTGATGACTTGGTCTTTGAGCTGATCTTTATGTCACAGCTAAAGGTTAAAAAGAGGAGGAGAGTATTTTTTCTGAGCTGTTATGAGGAAAAGAGAAAAGCTCACGTAACAATAGAGTACTGCCAGAGACTGACTGGATCACAGTCTGATTACTTGCCTACTGGAGTAATGTAGGCAATAAGATCATCTAATGATGATCAAGAACTTGTATCGGGGCTAACTGGGATTGCATGATTCACCTAGTCTTGTAGAAAGATGACTCCCAAACCTCACTGTTCTCAATTTTCCTCTCTTCCAGCCTGAAATTATTCATGGAAACTGTAGCCAGCCTTAGATTTTACCATAAATTTTCTCTTCAAACATAGTGACAAAATCTACAGTGTATTTCCAGAGGACAGCCTGATCCTTTTGCAGCAATCTTTCATCAAGTTAAGCAAGCCGAGCACTGAGGTTTATTGTAGGAGATGATGACTACTACTCCCCGTCATCCTGGAAGACCTTTTCTGCACCTCCTCCAGGACAAAGCTGCCCCTGCCTGGACACAAACACCAAAAACCACAGGCAGCCCTCCACGTGCCATTTTAACCCAGTAACTATCCAATACAGACTGACATAGCCCGAATCCTACCATGGGAGGCAGGTAGTGGGATCACAAACACGGGCATTCGCGCTCACCAGATTCCTGTGTCTCTTCCCCTGCCCATCTGGTCAGGTCAGGTAGAGCTGGGATCCACAGTAAGCATGCAGGGTGCACCTGTATGTCTGGGCTGAAGAAACTTGCTACCTGAACAAGCATTAGCAATATTTTGTCTCCACCACATTCCATTTTTTAAAACATATCTTGCTCTACCTTTGCCATGCTGTGCAGGCACGGTGTTCCAAACAGACCCAGATCAACAGGAGGAGCCCTGGAGGAGCCAGAGCCCAAAAAAAAACACACCAAAAGCAGTATTCAGTGAGAGCTAAGGGTAGGTAGCATCTGCCAATGCTGCATTTAGCCAGCAGGCTGTCTGAGAGGGGAGCCTGAGCATATTAAATTTAAAGGGCAATTCAATTTCCGGATATTGCTTGTCAAGCTGTTATTTTCTACAACCATGAAAGGCAACTGAAATTGCAAATTTAGGGACTTCGTTTATTTGTTTGTAGGAAAGGTGAGCTTGTTTAAATAGTAACAACTCAAGGCACTGCACTAAAGAGGTGACTCCTCCATACCAGTTCCTTGCAGCAAAATAATGAAACCAACTAGATTAAGAGCCTTGATTTAACCTCCGTTCAAACCAAAAGGAACTGAGCTTTTATATTTTAAATTTTCAACTGCTTGGAAAAGCAAAGTTAAAGGGTGAGAGAAAAGGACGTGGAATGCTTCAAAATTGTAGGTAGTAATTAAAAACAACCGAGAGCAACAGATAAAATACATTCTGAATTAAGATAAAGGCTCTAATCAATTCCCATTAGCTTTGTCTATGCCTGTATCTTAATTTATGGTAGAGACTTTAATCTACTGCTCCCCAGGTCATTTTTAATTACTACAAAATTTAAACTTTGTAAAATTCCCACAAGTCACAATTTTTGGATATAATTGTCAAATTAAAACTTCTCTCTTCTGGCTTTTAGGCTGGCCAAAACAGCGTCTTTCTTTCATTACACAGAGTGAAAACGACATGTACAATTCATGGGTAACCCAATACGAGTCAAATTAGTCCTACACCAAGCTCAAGCACTTTGGTTTCTAAAATATGCAAACATTAATTAGTGAGAGGAGCTAGCACTGCAATAATTAACATTGCATATCACTTTCTACTTAAAGGTCAACCTCCAGAAGAAACAGAAAGTCTGCGTATGTAAATTGTTTTGAAATTTGCTAAGCATAGGCATTAAAGCTCTTCTTTCCAACCCATACACTGCTTAAGCAATCCAAGCCACTCAGATTTATTTATCTCAGTTAGTGCACGTTACTTAAACCCCTTTATTTAAGATGTTATACTGCTGTTCAGCTCAGACCTCTTGAGCATTAGTAGCAAAGGGAAAGATTCAAGAAAGACACAAAGAAAGGCTCCTGAACAGTTTTCTGCCATAGCTACATATCTCAAGAGCATACATATGCTCTGGTCATCGTGGTCCATGGTCTGTGAACATGGCCCTCAGATACACTGCTGCTCTCTGCCTCTACCCATGCAGGGCTTGGGGTCTCTGCCCTTAGCTGGTACCCACTATGAAAAACACATACTTCAGAATACATTTCTGAAGATAATAAATTTTGGGTGCTCCAGCCAAAACGAGCTATGGACATCGCTATTCTTAGCCCTCTCTCACTGAAAGCAGCATGAGAGGGGCATTTACCCTCATCTCCTGAACTGAAAGTGGGGATTCGAGATCTAGTATGAGGAAACTCTACCACACCACCTGCCTTCCCCTCTCCCTATTCTCCGTTCCTCCAAGTGACTTCACATACACTGTGGGACGTTGCTCTCCTCCTCGGATTATCTGTTCATGTTGCTTTTTGTTTGGTCCCCACTGGAGGCCAGTTACCACAGACTGCCAACAAACCCTAGAAAACCCTAGAAAATACCTTTTTGAACAGATCCAATCAAACTACACATGCCCAGCTTGTCACACCTCTTACAGTTCTACCAACCTGAACTTCCTGATCTCCTCAGCACCTCTCTGCCCAATACAGCGAAGGCTGAAACTCACCTTAGGTAATTCTATGCGCCTAGCTCAGATACTCCTGAACCAGGGAACATACTGGACAGCTCCCCCAACAGAGAGAAAAATCCCTGCAGAGGTTGACAGTCTCCAGAAGGCTGAACTGAAGGTCATGAGCTGTAGTGGGCTTACATGGCAAGGTTCTGGTAGCGGTGGGCCACAGGGGTGGCCTCTGTGAGAAGAGCCCAGCAGCTGCCCTGTGTCAGAGCAGAGCCAGCTCCAAAGTGACCCAACGCTGCGCAGAGCTGAGCCAATAAGCAATGTTGTTTGTGCCCCTGTGAGAGCAGATTTCAGAAAGGGGAAATAAACTACAGTGCAACAGCAGCTGGGACAGACGTTTAGATGTAGAGCTTAGTGATATGGTTTAGTGGAGGACTTAGTGTTTAGTGTTAGGTCAGAGGTTGGACTAGGTGATCTTGGGGGTCGCTTCCAATCTAGATGATTCTGTGATTCTGTCTGTGAGTGAGAAGCAACAGGTCAGTGCAGCAGGAGGGCAGGAGGTGCTCCAGGCATGCAGCAGCAGTTCCCCTGCGGCCTGTGGAGAGGCCCCTGGTGGAGCAGGCTGTCCCCCTGCAGCCCATGGGTCCCACACGGAGCAGATCTCCACGCTGCAGCCCATGGGTGGAGGAGCCCCCGGTGGAGCAGGTGGATGTGGCCTGGAGGAGGCTGCGGCCCATGGAGAGCCCCCGCAGGAGCAGGCCCCGGGCCAGAGCTGCAGCCTGTGGAGAGGAGCCCACGCAGGAGCAGGGGCTCCTGGGGGATGGACCCCGTGGTACGGAGCCGTGTGGGAGCAGTGCTTGAAGAGCTGCTGCCTGTGGACAGCCCCCGCAGGCTCAGCTGGGGAAGGACGGCATCCCGGGGGAGGGACCCCGCGGGGCGCAGGGGCAGGGAGGGACCGTGAGGGAGCTGCGGAGACGAAGCGTCAGGGACTGACCGCAGCCCCCATTGCCCGATCCCCTGCGCTGTTCAGGGTGGATGGGGGAAAGGTGCTTTTAGTTTCTTTCTCAGTTCTCCAGCTTGTTAGTAATAGGCAATAAATTTATCTAATCTCCCTACACCAAGTCTGTTTTGCCCATGACAGTAATTGTTGAGTGATCTCCCTGTCCATATCTCAACCCATGAGCCCTTTGCATCACATTTTCTCCCACTTTTTCTTTGAGGAGGGGGAGTGAGAGAGCAGCTGTGGTGGAGCTCAGCTGCCCAGCTGGGTAAAACCACATTAGCTCACACAAGATGGTAAACTGCATCTGCAAATGCATACAAAACCATAGGACAAGGGGGGAAATTAAACTTGCAAAGCACAATGTAAACAGCACCCTGAACACCCTTTGTACACACTCCTTAAAAACTCTTACTGAATGACAAACAATACTGAATTCTGATAACCTGAGACTGTCATTAACGCATGCATACACTTCAGTAAACTTGATCTTTTAAATTCCTATCTTTGATACATGTAACCTTAGCCACTCTCCATGTTTTGCTTAGTAGAAGTACCACTTCAGCAACCATAACTCTACAATTAGTTCAGGGGCAAATAGTTTTCATCATTATAAATCTACTATCTCCTTTGTATTCCATCACAGAATCACAGAATGGTTTGGGTTGGAAGGGACCTTACAGACCATCTAATTCCAACCCCCCTACCATGGGCAGGGACACCTCCCACCAGACCAGGTTGCCCAAAGCCCCATCCAGCCTGGCCTTGAGCACCTCCAGGGATGGGGCATCCACAGCTTCTCTTTGCAGCCTTTTCCAATGCCTCACCACCCTCAGAGTAAAGAATTTCTTCCTTAAATCTATCCACTTTCAGATTAGAACCATTGCCGCTTCTCCTGTAGTTATAGGCCCCGGTAAAAAATCTTTCCCCTTGATTTTTTTAATGTGTATTTTAAACTCCATTAACACCCTGCTCTGAAAGAGCCAAAATGCAACATATTTGAGAGATCCAGAAAACAAGTGGTGAATAAGTTCTCCCGCATATGCAAACATGTGTTTTGTACATCTTGTAGCTTTTCAGAATTGAAAGGACTCTTACAGAAATGGGGCTGGATAAAGACTCCTCTGATTATCAGCCAAATTTTAATTCTCACAGTAAACCTCCAAGGTTACTAAAAAAAATAGAAGATATTTTTGAACTCTGATAAGACTATCTGTTTTCATTAACTAGTCTTCTTTTGAAGAAAAAGAGTCCAAAGCTACAACTTTAACGAAACCCTCAAAGTTTGGCTTAAGGCAGAAACCAAGAATAGAAAATCTCAGCCTCTGGCTTCTGCCGAAACTGTAAGCTACTGATAAACAGAGATCAAAAGAAGTCAAACAAAGTTTGCAAGCAGTCCTAACATAAAAGTTGCTTCATCATCACCCTGTAGCATGGAGGCACACACACACAGAGTTGCAAAATAGTATTTGGCATACCTGTCTGAAGCAATGTAGAGGGGCAGCTACTGATTCAGTCTCTTTCAGATAGTCATCCCAATTAAACTGTTCTGGAAGGCATAAAACAAAAAAGACCATACAGACAGTTTTTAAAGGGAACACAAATGAGGAGAAAGATTGGGGAAAAACAGGGCAAAAAAATAAATAAAAAATCCCACTTTCTGATAGAATACATCTTTTTCCAAGAACAGGATTACAATAAAATGCAAACTCCACCTTTACAAAATACACAACCCTTGAAATAACTTTCAGTAAATCCCATCAGCAGAAATCACACAGTTGGCAGATACCAATTTAAACTTCCCACAAGTTCTTCTTTTTGTGGTCCACACTTAAAGACACAAGTCGGGATATCTAGACTTAATTCTCTGCACAAAGATCCCCCAAGCATCCCTGTACAAATCACATCAGTGGTTCCACATCTCAGTTCCCCTAACAAGTGCATGGGAACAGCAGAACTGGTATGATAACTTCAGAGGAGTGCTGAAATAATACATGGAAAAAAAAAACACAGATGTTTTGTGTCTGATGAAGCATATGTTGAGAACCACTATCCCCAGTCCATCAGATCAAAAGGATTAGCTCAGCCTTCCAACTGCATCTTTGTGTCTTTTCCTCTGAACTCACATAAAGATCTGTCTTTGTAAGGTTAAGTAAATACTATTGTAATGTACAGCAACAGAATCATATTTTTCCAGTGTTAATATTGGCATTGCTTATGTACACAGTTGAGTGTATCCTGCATTTGATCTAATCACTGCTACCATTTTTTGAACAAATGGAACAGTATGAAGCACTAACGTCAAAGATATAAGCAAGCATTAAGTCAATACAAAGCACAAGAGAAAAACTACCATGCCACAGCTGATGTTTTTGCCCTTAAGTCACCTAGGTGAGCTTTTTTGTTTATTTTTCTTGTTCAGACAACTGGCATCCTTCTGACGTTGTTGAAGAGCAAATCATCGCTTAACCCCAAAGTAGTGCAGTGATGCCACCCAGCGGCTCAAGCAGCAGTCACTGCACAAAGCACCATCCGCAGCTGCAACGGAGAAACTGCGTCATGTTTATCAGTAAAAACACTACCGGGCACAGCTAAACACATCCCTGCAATTTTCAGAAACAAAAGAAACAAACAGAAAGTATCAGTGTTTTCAGTCACTTGCATATTGCTTCTCTGAAGGATGTGTGGCAGTTTGAACCTAGCGTTTGCCTGCATTAGTACAGCACTTAGTGAGGCACTTATGTAGGGCCAGAAGCAGAAGAGAAACAATTTCCTCCCCCCACTGGGCAGCTAAGATCCTCATTTTTTGTCACAACAGACTCAAATGGGTATGAATGATTTGTCTGTGACACCGCAGAGGGCATGCAGTTGTTAACTATATCACAAGGCAATAAAATTTCAGGAGCTGTTAATTTGGCAGACTGGACTGTATACAGGCTGGTAACAAAGACATTTTGATAGGACACCTTTCAAGAGAAGAAACCCCATTCACCCCCTCTGAAAACATTACACCCATACGCCTGCACTTCCCAAATTAACTCAGTTGTTCTAACAGGACTTGAAATCCTAGGTATTAGAACCATTTTCATCAAGCACAAATGATCTGAAGTTTACATTAGAACCACTCCACTTGTGAAGATGTGGTGTAGTAAATTAAAGGTCTCAGAGATGCCTCTAATTATCATGTAATTACTGCAATCACAGAAAAGGGAGATGACAGTATGTTGGTAACATATAAGATGCATGTCTAGGAAGACAACCACATGGGAAAAAATCTCCACCAAACAGGCTTCCCAGTATCCAACGTGCACAGGTAAAGAAACAGTTATTTTCTACATCTAACTCTAAAGCCCCTGAAAACATACAACTTCTGACAACTGAAGAAAATTTAAGAAAATGAGCTCCTGTTAAATGATTGAACATGCATTCTATTCTCCTTCCCACTCAGATCTGCAGGCTGAATTAAACAGCATAAGAAAAACCTATTATGCAATAAGCACAACTCTCTCAACCCATCAGCAAAGAGAAAAATAGAAAAAAAGGAATTTTTATGCTGAAGAACAAATAACCATATAGTGGGAACAGCGAAAACAAAACAAAAACAAACAAACAAAAACAAACAAACAAACAAACAAAAAAAACCCAGAAGGTAATTAGGACACTTGGTTAAAAAAGAAAAATAGTTTGTAGCCAGCACAGGAATGCAATTCTAAAACAGTGACCCAAGAAAATCAGCGTGGCCCAACAGCCTGATTAATTAAATAAAGGAAAAAATAAGTTTATGCTATTGTTGCTTGCAATAGCACAGACTTACAGTCAATGCCCCATGGACCAACAACGCTTGCTGTTCTTTCCAAGCCTGCATCAACATCCTGCCTTTTTTTGACCAGCTCTGCCCATCACAGAATAACTGCAGCTAGAAGGGACCCCAGGAGGCCACTAGTTTGGCTTCTCAAAGCGGGTCCCATCACAGCAAGGCTGCTGAGTTTTGAGGATCTTTGTGGTAACTTCTAAACCCCAATTCCTGGGTTTCATCACTCTCTACATGAATATTTTTTCCTCACGTGAAACAGGAACATCTCACATCCCAACAAGCACGGACAAGACATCCTTCCACACTGTACCTTGGAGATGCATCCACCTTGGTTTTCTCCGCAGCCACCTGTCAGTCTATTCAAGACAGCAAGATGATCTCCCATCAGCTGCTTCTTTCAGCTGAGGAAATCATACTTCTGGTTTTGTTATCCATTTTCTGCCTACACCTTGTGCCCCAGCATCTTCTTGCTTTTGGTGGCCTGCCAGCTGACTTGCTCTGGTAGGTCAGCGCCTTCTTTGTACTGGGGAGCTCAAAACTGAGCACAGTACTCCAGGCACAGTGTCACAAACACCAAGAAGGAGTGAACCCCTTCTCTCGGCCTGCTGCATACATCTTTGCTAATTTGACCGGGCGTGCAGTTGACGTTCATCACCACAAGAGCACACTGCTGCCTCGCAGGCCCTTTTGGCAGAGCTCCTTTCGAGGCAGCCAGCCTCCAGCCTGCGTGGTCTTAGCAAGCCCCAGGTGCAGGTGTCTCTCCCTGAGTTTTACAGGGTTCCCATCAGCCCAACCTGTAGTTCCCTAAGTACCCCCTTCTTGACACCAGGCATGTGGTTTGCCTTTTTCCAGTCATCATCAAACTTCCCCAATCACTACGACCTCTCCAAAATGAGAGGGAAGCCCCAAATCAGACAACTCCCACAGGCATCCCATCGGGTCCCATGGACAAGTGGACAACAGTTTGTTGGAGTGCTCCCTAACTCTATCGTCCTCTTCCATAAACAATGCTTTAGTTCCAATCCAAGTTTCACGAATTCTAAATTGAAGACTTAAGCTACCATTCAAGTGTAGCTTGTACATAAGTAGAGTTTACGGTTCTGGTTTATTTTTGTTTAATACAATATTACCAGTCTAAATAGATGGAGCACCTTGTGCCTTCTCATCTCATCCCAAGGATCCGTTAGCATACTTGTAAAACTCCTGACACAGAGATCTCTCTTTTCTAGTCTTCATCCTACCACCTCTCTTTGCCAGAGATGATGTTTCCTTTTCATTTTTGTTTACATACTCTCGCAAACACAGTAGGTAAAGTATAATGTATTTCATATCCTCCTTCTATTCCTTCTAACCTTCCACACGCTGGGATCATTCAGCTAGAATTTTTCTACTTCTACCTCCTTTAGTCTTTTTTTTCAGCTGTTTTTCTCACACTTCTGTTTCCCATCCTCTCCAACTTTTCCTATCACACAACCCCCTGAAAATTCTGGAGATCTGCTGGATTATATCCCAAAGCACCATAAAGCATCTCTCTTCAACCAATGACCGAAAGAGGTTTTCTTCTTCCTAGCCACCAACAAGCAAAAACACAGGACAAAAATTTTCATTTAACCTATCAAAAGCCAGATATCTTGCATGATGTTGAGCAAGTCATTCCTCTCTAGGTGTTTGACAGGGCTGAGTCTAGAAAAGTTGACAAACAGCTACCCCCCCCAGTGGAAGAACACAGATGACAGAGTAAAGCTTGCTTGCTTAGCACTATTCCTACACAAAGCATTTTCAACATGCTGTTCCCTACCGCAGAAGAAGGCAAGAAGTTCTATAGTGACTCACACAATACGGTTATCTTAGTCACGTATGAACAGCACTTTGCTGGTGGGGACTGTCTTATGGGGCTCCATCTGTCACGTCAGACAACCTTATTTTAAATCACAGACATGCTATCTGAGTCCAGTCTGACTGGAGCTACTCTTACACTACTGTAAAGGGGAAACGAGACATGCTTTGAGACACGCAAAGAAGTGCATTTGTTGCAGAGAAGAACAGTACCACCACTAGGATCCCAAGAAATGAACGAAGTCTGATAAACCTAACCGCACAAAGCCATACTATGGCTGGCAGTACCAGGATATTGCATCCATATGCAGGGAGTCGTCACTGCAACCACCCTATTACTGCATTAGTCAATCAGTGTGTTCAATGACTACACAACAGTAACTCACTCCTCAGGTGGTATGCAGGAAAACCTCTGAACCAGGCCATTTACTAGGAGTCAGAGGGTATGGAAACGTGAGCTGAGAGTTTAAGTAATCCAGTGACTCTTTATCAAGAACTAAGGATTCCCAAAAAAGATTTTCTACTTCAGTGAACAGTACTCGTGACAATTCTTGCTGCCACAAAATCAAACAACAAATATATGAAGAGCATATAGGGATGTTACTGCCCTCTTACTGCACCTCAAAAAGGTGCAACTGCCCGCAGTCCCACATACATCCCAGCAATCCCACATACATGATGCCCCATGGCACCTGCTGAGGATACACCTTAAGTTGTCCAAATTTGACAAGAAGATCATTTTTGGCAAGTGTGAAGTTTTCCTCAGTTTGTTATGGATACACAATTGATTTGAAAACATTATTTGTTTAAAGTAAAATTAGGCAATTTAATCCAGGTAGTAACACCAAAAGCCTTTCTTTGGCACCAGCAAATACATTAAGGAAAGTAAAGGTAACTGGGGTAGAAAAGACATTAAACAGGGAAATACATGATTAGAACAACAGACAGATCAGTAAACGACCTAAAAAATTAGTGTTTACAGAGAGTTTTTGATTACATGTATAACAAGTACTTGTCTTAGCTAATAAAACTATCACACTCAAGCAGTTTCAACCATCATTTGCTACACCAAAACGTGCTTTGCTAAGTTAGACAAAAGCAATGGTATGTTTTTAACTACCCATCAGTAATAGTCAAAGACATTAGAGGAGAAAAAAAAAAAGCCTCAAGAGACATTGCAATCCAAATGCATACGTTTCCTTTCAGTATACCTTAACTAATAACCTGACAGCTGCAATACCTACCACTGTTTAAAGACGGGTTGTTTGCCTGCTGATTCTTGCCATCTTTCTCTTTTTTAATATTCTTTGAATCTAAAAGAGAAGATTCCATCACATAATAAATGTAATATTCCCACCATAATGATGTCCAGCATAACACAGAATGCTTTCAAACAGTACAGAATGTGTTGTTCCAAAGACTTACTTTCATTTATTTCAGTGCATAATCAAAGGTAATTTATATTACAAATTTAGTCACTGTACTATTTTTCTTTTTCAAAATATATTGCAAAGTACAGCATGAAAAAGCAAAGCTTAATTACATTATATTACATTATCAGAATACATCTAGTTGTAGAAAATGTAGTACTAGCTCCACAAAAAGCAATCCTGTTTTTTTTTTGTTGTTGTTGTTGGTTGGTTGTTTTTTAACAGCTTTACTCAATCTACAAAATCTGAGATCCTCAAAACTCCTGGGTATCTTTTAAAACTTGTTCAGACCACTGCAAACTGAAAAACAAGAAAATAACAAAACCTAACAGTGCATTTCTGAGGTAAAGATTTAATTCTATATTAATTTTGTTGAATCCTTAAATCTGTTTACCTCACTGGGGCAGGGACTGATGGCCCCAAGGCTGATGTGGGGGCTTGGGCCTGGACAGGGTAGAGGAAAGGTACTAGGGGAGACTGGTTAGGACCTTTAAAGCCTATTAGTGCTGAAACACCTTCCACTTAGAAGATAACCCAGACCCCAAAGTCACAGAAAACAAAGAATTTCAGTGACTTGAGAGAGACTACATAGGAATAAACTGGCAATTACATAAACGCTCAAAATGTGCTGCAAAAATACCACCTGCTTCTCCCAAGGCACATCTAGAATACCCCACATCCTTTAAACTATGGGAAAAATGCTACGTTTACTCCTTTAGCCAGTCTTCTTAATTGACTTGCACGCTCTTTCTTTTAGAAGTTTGCCTTCAAACATTTGAAAGCACTTGACAGGCGTCCAAGGAAAAATCCATATGGGGGTCAACTTCAGAGGAACCTGCTGCAATACTTCTGGATGGTGCCCACAGAGCTCTAAGCCAGGTCCTTGTGCAGGAGTACAGCTTTAACCTGCAGAAGTGGACACCCTACACCTTGACAACTATCAGCGAGAACTCGGGAAGGGGTAGCACTAAAACTACACCACTGACAATGACAAGACACAAGGACAACAGTCATGGTCTCCTCCCTACAGTTCAAAATATACTCCATTCAGCCTCTTTGGGATTGAACTGAATCCAGCCAGTGCTCTGCTGGGTGGAGACAATCATTAGAAAAACCTTTCCCTATGTTCTACAAACTCGGTTATTCAGGCTTTCAAAAATATAAAATTAAATTAAATTAAACAGTCATGGGACTGTCGCATGATAGCTTGCAGAACAGAAGACTTCCCTATCCACTTATTTCTGAAGAGGAAATCCAACAGAGTCCCACATAAGAGGCTTATTGAAGAACAGAACTAATAACTGCTTCCTGCGAATACCCAAAGCTTGAAAGGACAGCCATGAAAGAACATCGACCCAACAGTGCCAGATTTCAAATGAGATGACAGCCTTTCATGATAAGAGAAATCAAGAACAGGTGAAAGAATGTGAAAACCCATGGCCTGCACACCAGATGAATTTTTGCTGACATCTCCCACCCAAATTATTTGTTTCCTGTATCAGGTTTAATGCCTATTTCACAAATACTATAGCAAGTATAAATGATGAAATGTAATACTCTCAGTGGCACATTTTACTTATGATGATCAATTAAAAAACTATGAGAACAAGAAAAGATGAAGACGTTAATGAAAATAAATAAAAATTCCTTAAGATACCTCTTTCATTTGAGCTGGAGGCATCTTAATTGATAAAAACTGAAAGCACTACCGTTTATTTTTGATAGGCAGAAAGCTATTCTTTAAAATGCTCAAGCAAAACACACCCACCACATGCAGAAGCATCCAAGAAATAAGTCTGAATAAACCAAGACTGTTTTTAAAGTCCCCCTCCCCCCCGGCTTTTAGGCATGCCATATTTCATTGTTGAGAAGACCACTACAAAGCTGGAGTGTTTTGTCTGAACAGATGAAAAGCCATTAACTGTAAGAATTACTGTCCTGTTTTTCCTTGAGATACCCTGAATCTACTACCACCTCCCACCACTACGAAAGGTTTACCTCAGTCTGCATTTTACAAAGGCTATGATGCTTTGGTGCAGTGAGCCTCTTCCAATGTCATTAGTCAGGGTGGATAAGAATTTATGGTTTATTTTTAGAAGAAACATTAAGGAAAATAAGATTTACTAAAATCTGAATTTATAAATCTAAGTGCCTTTAAGTATGCCGGTTTACATATGATATTTTGATAGCCTATACTCTAGTAAATTTAATTCCAAAAGATCACTGAAAACAAAATTAAGAAATGGAAGAGTATTATTTCAAATAATTGGACTGAGAAATATGACTCCCTCAGCAAATGACACTCTGTTTGGTCAAACTTTGACGTCTAATCTCAAAAATGAGGTCATGAATAGCTCTGCAGGTACAAACAGTATTTTCCCTTCAACTCCCTCAGCTAGCTACTCAATTATTTAATTTTCCTCAAAGCTGAAAAGAGGACTTGAAAATGGGAACTTTTTTTGTATGTTAGAGATAGAAGAGATTTACTAATTCTGGAGGCTTGAAGTCCATCATGACAAAAACAAGTCAGCTGAATTCATTATCTACCTTTCTCTGTTCATGAAGTTCATTTATAAAGACACAAGCTTGAATTTACTTCCCAATGCAAAACACAGTATGCTTTAGATCATTTTGTCAAACCACAAAAAATGAAATGATACCACTGTGGATCTAATTACATGCTATTAAGTTCTCTAAAAAAAAAGGCAAAGAAAGAACTGGATCCTATTACCAAAGAAAGTGTTAAAAATACAGTAATATACCTAAGTATATATTTAAGAGCTTTTACGTTCACTGTGTAACTATGTATATAGGTAGGCTATAATGCACACAGGCTAAATATCTACTCTCAAAACCCTGTAAAAGAACGCTGTTTTCTTGGTAGCTAGATTAGAATACAGCATATATTAACTTTAAAATAGCAGCATATTCTATTGCTCACCAAATTGCAGTTTTTCTACAGCACACTCCATAAATTAAAGCAGTAGATACAAAAGAAGATTAGAATAGATTATTTAACATAGCGTTTTCTTACTGATTCAAAACTCCATGTGTTTACATTACTTCACCCTATCTGTAACCACAGAATTCTTCTGCTGATAAGATTACTCTTGCCTGTCGTCTCTTGAGTAACCACATCTATCATGCAAGAAATTAGAGACAAGGAAGAAACGAGACAAAGCTATCTTTACTGGCTTGTGAATGCAAAGAAAAAAAAAAGAAAAAGAAAAAAGGCACCTTTAGAATATAAAGTCTGATAAAGATGATCCTAGTGACCAATTTATATTTCCTCTTGTAAACTCCCATGTTGAACTGCAGCTTGTTCTCTGAGACACTTAACAAATCCCCAACACTTCTTTCTGGGATGAGTTAATCTTTCAGCAAACATGATGATTTCTTTGCCTGTATACTGGCGAGCATCATCTCTTTTGACAGTATTAGCTTTTAGCAAGGTGTGCTACATGAGGAGTCACATATTTGTCATCTTTTAAGATTTCCTATTTGCTTGCTGTCCAGTGGGGGGAAAAAAGTTCACAGTCATGCCTTCGAGACCTGTGTGGCTACCTCTTAGCCATCTTAAAGTCTTCAACTCCAGTTTGTGTTCAAAACTTGGCAAGAGACCACTTTTCTCAAAGAAATCCTTTGTCTCTTCCAGACAGACATGAAACACTTCTGGGTGACAGAAACATTTGCTCTTCCCATGCCATGCAGTTATTTACCCTCCTATGAAGTTTGCTAAGACAAGCCCAAGACTTACCATAGGTCAGGAAGGGACTGCCTTTGCTCCCTAGCGCACAGAGCCGTGAGCACATTTTAGCTACCCTTCACCAAACTTCAGTGCGTGCAGTTGAGCATATCAAGACAGAGCGTATCTAAAATGCCTCCTTCCCTTTCTTTCTCTGCTTCCCAGTAGGATTCTTATCTGCCCAGAACAGAGTGCTTCTTTCAGTATATCTAGACAACAGCCATGCAGAAAAAACTACAAGAGAAGGGGGTAGACTTCCTCCATAAACTCTTGGTTCAACAATTAAATAGATGACTGCTGCCATTCCAGAAAATCTATTATAAAGACAATTATTTACCAAGGGAGCACACAAGCACAGAAAGCAGCTTGGGCTGAGGGTGGAAAGCAAAACACAAAAGTATTAGTAATCTTTTAGGAGGGAAGCCTACTCATCTGAAAGGTTTAAAAAGCAGCAGAAACCTAGTTTGAATGAGTGGGTCTTTCTTGCTTTACATTCTCTTTGTTTCACCAACCCAAACACTCTTATTATTTCTTCAGTCTCACTCTTTATTTTAGCACTTAATTCACAATTATCTTCTGCAGACATGACACAGTAGGTATCACGCCTCTGTACTACACTGTGCATTTATTTGTGGACAAATTTCTTTAAAAGTGTACATTTGTATCTTCAAGAGCTTGTAGAAGACTGCTCTTAATACTATTCATTGCAGTAAACTTTTATTCCTTGCACTAAGTTATCCTCCTGATAAATTCTGTGCAGTTACAAAACAAAGCACTACATTTAATTTAATACCACATTGTTCAATGACACATTGTTCAATTTTAGAGTAGTATAATGACTTCAAGGCTGTCACAGGACAAAAATTGCTTTGGCTGAACTTGTATAGAACTCCAGGCTAAGCTGAATTAAGCACATTTACTCTAAAACAATGTAAACTTTGTACTTACCTGTGTTCAGCACATATCGTAACTTCTCTTCTTGAATTCCACAGTATCCTAATTGTTAAGTAATACACCACCAGCACAGAAGAGACAGTTTAACAGGTTCCCTATTTTCTTTCCTCTCGGATAAAAGCTATCAGGCCTCACCTTTAGCTGCTGTTCTCCCCATGGTAACACTTCTGTGATCTTCTCTCTCACAATAAAAAGGCTGAAGTTGAAAGACCAGTTAATTCTTCCTTTCAGCACAACAGTTTCCTGTGGAGTAATAATACAACAAGTTAGGGGGGGTTGTTGGGGTTTGGGCTTTCTTGTTTTGGAAAAGGAGGATTTTTTTTTTGTATTGTTGTACAATTATCTTCTGGTATAAAGTTGCAAACTTTTAACAAGCTATTTGTAGAAGGGGCAGCATGTAAACAATGGATACATCAAAGTAGCAAGCGTACAGAAGAACCTAAACTTTTATTTTGTTGGTTTATAGACAGTTTGTGGTATAATGATTTGCATTTTCTGTGAATTTCTAATTCAAAGATATAAAACATGTTTTTATCCTGTTTTCCCCAACAAACAGTACTGAAAAATGGAAGAAAAACTCATGGATCACACGCTCCTCCTGGCTTACACACACACAGAGTTACCACACCGGCAAGGGGAACAAAACACTGATGTAAGAAATCTGCACAAAGGCACAACTGCTCACTGCTACCACTGCCCGTTACCGCTTGCGGCTGAGGAGGGAGAACCCACCAAGGGAATACTAACTGCAGATCACTAGAAGCAACCCACGCTCTTGCAGGTTTTAGAAACAACTTAGTTAAACCATTGTAACACAGCAAAAACAATTTTTGTGTGTGTGTGCTCCTGTGATTTTCTACTCCAGCATCTATTCTTTGGAATTTTGACAGCACTCAAAACAAGTGAAACTCATTTGAGGCTTTTTACCCTTAAAGCAACAAACCGGGCAAGTTTATTAACCTTTCCCATTCACTATTCAAGTAATAATGCATAAAAATACATTCAAATTTCTGAATTATCTTCTTTGATCATTTCCTTTCAGGGAAATCCCATGACCTTACAGTTAACACCATCACCAGTTCATGATATTTTTTTTATTTAAATGTATGGACACTTTTTCAAAGACGAATTTTGCCAAAAGTAACATTTCTGGAAGCTATACCTTTCCAGTGCTATAAAAAAGGAATAGTAGTTGAAAAGCAAGGTATCTATTTGGAATTTCTTGAACCTTACACTCACATGCTAAAAATTTACACATAGATATTGCATGTAACAAAAGGCAAGTCAAAAAGGCAAGTCTTTTCCTGAAATTGTGACATTTCAGTGAGATTTAGAGGAAATGGTACACCACGGTGGTAGACTGCATGATGAAAACTATACAGTGCAAGTCCCCTGGCTAAAACAAACTAAATATGGTTTTAAAGAGACCAGTGACTGAAGAATGCATTTTGTGCATGTCTGCAGCGCGTGGACATGCTGGATAGTTATTACAAAAAACTTAAGTGACTGAGATTTGAAAGCAGTTATAAATAATACTGGATACTGACATAAAATAAGCAGGTTTTGCTACACAATAGCATTCGCAGCATAAGTGATCATGACGATTAAGAAGAGAAACCCTTTTAAGCCATCAAATAAATTTGAAATACGTGATACTTTCGTAGACTCCCCCCAAAATTCAAAGCTTTTCCGCTGCGAGTAATAAATTGCGAAAGGTGATGCAGAGTCAAAGTAACTGTTTTACAGATTACTTTAAAACAGTGCATGGTTTTTATCTTTTTGTTCCAAGCACCAGATTGCACTTGGTGCAGTAATAAAGATTCCAACCCTGCAGTGATAGTCATCAAGTTTAGCACAACCGGAGCGTCTGTCAGGACATAAAAAGGATTCCAGCGTTTCATTAGCCTCTGCTCCACCAGATAGGCGGTTTTACAGCGTGCCCACCGGCCTGTTAAAAATATAAGACAAGGGAAAGCTCTGAGAGCGCTCTCTGACACAGGGCGAACCCCAGAGCAGGAATACAATGTACTACTGTTTGGAAGAGGTGCTACTTAAAACCTGGTCACACTTACAGTACTCAGCGTAGAGTCTCTATTAAATTAGCTGGTAGATGGCAACGTTTGTCACAGAAGACATTCAAGGGCGGTGTTTCTGGGCCTCTAACAACCGCTACGCGATGCTGGATGACAGCAAAATGACAGCTGGTTACCTCCAGAAGACAGGGCAGGCCCAGGAACAGCTTTCCACCACCACCACCTTGCATGAGGGGCGAGCGAGGCCGGACGTGTCGCCTGCTACCTGAGGCACCTCTCACCATGGCCTCGCCATCCCCAGCAGAAACAGGCAGCTAGGCCGGGTGAGAAACCTCCAGGTGCTTTTCGGCAAAATTTCACGGAGAGGATGGAGCATTCTTGTGTGTGCACAGGGTGCGAGAGCAGAGCGAGCAATACAGAAAGCTGAGGCCAAGAAATTAATCGAGCAGCTTTAAGAAACACAGGCAAAAAAATAAAATAAAACAAGGCCAGGAATATGCAAGCAAACATAGAAATGTATTGGCAAGTCTGAAGCATAATGGAGTGAGCATGCACAAAGTAAGAGAATGAAAACCAAAGCTTCAAAACCAAGCTAACCATAGTGACTGACAGACATATACAGAAAATGGCCAAAACCAACCAGTTTAGGAATGGAAGTACAGAATCTATACCAGAAACCAATGAAAAACTATTTGCTGTACGCTAAAAAAGCAGAAGAACGCACAACCTAAGGAAATGTTTGATCTGTAAGGTCCCTCCCAACCCAAACCATTCTGCGATAACATTAAATTCATCATTAGAATATATTCTATTTAAAGAAACAGGGAGGATCTCCACATTCATCAGCTGTATTATTCACATCATTTACTTCTCAATTCATCCTGTAAACTGAGTTTCATTCCTTCTCTGATTAGCTTCCCTTGCATCAGCTACTTTAAACTATAAATAAATAAATAAACAGACAGAAAGCATTCATCTGCCTTTAATTCCTTACTGAAGTTTTTATTGTTAAAGCCCAAATCACTCCGACTAGCCACCTCCCAGAGTGTGAGTCCTTTGTCAGAAAGGCATATATTATTAGACAAGCCTAAACCTACACCCTCGGTGAGTCGCTACCACATAGTACCAGGTGTCAGCAAACAGGATGGAAAGCATTCTTCCTGTCTAACATTGCTCTTCTAATTTTGAAAGATTTACTCAAAGGACACGTGTTGCTGCAATCCAAAGAAGGTGGTATTTTACAGAAAACGTCCAAGTATTTGCTCCTTTCTCTCGACCACATCTCCATTATACTTCGCACTGCAATCCTGGCATTCAAGCAAGCTGAATATCCTGGAAAAAAAAGCATGCATATTTAGGGTTTCACAGCGCAAGTTTATCTTGATGGCATGCCTGGTCATAAAAACACACGGCACAGGACTATGGCGATAAGTGTAACGCTCAAAGAAGCCTGAGCACCCAGATCACAGGCTTAGCACCACCAAAAGCGTTACGGTTTCCCTGCCAATGACTCCATATCTCAGGCTCAGAGCCAAGACGGAGCTGGCGATTTCAGACTGTCTGTCCCGACCCCTGGTGGCCCACCGAAGGGACAGAGGGCACAGAAGTACAGGCGGTCATCCTCCAGGCTCCATGTGAACAGGATGCTCAGCCGCTGCCCTCAGAAGGCCCAGCCATGGGGCTGGCACCACCACCCTGGCCTCCGCCACCATCCTCACTCCCTGTGTCCCTTCGCAGTCCCTTGTGTCTCTTCACAGCCCCCTGCATCCCTTCACAGCCCCCTGCCCACCCCACAGCCCTGCCGACCCCGGGGGCCCAGGCCCCCCATGGGGCAGCCCGTACCTGCGGCACCAACTCCTCTGACAGGAGAGCGCGGTCCGCCGCAGTGACTGCTCCTGAGTGGGAATGCTGCTTTTTAACCTGCTCATCTATTCACCCATCATCTCTTCAATAAAAATACTACTCCACACCCTTTGCACGAGCCCTTAAGGTGCTGGAAAGAGGCAAGTACACAGAATAAGGCTAAGAAGAGTACTCCTGTAACATCCAACACTTCCAAGTCCCCTCGAACATTTCCTTGCAGGTAAGTCACCTGGTGCGTAGCCTCACATATACTTCAGGACACAGCAGCATGTATCTCTGTACTTCTGCAACGGGAATCATCCCTAAACTAATCTTCTAGAGCACACTGCGGCACCATTATAGAAAAGTAAGATCTCACAGGCTAGGAGAAAAAAAAAAGCTTACACCTGCACAAATATACACATACAGCATAAGATTATAAGATGTGACACAAGCTCCACAGTCATGTAATCAGTATTATTTAGCATTACACATTTACGAGTTTTTTTAAAAAAAAAAACCAAACAACTGAAGATGAGGCTTTCCTTCATTTACGCACACGTGTGTTCTGAGAAGAAACTCGATCTGAGTTAAAATCCTCTCTACATGAACACATAAATAAATAAAGCGAGAATCATTCCAGGAAAGGAAATTAAACTTCCTATTTTCATACGGCAGAACTTCTAACGGCCTGAGAGATCAGAACACCTCTCCAGCAGATAAAAGCAGAGCTAGCAGGGCTAGGCTCTTGGAGAATTTATGGGCTTTCAGGAGAGCAAATGTTATCTAGCCACATGTATTATTATAAAAACTAAGGCTGAATATTTCTTAAGCTGTTAAAAGACAAGAGTAGGTAATTACGGCTTTACACATATCATTTTGTAACAGCGTTTGCCTTAACTTCAAGAAGAAACTTTCTGCACATGCAAAACTCCTCAGAAAGTCCCCAGCAGCACGCCGCTCACTATTTATGAAGTGATCAGCATAAACAAACTTTTAAGCTGTCAGCAGTAAAACACCATTCCTAAATGTTCTGCCCTCCTTCCAGGTAAGTTTACGATCTGCTTTAGGATATGAGCAACTGTAATTACAGTGAATCGTACATTTCAAGACTACAAAATCATGAAGACTCAATCTCTGCTAAGTGTATATTATTTAGTAGAGAGCAAGGCATTGTGTGTTTTAAAAAGCAACATTAACACTGTTTTTACCACGGATTTGTCCCCCAAAATTCCTGAAGCAAAAAAATAAATACTTATAAATGAGAACAGCTGAAAAATTAGGTCTCAGAATTAAATTAAATAACATAGCTACCATCAACTGGAAACAGAAGCATCTCACATCATACACTCAACATTTACTATCTGGACAGTAATTTTAAAAACTAAAGTTTAGAGCTGCTCTATAGCTACCAGTGGAAAATAAAAATAGCTTCTCCCCTCTACACAGCCCCCCCCCCCCCCGATCTTGCTTTAAAAGTTGGAAGATGTGGGGTTGTAAAAACCTGAAAAAGGAAATGGTATGTGTGAAGTCAGCAGTTCAGCAAAGAGGCTGACTGGCCATTAACAGCTTTAAATATTCTTAAAACACCAGCCTTCCCACATGAAAGGGTATTTTAACATTATATTCAAATAAATCAAAAACACGGTTCGCAGCACTTACATTTCTATCTTAAGTAAAACTGTCAGTTTTAGTAGTTCACTGGTGCGTTTTTGCAGTAGCATAAGAGCTTGACAAATTGTTTAAACGTTTTGGTGAATTCAACTCACCAAAACCTCTGTGCTGTTTTTCTGCTTCCCTCTTCAAACCTGGAACAGGGTTCCCGCAAGCATTCATCATTGTTATTCAACCTGGCTTTGTTCAAATGCCTAACTCAATTTTCTTTCACGAAGCAAACTAATTAAATAATGCACCAAGATATATATATACACAGACACACACACACCCGTCTTGCATGATGAAGACTGGGGAAGAGCTAAATACCTGCATGAAATTCCCGGTACGCCCAGATGCACCTCCTCTGCCTTCGGCTCAGCCTCCCCTGACACAGCAGAGAGCTCTCTATTTGTTCTGTGAGGCACCAAGCATACTTCTAGCACAGTGCAAATACAGCAGGTAAGGGAGAAAAGAAATTGCTACTGCAAACATGGTAAGAGATGTGCAGAGCCTAGGACGGAATGGGATGCCAGAGATCCCACAGGGCTTTTCTGCACTCATCTCTGACAGACAGCAAGCAATACCCGCGGTTTTAAAAGCAGCAGTAAGAGAGAGTTTGTGTACTCAGGGGAAACGGGGAGAAAGACAAGCAGAGGAGGGCTGATGGAAAAGAGTTTTACAACCTTGTAGATAACTCTGGCTTCCTCCCGTCTACATTGCCACCAAGTGCAGAAGGGACCGCTCAAGCTCAGCTCAGAGAGGATCCAAGAGCCCCGCACACATACCATGCAGCTGGGAAATCCATCATGATTTCACATGATCATCTTTTTTCTGCTGCAGAAATCTATGAAAGTACACAATTTCTTTTCCAGGGGAGGCACGGAGAACAGCCTTGTGATATTTCTGTATAGATCAGTCTTGCGAGCACCCCACACGAGTCAGCTTGTTTCAGAGGAAGACGTTTGCCTCTCCTTGCTCATACTCAAAGCCAGCAGCAACATACTCCTGCTGCCATCTTCCTCCAGTGCCTAAGGCACCCGTCTCCAACCCCTTCCTTGAGGACCCAAACAACCCAAAGGCCCCACGGGGCAGGTGTACCTGTGCTGCTGGCACTGAGGGCTCTGCTGCTTCCCCAGCTTCTTATTCCTCTAAGAAAAAAAAAAATAAAACCCTTATTTAGCCCATACCACCACAGAAATCATCCTCCAGGCAGACGCCACCCACGACACGTGCCCGTCTATTCAGACGAACATTCATGAGCCCTGCTGGGTGCCGCCAGGCACTCCCGTGGCACGCGCCACGCTGACGGCTCCACAGAGAGCAGCTCCTTGGTGCTCGGAGGACGGGGCAGCTGCGAAGACTCAGCTGTAGCATTTGCTGCGCTCTTCGAAAACAGAAGGCAGAAACCCAGAGCATCAGGAACACCCAAAGCAAGTCCGTATCTCTCTTTCCAAGCTTTCTAGGACAATTTTCCGCTTACACGTGGTGGGGCCACCTCCTCCCCAGCACGACTGCAGAGCTGTGTCCCTGCTGCACGCCAGCCCCAGGGGCAGGGACAGAGCAGCCCCTTTCTGCTTCGCACGCTGCGATCCCTGGCCCCTTGCCCACCCTCAGCCTACCCTGCTGGGCACCTGAGGGCACTCAGACAAGACCCAGGCGGCATTTTCTGACAGCAAGCAGAAAAAAAAACAACCAAACAAAAAATACACACAAGACACAAAGTTTTTTCCACTAATGATGACACTGTTCCTTTCATGATTAGAACCAGGACGTATCTTCCAGCCTTTCCAGAAAACCGCTGCCTGCCTCCTCAGTGCACTCCAGCGCAGGGCACACGTACAGGATTCAGCATTCAAAGTGCCATCGTGCAAGCCCCAGCCCTTTTAGTCTGAGCCCCGACAGATGGCAGCAACAAGTTCCACCAAATTCGGCAGCTCTGATACCCTTTCACATTCCTCCACGTACAGGACTGGCTCTTACAAACCGCTCTTTCCAAATGGGCTTTTAGGGGCGCCCCAGGAATTGCGCTGGCGGCACCGAGCTCCCCTGCCTTAATCTCTGGCAGATTCCATACAGTACATAAATAACGGCGCGTGCTTGGCTTTACGCATGCACCTCATTAAAACGGTGCTACTCTCTCGTAGGCTTATAAACTTCAGATGCTCCCTGAGCTAATGTACGCTAGAGATGATGAAAGGCTCAGCCTCGGCTTCGCCCTGCGCTAAAAGGGCTATCGTGTTACCTCGAGAAGACAACAAACTGAGATTTCCATCAAAGAAGTCCGACCCTTTCATGAAAGGCCTAGATGTCCTCGCTGTCTTAAGTGGAATTTGACCTGATTTGTGAAGCCGAAGGCCTAGAACCAAATGATTCAAAGGAGGACACCTACCTTTAATGTAATGCCTCGCTTGGTTTTAGATGACGACATGCTAAATGGGGAGCCACACAGATAATACATCACCTACAGGGAAAAAATTACAGTCCGAAAACACTGCTCATACTTGAGCTGCACACAAAGGTATCCTAACAAACCACAGAGAAAAAAACACTTTAAGATTAGTTTGGTCATAAGATATCTAGAAAGCATCTTCCCTGTGGGGCAGAGAGGCTACTGCCTACCAAAACAAGTGGGAGAGCACTAAAATTCTGTTAAAGGTTTGAGGATTTCAGAAATACTTCCATCTTAATGGCTCTGCCAGTAATTCAGAACAGCGGGAAGAGTGCGCGTGGAAAAAAAACACTCAGCACACATTTAGTGCTGCACCAATTTGGAGGCAAAACGGTCAAATACTACCCGTGTAGCAGTCACCTTTGTTAAAGCCAAGAACTATGAACCAGTTCTCAATTTACTGTGCTGAAACGAGACAGACAATACTCACCAGCACAACGAAGAACGGTGTATTTCTTCACATCATTCATATTTAAGATAATACTGGATTTTTTTTGTCCTGTTCCAAGCACACACAAGCTAAAGCTGCAAGTTCCTGTGGCAGCAGTCCTGTGCGGAGGTAGGAGACAGCATTATCCCCTCTACTGCAAATGACCTGGCTGCTCCGTACCCGCTGCGTACGAGAGAAAGCATCGGAGCAAGCCCATCAGGCAGCAATAAGGGGCCTTGTGAAGATAGCTGCTGATTTCTGAACAGCCGTGTTGCAGCTCCTGACTTTCCTCCACATCTACCTCCTCACTGACCATGCAGAAAAGCTAACAAGGAAGAGACAGGAGTACCTCTGAGGGTACTCGTGCCCTGGTTGACTCTGCTTGTAAACGTGCTGAAAGCAACAGGGGAGCGTGCCCCCACCACCAGCAGCTGTGCCACAAGTCCTTGCCCCAGCAGCAGCGGGTACACAGCCCCCTTTGCCCATCCTGCAGGGCTAGAGACACGCTTCAAGAAGATTGCAGAAGTGGGACACCAGCTTCAGGAACATACCCTTAAAAGAAGCTACGACTCCTCCGGGGACTTAACCAGAACTTTTTAGGGTCTTCATCTGCAGCAAATGGATCGCCTGTCCACATAGCGCAGGTGAAGCTGTTGGCATGCACACGCTGCCTGGATCTCACCATTATCAGCCATCACTGTAACTTGACTGCATGTAACTAATAAAAAAAAAAAAACATAAAAATAAACTTGACTGCACGTAACTAATGTTAAAGCTGCCCACCATTACATCAAGACGTCACCAAATTAGAGAAGACTTGGAACTTGCAAGAAATCTTACAACTTGTATCAGTAAAACACTGCCCTGCACCAAAACCACATGATAGCAAAAAATGATAGCATTCACCAAATCACATGAGAACAAGTATTCTAGGATTTCAAATTACATTGAGCCAAACTAAAAGTATTTGCAAAAATACCAGGGCTGTGACATGCAGCGCAAACACCTGTAACTTTCAAGCACAAACAATTTTACCTTTAACATTTCTGTTGCTCCACATGTAAAAGCAGCTCTATTAAGCCCCAACAACTTCGTACAGTGTTTCCCATGTCCTGGAGAAATCGGAGTCCTGAGCCACGGACGTTGCATGTCTTACATTTTAGAGAACACTAACAGCATAGTCCTCGACATTTAAGATTTTAATCTCTGGAAGAAGCAATCAGCACTAAGATTGGGTGCCTGAGGCTACTTCTGTCAAATGGGAGTAACCAGAACTTTAAAGCCCCAGCAGATGCAGAGGTCAAGATGTTGGTTAACAGCCTCCCTTGTCTGGACCCTCTGAAGCACTGCCCCGGTCCCTACCTGTAATTTGCTTTGTATTTACACTCAGAAAATATGACGGCACACTGCAGTATTTTCAAAATTTATCTGAAAATATACAAGAAAAACAGCGTATTTCACCCATCCCTGCTTGAGGCAGAGGTAGCCAGACAAATAAGACGGTCGGCGGCAGCGTCCTGGACAGTTAACGACAAATGGCATTTCCTGTTGGCGACACTCCTTAATATCAAGCAATAATTACCGAGCCCTCCATTCCTCCCCGCACACCCACTCCATCACGGATGGACTGCAACAGATAAAGGGAGCAAGCAGGGCTCGCTCACAGCTCGCAGTCCCATTTCAGGACTAAGAAAACAATGAGACAAAACTGTGAGAAAAGGACACCCAATGTGCAAAGAGCAGAAGTCACCACCTGCATTTGCTTCAGCCTTTTCCACGTCCCCTCAAGCCCAGCAGAATCATTTTACATGCTCAACTTTTAGGCAGACACAGGAACGAATGCATTCTCTGTACCATCAACTCCACACTAGTGAAGATGAAATTATACTCGGTTGTGTAATGCAAGCCCTCTCCAACACCTCTTTTGAACTCAGGCAGCTACTACAGAAAACACCGCCTCTACCTTATCAGAGCGCTGCAGCGCACGCAGCAAGGACAGCACCAGCAGCCACCGCCGCCAAAAAAGAGAAAGGAGAAAGAAAAAAAGGCGTCTGCACGTTCAAAGTAGCGATGTACAAAGTCTGAGGAAACATATTTTAGAGGACTGTCACCACTCCTTCCCTGAACAGCTCTACACCAAGATCAACACTTACCATATAACCCAATTTTAAGAATGACCTAATCAGAGCCGGTCACGTTTGCATATCTACATGGCTTCTAATTGCTGTGCAAGTAGTTAATAACATGAAACCAGAAGCAAGCGTTTCTTTTTACAGAATCTGAACAGAATTATGAACAGAATATGAAATACTTAATACCAACTAACCTGAAAGAAACTACAAGCATGCTGCTGTGTTATTTGCAGCCATTAGAAAACTAGAGCAACTGTCACAAGAGTCTCAAACAAAATCATACAACTTTAATACTCAAAACTGGATCTTATTAAAGTTAACAGCCCTCCTAGTACTTCTACATCCAAATTTCAGTTTCACCGTACACTCTTCCTGCTTGCGTTACGGTGAAACTTCCCATAAATGAAGTACCAAACCAGCTTTAACACGGTTTTTCTTTACATTATTCAAGTCACACCACCCTTAACTAGTACTTACGTTTCATTACGCCCTAAGGGAGAGAAGCGGCTCCCCCTGCCCCGAGCAGGCGGCCTGCCTGCAGGCGCAGCTCCCCCGACGCGCTGCCAGAGCCCCCTCCAGCCTCCTGCGGGGCGCCGTGCCCCGAGCAGCACTTGACGGGACAGCCCCAGCGTGTTCGCTCTCCTCTTTATTACCTGATGTTAATATGACAGCTTGAGACACAGCTAACACGGCAAATGCCTTCCTGCTGCTGCTCTTCCCACCAGCACAGTGGTTTCTGACACCGGGCGTCGGTCCCACAGACAGCTTTTCTGTGCCACCTCCAAGGTGCAAGGCTCAACAGCAGAGCTTTATAAACCCCAGAGGTTTTAAGGCTGCTGTTCCTCGAATCATACATCACAGAATATCCCGAGTTGGAAGGGACACAGAAGCATCATCGAGCCCAACTCCTAAAAAAAACCACACACACTAACTCGCACCGAGGTGCTGTTCGCAAGCCAGGTGAAGAACGCCCCAAAAAGCTACCACCAGATGGACGAGGCAGTTTTTAGGGTCAGCTCACCAGACCCGGAGGGGCTGAGCCAGCGGCGGTTTCAGGTCCGGAGCCCAGAAGCGGAGGGGCTGCCAGCCCCAGGCGAGGCGCGCAGCCCCAGAACCCGCCAGCTGCCAGCACCTCTCCGTCCCGCCGTCCGGTTACCTCTCCCTGCCTTCTGCAAGCTAATGCAAACAGCCAGAAACCAGCCTCGGGGCAAGCCCTGGGGCTCACACCGCGACAACGCGCTCCTCGGGGGCGTGCAAAGCCCCCCACGAGCGCCCCGCCGACCCCCCGAGGGTCCCCGAGCGCGGCACCCCGCGCTGCCCTCGCAGCTGGCGGCGGCGGGGAGCAGCAGCAGCAGCAGCAGCACCACGAGGCCGCCCCCCGCCGCCACCGCGCCCGAGCCCCCCACGCTCCGCTCCTCGGAGGGCTCGGGGCCGCCTCCCGGAGCCCGGCCGCCGCCACTCACCGGGGCCGCGGGGCCGGGGGGCAGCGGCGCCGCCGCCTCCCTCAAGCGGCTCCCGCCGCCGCCGGCCGCCTCACGCCGCCGCCATGTTGCGGGGGCACCGCGCATGCCCGCCAGCGGCACCGGGGGCGAGGGATGGCCGCCGCCGCCCCCTTTCCGCCCGCAGCCGGGGGCCGGGGCTCCGGGACCTCGCCGGGGAGGCCTCGGAGCCGGGAGGTCGCCGCCCGGGGTGCGGCGGGCAGCCGGCAGGCGCTGCGCCATCAGCGCTGCCCGCCCGCGCCGGGTGCCTTGCGCCTGCCGCCCACCGGCGGCACCCCGGGGGGCTGCTGGGGACCCCGTCCTGAAGCAGCGGGCTGCAGGGTGCTCGCTTCCCCGGGTCGTTCCCGTTTGATGAGCTGCGGGTGTTTTGGTGCAGACCCCTGGAGGTGTGCGGGCAGGGGTTTGACAAACGTCTCGTAAGGGCGACGCGAGTCTGGGGCTTGCTTCCATGCCCAGGTGTCACCTTCGCTGCTCGGATCACGCGAAAGCCACAGCGCAAATCCAAAACCAAACTACGGGCTGAGAGGGCGATGCCATGAGGTCTCCTAAAAATAATAATAAATAAATCCAAATCTATACCAAAGAACCTCCAACCCTTCCGTACGAAAGTCAGATTCATCCAGCCTACATGAGTATCCCGCACACATCACACATTGCTCGTGCTAACTCACTTTAACCACGCCGAGAAGCAGCAACTGGTTCAGATACAAGGCAAGTGAGTCCTTGCAGTAAATTTTAATGTTTAGTATCTAGACAATGTGACAGAAACGAGAAAAAATACGCTAACACAAATGTGTAAAAATATGCAAAAGAAAGACAAAGGAATACTAAAATATGGTTGCAGAAAATCTTTATAGCCAAGTGTGGCATGCTCATAGCCAACGGAGGTTGATGCTGCTTAATTTGAAATGTTTTCCCCTTTCTCTCTTACTAATTTTTTTGCAGAAAATCAAAAAATAACCTTCATTCTAGAGTTGGATACAGATATGTGCTACATGCCGTGGAGTAAGTCCTTGAGAGAGATGTAGAAAATGAAAACATATTTTTCAGATACCCTTTAAACCCAGGTTGGTACTTGATACAGCAACAGAAGGATTCAGTGGTGAACACACCAATGGTTTCCAGAGCTCCTGCTGCTGTGGCTGTCCAGCATGAGTTCGTGCAGTCTTCTGCCTGCTCATCGTGTGCCCCAGAGGCTGAGGAAATCATGAAGCCTGACAAGCATTAATGTTGCTTTTTAGAGTCCTGATGTTGTGAACCCGGTAATAAACAAGAGACATATGAATAAATGTCTGCAAGATGACAGAGCAGAATAAAATAAAACTTTTAAAGCTCCTTAGTCATCTAGGAGCCAAATTGTGCCCATAACACCTTCACATGTGTCCCTCACCTACTAGCTACAGCTGATGCAAAACAAAGAATTTCCATAAAGGAATATTAGAAAAGGAATAAGAAGTCTTGCCTGCATCCATTTTCCATGAGTATGATGAGCTTGTTTCCTTATGACTCACTCATCTTCTTTCCTTTCCCTAAATAGGTATTAAACTGAATTATTTGGGTCACAAAGACAGAAAAAATTAAGTCCTCAGTGTTCTTTACAAAGAGAGGTAGAATATGTGTATAAAGATACATGCATGCATGCATATTTTAAATATAAGTACATATACACATGTACATGTGGCTTCACAGGTTTTTGCAGGGAGATTCCGTGATTTTAGAAGTAAGCAATGACATCAAAATAAAAATATGTCATGGAGGTAAACCCCAATGAACACCTACAACAGTTCAATGATGTTCTGGAAGGTTGACACAGATAAAAAAGTTGTTTAAGAGGGCTGGCAGTTCCTCACAGAAACAGCAGTAAGAGCGTAAGTAAGAGAACCATCAGAACACACAGAAAAGATAAAGGCATAGTACAAGACCAGCCTGGCTGTCACGGGCAACTCCAGAAGCTCAGGCAGGAGCGAAGCATGCAGAAAAGAGAAGCTTTATTGGGTTGCTCTGGAGAGCTACAAGAGTAGCCCAGTCATGCAGGGATGAAATAAGAAGAGAAGGAAAAAAAAAAAATGAGATGCAATTGATAAGAGGCATCAGGAGTAACGCGGAATCATTCCAAGCACATCACCGGGAATGGAAAAGATCAAGCAAACGATTACACCAGTGTCAAGCAGAACTGGAAAGTTTTTGACAGACGACAGCAAGAAAGCCAAGCTTTTTAGTATTTTGGCACCTATTATTGATTTTTTTAGTCGTTATTGATTCCTCAGAAGACAGCTGGATTTCAGACTTGACTGCCAAGTGAGAAATTATTCAGACAAAATTAGCTGCTTTCCAATCAGCTGTACTGAAAGAACCAACTGATGAAATCTCTGAAACTGTCACTGAGAATTTATAGCGGGACAGGTATTTAGAGGACAGAAAAGGACAAGCACTGCATTGAAAGGAAAGGAGGAGATAGAAGTTATATACCAATCTGTTTAAATTCAGTGTCCAGGAAAGATACTGGAGGAAATAAACAAGCTATTTTTAAGCACCTATAAAGCAACAAGTTAAAGACAACTCAGCTTTGTCAATGACAGAAGACATCAAACATCTGATATTTCTTTCACCAAAGCAAGAGGAATTCTAAGTGGCAGAAAAGCATTGGATGTCACATTGGATGTTGCTTTAATAAGATTTCTGTCATGGTTTCTTATGATATTCTTTAAGCAAACAAGGCAAACAATGTAGATTGGAGATATTTAGGGAGTGGTTATGAGTGGCTCACTGTCAAATTGGAAGGTTGTTGATGAACTCAGCAATGGTTTAGAAAATGTGTTTACCTAATCACGGATTATACCAAATCAGGAGACTTTATTGTGCTGCAGGACAGTTGTGGGATTTAGGGGGATTTTCATACACTGACAAAAAAGTCTGTAAAAAGGACAGTACTATTCAACAGGGATAAGTGCATGGTGCTGGGCTGAGGAATATACGATCAGCTGTATGCATAGGAAACGGGGATTTTCTGCAGGGAAAAGAAAAACACGGCAATTATGTGCAAAAGAAAAGAAGAAAACAATCTGTGGTTATGTGAATCACAGTCTGTACACAAGGTGACAATGTCAGAGTGCTACAGTGAGAATGTCAAGCCACATGCAAGGATGTGAAAACTGAAGCACAGACTCCGTGTGAAACAGCCTGCTTTACACAGCCCTAGGAAAGCTCAGCAGAAGTGGTCTGTCAGGCTTTGGTAACCGTGTAGACCTGAAGAGAGCAGAAAGATCAACTTGAATGACCAGATAGCTATAAGGTACGTGCTACAAGAGAGATTAGGAGACAAGGCTTTAAAATAGCGAGGGAAGGAAGAAGACAGGTTGGGGGGCTGCACAGCCCCAAACACCCCCGGGTGTCCCCCGGGGTCCCTGCCAGCAGCAAGCTTCACAGCCTGGCAGCTTTCCTGGTGACCATGAGGAGGATCTGCTTCCTCGGGGAAGTGGCTTCATTGCTCTAGCAACCATGCGTGTGCCAAAATAGTCTCAAGGGGAATTATAAACTGCTTTTATGCTTTCAGAGTCCTCCTTCCTTCAAGCTGTCACAGTGTGGTTGTCCCATGTAACTGAGTATATTACAGGTATATGAGAAGCTGCAGTTTCGCTCCCTAAAGAGAGACATAATTTAGACATAAACAGGTCTGACTTCTACTCTTCGTTATGTGAAATCAGTAGAAATTGTAGATGTTTTTTGTGAAGGCAAGGTGGCACTTTGTTCTTTCCTGAGAATTAATTTTACCTTTTTCTGAACAGTCTCAGAAGTCCTTCAAAGGTGACAATGACATATTCTTTTAATAACATCTTTTTTTTTTTTTTTTTTTTTTTTTTTTCTGTTCTGCTTGCTTGTAGGAAATGCCATCACCTCCTTCACAATTTTTAAACTGTGTAGATTAAGAGCAGGAATAATTACAGGTGACAAGTGTAAAGAACACTCACTGCAATTATAATAAGTAAAAATAATCATAAAAAAATAAGCCTTCTAAAGCAGTTTAGATGTTTAGCTTAGGTGTTTAGATATGCGTGCCAGAACTGCAACACTGAAAGAAAAGAAGTTGTGTTATTTTCATTTATATGGCAAACCTTAAAATAACTTTTCTGAGACACAGGAAGCTCTCAGAAATAAGTGAGAACAAGATCTTGGCCATAATGCTTTTTAAAATATTTTACGGTATTCATTAGAAGTTGATTTGTAGGGGAGGGGATAAGCAGCAAAGAACTGATTTCAGATAAGATAGACTTAAACTAGAAGTAACCTTCTGCCATCAAACAGACAGTGATTAAAATTGCTCCAGCAAGGGAAAACAATTTTGCTTTCTTTGGTTTCTTATTACTTCAGGTGCATGCTTCCCACACAGTGACAAGCAAAAAACAACAACAACAATAAACAAACGAACAAACAGAAACACTCCCCAAATACTGGGAACAAAAACCTGTAATAGATCTGTACTACCAAAAAAAAAATCAAATTTGAGGTGATGAGGGGCTCTTCTGACATCTGTCAAGTCCTCTGAAGCTTCAAGCTGTCTCTTAGTGAAATAAATAATACATGGGGCTAGGCAGAAAACTGTTTTTTCTTCCAGAAGAATTTTCCATATTTCAAGTACTTTTTCTGTCCTGATCGACACTGAAAAATCAAAATTCCCACTGGGTCCATAAGCTGACCAAATAAAACTGTTTCAGTAAATGGCAATGGTTTCTTTCAGTGGTTCTAAATGCCCTTATCTGACCCTGTCGTTAATGTTTTTACATAAATTGCATTGTATTTGAATTGAAATGGTGTGAATCAGAGTTCTCAAAGTTTTCAGAACTTCTAATTCAGAATGTCCTATTCTGAGAAATAAAATATCCAACCATTGTTGTTGTTTGTTTGTTTGTTTGGATCTAAGATCAACAGCAAAATCATCCCTTTACTGCAGGCAATTTCAGTGTACAAATGTAGCAGGAAGCTTTCCAACTAGTCCAAAACTCATGAATAAAATGGGAGAAGACATTTTACAGAACAGATGTAAACATGGAGTTTGAAACAAAGCAGTGGCACCAAAAAGCAAACCTTTTATGTCTGAGTCATAATCTGGAGAGAGGAGTGGTTTGTATTAGGGAACTAAATGCAAATGCTGCAATATACCTCCTAAGTCACCAGTCCTTATGCATCAATGGATACTTTAGCAATGTGCTTGGCCCAAATTGAGATTTACTTTGTGATAGTTGAAACCTACAGTTAGTTATCCTCACCCAGCTGAGGCGCTGCACATCACCACATGGCAGGTGGCATCTCATGCCTCTGTTTTCTCTTGTGGCAGTGGCTTTCTCCACGTGCTGGGGTCAGCATCTCTTCAGTGGCTACTGTGAGCTTCTCTGAGCAGAATATTGTGGGGCATTTGAGAGGCTGAGTTACCACAGAGACCAGCGCTGGGTTTGGCTGCAGGGCCCCTGGTTCGCCATCAGCAGGGCCAGGCCTCTGAAGGCTGCTGTGCGTAGGGCCGTGAGGGGACAACTGCTGACTGCTGCTCTCTGTGGGAACACCCCAAACTCTGTAGGGCATTGGAGCTGGGTTGCTATGTGTTTCAATAAGCACACTGAGTCCCAAAGAACTGCTAATAACGCCACTGAGACACTCTCAAAGGCTAGGCTGAAAACCACGCACACTTTAGTACAATGTGTCAGGCCAGGTATGCTCCAAGAGGCCACCGCAGGCACAAATACTATGACAAATGCCATTCTCCACGTAAGCAGCGCCTATTGCCATGTCAAAGCAATGAAACCTGAGATGCTAAAGTGGTTAATCCTGTTTAGTGCCACTGTCAAGTTAGAGATCTGTCAGCATTGTGTTTTACCTCGATGACAGAGGCAGCTTGCTTGCAGCTATCTGCTGGCAAGCTCACAAAGGCAAGTGCCTTCTGCTTCCCTAAAAGACTATTCTTTGTAAATAAGATAGCTTATATCAACCACAGAAAGTGATGCTTCAGTTACTTGGCTTCTCAGCCATTTATTTATTTACACACTGAATTTATTCAGCTTCATTAGGAACAGACACGTGCCTGGTGGCAGCGTGCAGCCTGCTCAGCTTCTGTGGCCTGAGCCCACCAAGTGCCAGGTGCAGCCTTCCTCTTAGCAGCCAGAAGTGAGGGTCATTTTCCCCAAAGCAACTGTTTGCATTAATAATGGACAGCCCTGGATTTGTAATACATAGAGGTAATGGGTTCTCCTTTCACAGAATCACAGAATCATTCAGGTTGGAGAAGACCTCTAAGATCATCTAGTCCAACCTTTAATCTAGTACTGACAAGTCCACCACTAAACCATGCTATGAAGTTCTACATCTACACGTTTCTTGCAGACCTCCTGGGAAGGTGACTCAACTGCTTCCCTAAGAGATTGCAGCAAATGCATCTCTTGCAGCATTTGCATTTGGCTCCCTAATGCAAACCACTGATCTGTAGTATTATGACCTAGCCTAAGAGGAAGGGGTGCTGAATCAGGATAAAGCAAACGACAAGTTCTCAGGGCTAAATGATACTCTCAGAGAGTTTTGAAAGAAATGGTGGAACTGCTAAAATACAATACACACATTCTTAGGCAAAACAAAGAGATCCTTCTCAATAACTTCATAGCAAAATCATTCTCCACCTAAGGCATTTTCTCCAAATGTTTCCCAACAAATAGTCAAATATGCCAGCGGTTTCTAAGGCGATTTCTGCTACACTATGCAAGTGTCTACATATTTAAAAGGATCATGACCAAAAATGCCTATAAGCAACATCGGAAACAACACTGACAATCTACAAGCACAATATAAATCAGAGGTACATATTCTGTTTTGTTTAGTTTTATTCTCTCCATCTCAAAACAGTGCAAATAAAATTATTTCAAAGACAGATTATGAAAAAAATGCATTCTCTAGAGACTTTTCTACAAGGCAAGAACCTATACATGGGACTATTTAATACAGAAATGAATGAGGGACAATGCATAAATACCAAAACAAACAAACAAACAAAAACAACAACAAAAATAAACCCCACGCAAGAAAACAGATAATGTAATTCATATTGGCTTTTATTCTAAGCATAATTTCATACACTGAATTTGAACAGGACAAAATTTGAAGAACTGAAATAGAATAAACCCCTTACCACAACATAACATTGCTATCAAAAGTTAAGAGGTCATCATAAAGGAATAGGCCCATAGAGGTTAAAATAGGCCTGACCATCTTATGATGATAATAATAGAGATAATTTTAAATAGTGAGCATCCCTTCAGGTTTTTCTTTTGAAGCTGACAGCTGCTAAAAGGAAGAAAGAAGATTCTTTTTTTGACTGCAACAATTGATTGTACTTTTTTTGCAATCAGTTGGGTTATCATTGTCAGAGAAAAGTCATGGGACTGCATCAACCTCTGATCTTATAAAGCACAAAAATTCCTTTGTTCCTAAAGATGAAAAACTGTCAAGACCAAAATACCAGCTGAACAAGAGGCAGGGAAGGAGAGTCATATTTCTAATGGAAACACCAGGGATGTAAAGAAAATGAGTTGTATGAGAAGTAAGAGATCAAATATCTGAATTATCTGAACTTAGCATTCTTATTCCTAGCTGTTCTTTTTTGTGAGTTTAAGTTCTTACACGCTTGGTTTTAATAGCTTCATCTTTATTCTTCCACTGTCTATGTCTTTAATCTTGTGCTAGGTCTTTCTTCTTGCTCAGTTGTGTGTGAAGTTATTATCAAAATAGCTTCACAAATTAAGCTTTATTGGAAAAATTCTCATGCTTTCAAAGTAAAAGAGGCCATGAACACAGAGACTGAGCCAAACCCTTCTCAAATGAAGCCTGCTGCACTGGCACCATGTTGTTATTGCCCAGAAGTTCGTGTTCCCGTCACAAGCGGAGCATTTCTGTACATGCAGTGAGGATCCTGAGCTCCTCTGCTGAGTTTTGTGGCTGGGGAGGAAAACTCTGTGCATTGGGATACTGCTGCTGCCTGGGACAGCAGCAGTGCTGTGTATTAGATGTATGTATATACTCTATAATACATATATAATATTTTTAATATATAAAGCATATATAGAATTGGCAGAGGTTGGGAGAGATCAGAGCTGGGAATGGCAGGGAGGTAAGGGACTGCCTACTAATCAGCGCTCCCCTCTTGAGATGCAAGCTCCAGCTGGGTTTTGAGCCCACTAGACCCATACACATTTCTTTGTGTATGGGAGAAGTTTTTTACCTATTATCTGTTTAAAGGACCCCAACCTCTTAAAAGGAATGTGAAGCATGAGCCCCTTAGCAGCAAGCTGGTCAGAAATGTGTCGATCTCATCAGTCTTGCCAGCCATCTGCTTGAAACTGTCTTAGCTGGAGCTGAGCATGTCTGAGCACAGCTTGGACATTTTTTGTGCTAGGAATTGTCTAATCCCGCCAAGAGGCAATGTTCTGAAGGGGTTCCCGCTAAATGAAGTGGAAGGTGTGATCCTATACCTGATATAGGACCTTTCCTACCTCTGTGGAACACATGGAGTTAAGTCTTCTTTCTCAGATTAGAGGTGCCAGAAGCTAAGGAAAGAAAAATGATTTACCTTCAAATAGTTCAGCTGACCTTACACATTTATCACTTTACAGGATTTCATTTTTCAATGGAGCCTATTGTTTCAACACCATTACCTCCACTTTTAACAGACAATTACAGGGCATTTATTTATATACCAGAGACACATTGCTTGGATTTTTACATTCTTTTCACCTGAAATAGTTCTGTCACAAAACAGTTGTTTGTCTCAAGCAAATATTTTTTTTCTTTCAAAGTTGTACTTAGAAGTACTCAAATGTCTTTTTATTTGCACAAGACATAGATCTTTTCTACAGACTGTGACAAGTGAAGAACAAGTTGTGCTAACACACTGACAAGACATGGATGACTTAGATAATGCCATACCATTGCACAGACAGACTTTGTTTGAGTATTTTTTTTTCCTCTCTTAGGCTAAAAATTAGCTTTCTACCAGACTGCTCTTGTGAACAAATACCAAACTGCTAACATACTACTTACATCTACTTTGTCATAGTTATAAATAAATAAATAAAGCGGTTATTTTCGATTTCCAACAGATTTTCCAAAACTCTCCATTCCTCCTCATCCCCCCTGCCATCAGCCCTGTGGCAAACCACTGAATGTGTATGGTCACCTAAGTCATTTGAAGATAAACCCATTTTTCCCCCTCATTTAGAAACTGGCAAGTTTCCATGTATTTCCTTCTCTTCGCCTGGCTTGTGCTCACAGTGAACCCTTGCAGTTCATGGCCCCGCTGCTGTGTTCATGCCCTCTGCCTTTTAGGCATGGCCAGCTAGGTGTGGTGATGCTCTGAGCAGCCATGCCACAGTACCAGCTGTGTTACAGTGCATTCTTAATTCATAATGTCCAGTTGAAAGCTGTCCCTCAAATACATGTATAAAATTGAAGATGAAATGGCAGTGCACCAGGAGATTAGCCCATAGGAATCATGTGGACTGTGATCAGTTTTCCTCATGGACCTGAGCCCGCTGGGATGTTTTGTGCTTCCAGATGGAAAGAGCCTACCATAGCTGTGATTTATCTGGTTGAATTTGGTACTCTGATCCAGTGCAGTTACCTAAAGGAGGCATGCTGAAGGGCCAAGAGAGACCTGTGGCACCCAGGTAGTGCATTTGAGGTCATGGGATGGGAAGAACATTATACCACACATTGTCCCAATCCAAATGTCACTACTCTATCCAGTCTTGATCACAGGAAATTACTTTCGAAAATAGAAGAAACTCTCCAGGAGTGTTTTCATTGCCTAAGAAACTGCAAACTTGTTTTATTTTAATATACAAAGTCAGAAACCTTTATTTTCAATGTTTCTTGATGTTAACTGTAATAAAACATCCCTTGCAAAGAGGTGCCCTATAATTCTTATCTGAGCCAAGTTTAATAAACTGATGTCCAAAAGATGCCCAGGGAATTTGGAGACATGACTTCTGCAAAGAGATAACACAAAGAAGTGACAGTGTTTCTCTTCTTTTAGTTATAATTGAACTTCTGTACATCTCTAATGAAATCAAAGACCCTTTTGTGCACATTTGCAGTGCTTCAGTAGTTTAAGGTAGCCATGATCTAGAAATAATACAGCAGGAGCATGTTAAAAAATCCAGAAATCTACAGTAGGCATGCAGGAAATGGGAAGGCATCCATTTAACCTTAAGGCTAGGCTACAGGCTCTTTTGTGTTAGCATGTGTTCCAGCAGAAGGGGGAAGTGGCAGAATGAATGGAAGAAAAAGGAGCTGCTGTTTTCATTTCATAGCTTTGCAAAGCCACCACTCTAGCCTTGCACATCTTAAAACAAAACAACAACAAAAAAACACAACACCAAGGTTAACTGGGATTGTGCTGAAAATCAGCTCCTGAATTTGATCAAACAAGGTGCATACATTCCAGCAAAGATACATTAACAGGGAGAACAACAAGATCCAGCCCCAAATAATTTTCTCTCCCTTGTGAATAAGGATCATGGTAACATGGCCTCCAATAACACTGAATTTGAACCACATTGCTCTGAAGAACTTCCATGTGATATCAGCCCCGACATGCACAGTGTTTTACAGGTCGTGATGACCCCACCTTCAGTCTACCATCAGTCTAAGTATATGCAAAACCATAAAAAGATAGATTTCTACAAGTATTATTTTTTACTCTAGCTGCATTTTAATTTTATGTGCCATGGTAGATTTCTCTCTATATATATCAACATTTTTATAATTGCCAAGACACTTTGTGGTTTCTCTAGATACTCTATGTAGAATAATGTGCTGCACTCATCCTTAGCATTGAGCAATTATTTTATTGTCCCTTAATTCACACAGCTAGCCAGTATGTTGGGCTTTATTGGGTACATCAATATATATGTATATAATAATAAAAAAAAAAAGCTCAGCAGAAGACTTTATCTAGGTTTGGCTCTGTGCTTTAGCAGTGATGCCATTTCTGAAGCTACTGTTGAGCAGCTGGGCTTCTTGCAACTCATAGCATCATGCTCAGCATATTCAAAGAAGCCTGTAAACCCCAGACAAAAATATACACGTTTAGACTTACTAATGTTGTATATAGTCCAGAATGGAAACCAGTGATGAGTGGTTTTCCTCAGGAGGACAGTGGGATTGAATGCACCCTCAGCAAGTTTACCAATGACACCAAGCTGAGCGGTGCAGTTGACACACTGAAGGGAAGGGATGCCATCCAGAAGGACCTGGGCAGGCTGGAGAGGTGGGCCTGTGCAAACCTCATGAGGTTCAACAAGACCAAGTGCAAGGCCTTGCACGTGGCTCAGAGCAATCTCAAACATGAACAGAGGCCAGGTGATGAGTGGATTGAGAGCAGCCCTGACAAGAAGGACTTGGGGATGTTGGTGAATGAAAAACTGAATGTGAGCCAGAAATGTGTGCTTGCAGCCCAGAAAGTCAATTGTATCCTGGGCTGCATCAAAAGAAGTGTGGCCAGCAGGTCAAGGGAGGTGATTCTCCCTTCTGTTCCACTCTCATCAGATCCTACCTGGAGCACTGCATTCAGCTCTGGGGCTCCCAGCACAAGAAGGACATGAAAGCATTAGAATGAGTCCAGAGAAGGTCTGCAAGGATGATCTGAGGGCTGGAGCACCTCTCCTATGGGGACAGGCTGAGGGAGTTGGGGTTGTCCAGCCTGGAGAAGAGAAGGCTCTGGGTGACCTTACAGCGGCCTTCCAGTACCTAAAGGGGGCCTAAAGGAAAGCTGGGAAGGCATTCTTGGTCAGGGAGTAGGTATAGGACAATGGGAAATGGTTTTAAACTAAAAGAGGGGAGTTTAAAATATAAGGAAGAAATTCCTCACTCAGAGGGTGGTGAGGCCCTGGAACAGGTTGCTCAGAGAAGCTGTGGATGCCCTGTTCCTGGAGGTGCTCAAGGCCAGGCTGGATGGGACTTTGGGCAACCTGGTCTGCTGGGAGGTGTCCCTGCTCATGGCAGGGGGGATAAATGAGGTGGTCTTTAAGGTCATTTCCAACCCAATCTGTTCTGTGATTCTATGTTTCTATGATTCTTAATGGCTTAAAATCCAACATTATGCAGATTTGATGGGACATTTATTACTGCAGGACAACTTACTTTTATGTGTTCAGCACCTCCTGCATTTTCTTCTCTCCATTCCCGTATTAACATGTTACAGAATAAAAATATTTAATATTGTAACATACACTTGATTTGGCTACTTTAGTTCTCATAGGGGTCAAAAATCAGAAAATGCTTCAAAAATGAACTTAAGCACTTCCATTTCAGACAAACTTTCTCTGAAGACTTAAACTATTTTTCCACATCATTGCAAAA
Source organism: Heteronetta atricapilla (assembly GCA_011075105.1). Lineage (NCBI taxonomy): Eukaryota > Metazoa > Chordata > Aves > Anseriformes > Anatidae > Heteronetta > Heteronetta atricapilla. The sequence goes on along the minus strand of CM021731.1, from coordinate 126,124,532 downwards.
ATTGCTGGAATACAAAAAGCTAATGTGAAATGAGTGTCCCACTGAAATTGTGGTTACAATTATTAAAAGTAAGACATGAAAGAGAGCTTCAGAAACATCAATCAGTACAAGATATTGAAGTCAAACAGCAAGAAATCTTCATGTTATAATGTCAGAAAAAAAAATAGCAAGCATAAAATGAAAATTTCTTCATACTGGCTATGCTAAACAGAAAAAAAAATAAAAAAAATAGAACTGTAATAATAATAATGACAGCAATAACACCAGGAACTTACAGTGCTGCAAAGGGATTAACCCAGATATATCATTATCTAGAAACATTTTAACCTCATCAAAACTACCAGGAACAAAGATTGTAATTTGAACAATTATAACACAACTCTGGCAGTAATTTGTCCTTTTTATTTTTTTTAGGAAAGAACAATAACTGTGAGAATCAAACAAGCCATGTTTTAGAGACCAGTTCTGCATAAGGGTCAGAAATGTCAATAGCCACTGCCTTTAGGCACAGGTGCAAAAATCCCAAATGCAAGGCAACATACAGTGCAGCATCCTGTTGAGCAAGTGCTCAAGAAATAGGTTTCATGCATGGCTTTGGCCAAACATTTTGCAGCTGTACACACAAAGGCAGACTGAAGTTGGATCTTCCACTAAATGAGGATGCAGTAGAAGTAATGTGAATCAGGCTGTGGTTGCAAGGTTACTTGGTATTCTCAGTGTGCTGTATGCAGTGAATCAGCAAAACAATGGAAACCTAGAAAACCTAGGAGTATTCATATGACAGTGGCATGAGGTAACCATGAAATAAATAAGGTGCAATTTATGCAAACTGCTTAGCTAAAAACTTAATCCAACACATGGCTTACCATGAGAAGGGCACAACCAACAGTGACTCTTACGGTTTTTGGCCCAGTATTAAACACAACTGCATATAAAGAAAAATGAAACAAAGGGAGGTTAGCTGTAGAAAAATAGCCTGATTCAACAACACCTCTGTTTTCCTGCAGTCAAGGACAAGATGGCTCAGAAACATTGATCTACCAGCATCACTCTGGCATTTCTCCCAGAACTTTCAGGGTCCGCTTGGCAGAAAATACGTAGCTGAATATTTCTAATGTTCTCAAGATCTCTTATCCCGTGCTTCACAGTCATCTTCTCAGAGACTTTGCTTAGGCTCAAGGTGTGTAACCATTTGCAGCTTCCATATTTCAGCTTCCTCAGTGATGAGAAGGAATCACTGACCACCTCTGGGGCTACTGCTTCACACTGCAGGCTAAGCTCAGTGATAGATGGCCTGAATCATGCCCGTGTGGGTGCGAAGAGGAAGGGACACACGTCAAGCCAGAGGCAGCAATCCCTATCACCTGGCTTTGAAAAGCAGTTCTAGAGAGGATCTCAATCAATAGAGAGCACTACCAAGAACACAGAGACCTCCAGCGCCTGAAATGCAAGGCCATGACCAGCAGTATCAAAATCAATTGCAAAATCTGCCATACCTAAATGAATCAGATCTTAAAGACTCTCTAAGCTCTTACTGATCTTAGAGCAGCACATAGACAGTACTCAGGACCGGCATGATCTTGGATCTGTGGCAATGCCAAAAGTGAGCTTAAAGTATACCCCACCTATAGCAGAGGTCAAGTGCCTAAGGAAAGAAGGAGCCATTCATGCCCCAGTTCCTCTCCTCTCTCACGTGGAGAGGGAAAGAGAGTTGGTGATGACCCTGTACTGAAGATCATCACATTTTTCAGAAAAGTTGGCACTCTTCCTTCTATGAGGGAGGTGTGACAGCAGGCACCAGACTCAGCTCTACTGCCTTGTTTTACAGGCACAGTGACAACAGGTAAGGGTTAGAATTACAAGGAATGCTAGGAAACCTCCCTAGGAAATATCCCTATGGTAGATATGCTAGGGAATATCCCAAACATCTTCATCAGAGATCAAATGAAATCCAGGAAAAGGAAGAAGTCTGTCAGGACTTTGGACTTCTCATAGCAATCAGGTAAATCAGTGCATGTTGAGCTCCATGCTGAGGTGCCCTCACATTTATTTCCTCCTGCACTAATCATAAAGCCAGCTCACGTACCTGCATATTGCACTGCAGTCACCTCGGTATCTAGTCCTAACACTCTTTTGTCAGTGCAGCTCTTTCCATCGACTTCAACAAGTTTGGGCAGAATACTGGCTCAATATCCTCCCACCCTAGAGCTAGAAATATGTAGCTCATAAGATATTAAATATGAAATGTTCTTCCCTTTTTTCTTTCCCCCTTCGTTTTAAATATTTTAGTTCACTGAGATAGAATGGAAAATTTCAAGCTGGAGAGAGTTCTCAGAATACATCAAGCACTCAGAGAGTTAAGGGCCAGAATCTAAGTTTTGTGAAGAAAAACTCATAAAATTCTATTACTTCTAACACAAGCAATAGAAAATGTACTTATGAGAACAGTTACTTTAAAATGCCTCCGCAGTTCTTCGAGTACAAGCCTCAAATCATTAGTAGGTTTGCTCATAGTGACTGGAATTTGAAATGATCTCAAAAGTAAGGGAAGAGGGCTTACTCTACTTTCAGTAAGACCTCTAAAAAGAAGGACAAACAGAATGAACAAGGGGACACTGATAAAAATTTGGAGTACCCAAAACTGTGAAGGTAGCTATAGTTGTTTGGAAGATTCAGCTGATGCATAACATAAATATGTACAGTTTATGTAGTTAGCCATTACCAGTTAGATATAACTAATTTTATCATTGTCCATCTTTTATCTAACCAAGAGACTGCCTGTTCAGGTAATTAATACATCTCCATGCTTCCTAACTAGGTGCTCTTTCTACTGCTTCGGTGTCCTTTGAGCTGAAGACAAAACACATGTAAGGAAACCCTAATGCCTTTCCTCTGTAACTCTCCCTGATACCCCAGGAATACTGCCGAAGCACAGGCTGTGCCACAGGCTCCTCATTTACAGTTGCTGCCCACCCTTGCAGGGCAGCTTGCTCCCCATCCCACTGGTACTGACACCATGTGCCAAGCACCAGCCCAAGCCCCAAGCTTTTCTGGACTAGCCATGTAAGCCGTGGTGGCACAGCAAGGAGGCAAGTACCAAGGGGTGCGGGCCCAGAAATGTGCCTGGAGCAGGAGATGGGCCTGAAAACAACCTCACTTTAGCTCTGCCCATCAGCCCATACATCACTTTATATTTCCTTGTTCAGTCCTCTCTTCTGTTTGAGCTTTCCACACTATTCATCCCGATTCCGATCCTTTTTGTGATGCTTGTTTGCACAACTTCCTGTTTGCTCTCTGTCACACAACATCTCTTCCTCTGCTGCTCTCCTCCCCTGAGGATATCTTCCTCCCCTTCACATGGAAGGGGGATCCCCGCTCTGGCTCAGAGGCTGTGCACCCTGCACAGCACGATCAGGCCCAGCACATGTGGAGATCTGCACTGGGATCCTCCTCCTCAGGAACACAACTTGGCTGTTGGATCAGGCCTTCTCCCCACACACACCTCAGCCAAGGCTTATAGAATGGCACTTTTGCATCCTCCTGATACATCTCCGAATGCCAATGCCATCATCTTCCCGTTTAGCCTGCTTAGGGAATGAATTAAGATGCTCAACTTTTAAATCCTCTTTCTCAAAACTAGCAATAGCTGTAGCACAGGAAGTCCTCTCGTGATTCTGGGGGCATGTGTCAGGCCATCACAATATGGACACTGCTTGGGGCACATCCAGCTTCGCTCCAGAATGTGCCTAGAAGAAAGTCAAGAGGCTTCCTACTCAGAAGATGTTCATATGCTAGTTGGAGTTGATTTTAAAGTGGGTTTACTGCCATTGTGTCCTCCCCCTGATTAAACTATGCAGTTAAAAAAAAATAAAAAGGTAACAAAGAAAACACCAAGTTGTGCCTAACCTACCAAAAGTGAAAATAGAGCAAAGAGGAACCTAGATGTGATGTTGTCAGAAAGTCAGTGGCTTCCATACAGATCGCGTTTAACCACCAATTTCAAAGCTGAAAAACTTTGCATACCTGAACACTAGGTAAATGATAGGACAGTGCTGCTCTTTTTTACACCAGTTTGGGAGTTCTGACCATTAGCAGAAGGGCCACCAATCCGTGTTGTTGTTCAACATCCACACACTGTTTGATGAGCTGTTGGGTCATTATATAAAGGGTATAGTCCACAAGCCACCTATCAGTCACAGTTAATTCATATGATGGGATTTATTTCCACATTTCACTGTTCAGGCTGTTACAGAGGGTTTGCGTGTTTTTTATTTTTTTCTTCACACCTTTCCACCTCCTCACTGCCAATTTAGGAGCTGTTAGTCTCAGTTCATAGTAATTGTGAGAAAATAAAATTCCATCTGCTTCTGTCAGGCAAAGGAAAGATAGGAAAAGGAATGAGAGAATCAACAGAAAATTCCACTTGCTAGACATCCTTTGCTGCTAGCTATTACTTTCCTAAGAGATCCCTCGCTCAGTTATATTGCACAAAGTACCTAGCACTTAGCATATGCACAATATTTTAATTTATATATGTCATCAAATTCAGCACTTCCAAGGATATAGCACCAAGCATTATTCTTCCACTGTTCATCTAAATCCATAAATATGACTCCCATGTGGAAGCAGTGCCGTATAGAACTTTTTAACTAATTAACGGGCCAAAGCCCATTTTTCTCTCATTGGGTTTTCAGCTACAGGCATATTTTTAATAGGAATGTGTAGGAACTCATGCCAGAATTGTTGAGTGTAATAGCAAAATTCAGGCTTCTGTCGTTGCAATCTGTCTTTCCAATAGCTTTGGAATGGCTTAAAGGTGAACAAATAATGAGAGAGAGAGACACGGAGAGAGGGAAAGAGACGCGCAGCTCAGACAGAAGCTGAGATGGATTTAGGCTAAAAAAGCCATTAGGAGTTAAATGATCTGCAAAGAGGAAAGCCTTGAAATTAAATTTCACTAGATATCAAATAGGAGATATAAGAGTGGTATGTTAGGAAAGGCTCCTTTCATGAAAATGCAAATAGCAGCAAGCTGTTTTAATTATAGGCTGTAAGTGTTGCATTCTGGGAGGCTAGAAAAAAATATGCAGAAGAGAGCAGAACCATATAACATTCCCATCAGTATTTTCAGGTCTTTTTCAATTTTATTCTCAGTTTAGCAACATTTTGCAGCCCCGTTGCCCTTTTTTCTAGCCCACTGCTAGCCTGAGATGTGTATGTGCTGACAGGATTTTTCCTGCTTGGAGCTGTCCCTGTCCCCATTTGATTCGGGGGGGGAGGGAGGGAAGGGAAGAGTAGTCATGAGCCCCCATTGCTGTCGCGATGCAGGGACCTGTCCCCACTGCTGCCAGTGGCAGGAAGATTAGAGCCCATAATCTGCTCCCCTCGAAGAAGGAGATGAAAGCATCCAGGTGAAGCAGTTGCAGACCAGAACCCTTCACCAGCAAACGAGGCAGACCTTCCACTACAAGCAGATGGAGGTAACACAAGCTGTAACACAAGCTGTGTTAGGCTGTAGGTCACACGTTGGTCAATAAAAACCTGGGTTCAGTTTCATTTCTGGCATAAAACAATGCTTGCTGGCAAGAAGAGAGCATGAAGAGAACATATTATCAAACAAGCTCTTCATAAGTGTAATAGAAATACAAGCAGTACATCCGAATAGCAGAAGAGACAATTGCCCTTGTACTTCTTGTCTCTTCCCACCTGCAGAGGCAGTCAGGTCACGGCCAGCTCTACCTGAACACCTTGTGCATTTGCATGCCTCCAGATACAAGCCTCTCCCCTCCTTCAGAGAGGAAAATCCCTTCACTTCTATTTTCAAACGGAGAACAAACAAATACACAGTCTTTCAGGAATTGAATACCTGCATGCAAAACAAGAATCAGGCTGCATTAGTTGGGCATGCATTTGTTTAAAGTCTGGAAACATTTTGACGAGGGGTGCTGAGTAACAATCACATAATAACAGCTCTGTGGTATTGAAAGGGAAAAAGATGAAACCCCTCTGCTTTCGAAAACATTCAAGCTTCGATGATTGCGTTGTGGTTGAGGCCAGCGCTGCTTTCCTGAAGGGTTTTTTTTTTTTTTTTTGCTTTCCTTCAGTAGATGTCACTGCAGTACAGGATAATGCTGTGCTGCATGCTAGTTCTAGCACAGTTTGGGGGAAAAGGATAATATTAGCCTCACTGGGGAGTGGTCCACCATGGAGAACTGAAGCGTTATGCCTTCACATTATCAGCAGCACTGAGTATCAGCCCTCACATCCATTTTTTTTTTTCTTATGCCTTTGTTTCTTGATTGGGACCAAACACAAGAAACTATTTGCAGTTGAAATCGCATCAGGGAAGCTAATCTGGGACATCCGTCATTCTGAACCAGAACCAGCTTGCACACAGTTCATTTGTTTTGCTTCTGTGGACTCAAATAACCACCTTCCTTCTGATGCAGCCTCCCCTCAAGTCCTTAGTCCTATGCATATGTTATTCTCATTCATTATTCTCATCAAGAACACTTCTCTCTGTGTTTTTGGCTCTGACGTGAAAGCAAAATGTCTACCAGGTTAGTTTCTCATTTAATGTATTTTGCTTTTAAGATGGCTTGGCTGCTCATGTAGTAAAACAAAATATTGCTTTTAAGCAGGGTGCAGGGGGGTTGCTTAAAACAAGAAATCTTCAGATGTTGGCCAACAAAGAAAATATTTGAGAGTGAAATGTTTACCAGGTTGAGAATTTCCATTTAAAAGATATTCCTGGAAAAGCCTGTGTGTCAGACATGTAAGGGCTGAAGCCTGAAAGTGAAGATAACAGGATGTGTATGAGAAGCACCCTGGGAAATTGAGGGGGGTTTTACGCGACGACAACCATGCCTTCAGCAAGCCTGCAAGCTGTGAAAGAGACACGGCTGCTAGCGGAGGAATGAGGACATGCTCAGGAGGCCCAAACGCCTCCTCTAGCTGACTCCTAGAAAACAAACCAGAACCACGTCCCTCCCCGTTTCCCCCAGCTGAACAACAAGCCCCTTCCCCAAAACAGGAAGGGGGAAGGCTTATTTTGGGAGCAGGCCGCGTAGCCCCAGGCTCTGGCACAGTGGTAATGACAGAGATGGGGCTCACCAGCAGCACTCAGGCTGGGGTCAGCAGGAGAAGGCCTGCGGCTGCAGCACCCCAGTGCTGCCTGATCACAAGGAGCAGGAGGTGCAGTCAGGTGAGACAGATCCCCTCCCAAAGCTTTGCCCTGTGTGTATCCCACCTGGGGAAGCTTCCTTCTGAGCTCTGGAGATAGGTTTAGGAAGGCTCTCTGCAGATATATATCCAAACCCCAAGTGACAGCAGCATGGAGAAGAGGCAACTCTGTCTTGGCCATCTGTGTTTCATTGGAGTTCAATTCCATGTGAAGCACTGGTACGTACTTCAGCCAAGCATAACTGCCTGGTGTGATGAAACAGAGAGATTTGATTTTGTTAAGGAATGGCACTGTTAACAGCGATGCACTCTCTCAGCTAAATCAATCACCTACCACTTTATTAAACATGATTTCTTTCAGCCTCTCCGACTGCCTAATGAGCACCCTGAGCAGGAGAGAGTACGAATCAGTAGTTCATTTCCCTCCGCCCTCCCCAGAGGAAAGCCCACACATCGAAGCAACTATTTGCAGATGATATTTGGAAAGAAGCAAAGAAAAATGTTTTGAGGGGCTATGCTTTTAAAGCCACTTTCTACTGAGATGGCTCAACAGAATTTAGGACTATTATTTTTACCATCCAAGTTGGAAGATTTTGTCTTGCCTTCTGCTACATCTTCCTTTCTTGTTGCTTCTACCTGTGACTTGTTTCGCAGCTTCAAGTTTCACACCCACACCCTTCTTGCCTCCCACTCTCTTTGTCTCTGTAAAACAAAACCCTGTCATCCATGACTTCTTCATATGTCATTGCCTTCAGCCTCGCCAGGGCCTGGATCCTTTTGTCTCTCTTCTCTCTCTTTCACAGGTTTTTCTTTTCCAAGTGTTTCTCCCCTCAGCATCATTTCATGGAGGTCACATTGGGCTTCTGCTGTCTCCTTGCCTGTGCTCCTCCCTAGCTAAATTGTCTTTCTCCATTTTTTAGCAGCATTAGATATGTCCCTTTTCCTCTTGCCCCTATCATTTTCCTGCTGCCTGCTCTCCATGCAGCAGTTCTGTTTGGTCTTGTTCTTTGATTTCAGCTCAAGACACTCTTGTTTTCACCATATCCCACATTAAGTCCGTGCTGATCCATTCCATCCCTTTGCCGAATAGCTCCAAGTCTCCCTTCTGCATTCAGGCTGCATTCCTCCTTCGGCTCACCCTATGCCAAAGCTTACTGTCTTGCATTGATTTCATCAGCCATTTTCTTAGGGCTCTGCCAGCGTGTTCCTCACTTTTAAACAGCAATCATGTATCTTTCAGCTTCATACTTACCCGTCCTCATCTCCCTTGTCCCTTGTCACTCAGTCTTTTGACAACTTCCAGGTCATGAGTACTTATTGGTATTTGTCTCTCCTCTCTTTTCCCGCATTTCTTCTTCCCTTTCTCCTTCTGCCTCAAGGACTGATGTTCATTTTCAGCCTTCCTTACTCTTCATCCTTTTCTTTTGCCTCTCTCTCACTCCAAAACAGCTAGTTCTGAGACAAGCTGTCCTTCCCCACTACACATTTTTTTATCCATGTTCAGTTCTTCCAGTTTCCTAATTAAGTAATCTCATTCTCCAGTTTGAGAACATCTGTCATCTCAAGTAGATTTTTTTCTACCCTGAATCATCCTCCCTCTTATCCTGCTCCTGCATCTTCTTTGCTCTCCTCATTGGGATCTCAACCAGTGCCTTCTTCTTTGTGAAGACATCTGCTTTCCATCACTTCCCTTTCTGTATCTCCTTTCCTTCTTCCATGCCACATATTAAGAATTTCTCTTTTCCAGCTCCTCCATTTGCTTCAGTTCTTCCATCCTGAACACACTGCTCTTCACTCCTCCTTCAGTTCTCATGCTCCCACAAAAACATTCTTTTTTCTGATCCCCTTTTCTCACCAGCTATGGACCGCTCTGCTCCTCTTTTTCATATCCAAGCTAATTAAACACACATCTTCTCAACTTTCAACCAAGAACCTCTATCAACTAGCTGTTCCCCTTACACCAGACATAATCTGCTCTTACCTGTGTCTCTTCTCAGTTTTGAATGGAACCAAAGTTCAAAAATGATAATGCAGCATTGAAACCTTGTATTCATTAGCTTTCTGTGACTGTCTTTTCTTTGTTTTCCCCCGTGCATCTGTCCATTACCACTGCAGGCCACTTGGAGCTCTTTCAAGACCCACCTCCAGCATTTTTGATGACTTACCACGATGATGATTTAGTTATTATTTTGAATATTCATCTCTTCACTGCAGATCTGCCTGTTTTTATTCAAAGGAAAGTCTCAGAAAATTTGGCTCAGATTTGCTCTTCCTGGACATCACTCCAAGAACACCATGTTTAAAACAACACCTTCGGTTGCATCTCCTTTGCAGTCACCGTGACAAATCATATCTAGCCTGCCACTTATCTGCACCTTCCACCTCCTTTTTTTTTCATAACCAAGCTATGCCATAATCCTAACAAGACTAACATTTCTAGTAGAAGGCTTTTTGCGTTCATCTACCTACTAAAAACTCACCCAAATTTTCATTATGCCAAACACTGATTGCTGCAACATTTGTTTCCTCACTCTTGCCATGCGCTGCCATAATAATAACGATGCATTATCATTCAGAGAGACCACAGGTTTTATATTGTCCTCTCTTACAACCCTTTCTTTGGTCTCTGTCTTCATAGCACCAGTGTATGCAAACAGACTTCATTGTCAAGTCCATTTGTGCTCTATCCCCGCCATATAATCTCCCAAGCTCTTGCATCCAGCCTACCCAGGATGATACTTACTGCCTGTTAAAATTTCACATTGGCACATCCATGTTATCTCCCATGCTTCACTCAAGTGCTTTTGCTGAGTTTTTCAGAAAGATCAAGAAAACCACTTCATTTTTTATTTTTTTTTCCTTTAAAAATCTCTATTTGAAATTCACCTCTGCCACCATGCTACAGATTTAGATAAGTTTACTAAGTGAACTAACTCATCCTTTTCTGGTACTCTGTCACTGTTACCTCTCGAAGTAAAAGGCTTTGTCGGCCAGGATTATCTTCTTATTTTGGGTTTCCATGACACCCAGTCCACAAAGGAGTCAGGCCAAAAGTAGGGCTCTTAGGTACAACAGTGATGGGAACACATACTACAATAGGTGGGGGTTGCAACATCTCAGCTGTGTTGATATTGTGCTGCAAGCTTCTATCACCGCTACATTTAAATTCATATTTCAGAACGTTTTCTTCTGTGTATCAGGCTATGAAAAAATACACTTTTTTTTTCTTGTTAAAAATACATTAAAAGCTAGTCATATATTGGATTTCATTGAAGACATTTTCCCATTGCATTTAATGGGACAATGCCAGCCTAGGTGCAATGTTTCATACATTATTTTTTCATACAAAAAGTTTTAGGATTCTGTTTATAAATGTTGTCTGTAGCGGCATGGGCTCTCCATCAGGCTTGGCTTAGGAAAACAGTAAATTCTAATCCTGCTGCAGAGGAAGGATGATTCTTCTTTCCTATGGAAACCTATTCTCATAGAAAACAGGTTATAAGAGCTACAGCAGGGGAATACTGCTTGTATAGGTGAATATGACTCACTGACACTAGTAAGATAGTCCCTAAGTAATGTTTAAATGCAACCAAGAGAGAAAGAATGAGGGAGAAGTAAGACAGAGAAGGAAAATAGAGTATTTAAGTTTAATGAGAGAAGGTCATGCTTTGGGAAACAGTTTATGGGGGAGTTCAGAGAGCTCTGAAAACAGAAGTGATTTTAGGGAAACAATCACTGAAAAATAAGAAAATACAGGAAATATGTGTGATCTAGCCTAATGTTTTATCCTGACATCATTGCCAGGGACACCTGAGCATGATGGGGGGAAAGCGGTGAAATAAGATGTGATCTGTGGGACTGCAATGATGTGTGTCTGTGCCATTATTTGGAGATGAATCAAGGACTGCAACACTGATGGGTTTAGACATACGGGAATCGCCCTCAGCACTCAAGGTGCAGACCTCTACAACAGAATGCTGCCTTGTAGTCATGTCATCTTCCCCCTTCCTTGCTCCAACCAAATGCTGATATAAAACCATGCATTACGCTCAGGGAGGAAACACCTCGTGGGCAAAGCTACCTACGTGCACACTGAAGGTGCCTATTACACACGGTAAGACATATTAGGGTGAATGAAATCCATTAACCATAACTGGTCATTATTATGGAAATAAAGATGTATGGTTCTTTGAAATGTCAGATTGTCTAAATTACAGTAGGCTGGAAAGAAGTATTATTTAACTTTGCTCTGTGTACTATTTTCTTGTAATTTAGAAGTTATATAAACACATTGACTTCAGACTCAAAAGAACAACAAAAGCGTCTGATAAGAGTCACCTTATTTCATCAGCAAATACAATGCAAATGATGGTTTGCACACATGGGTGGTTTTCATCAGGTATCAGCACTGTCATAAACACAATAAATTACGGTAAAAAGTGGACCGAGTTCAGAATATCCAAACAAATTAAATGTCAACAGCTCATTTATTCCTCTTTGCTTCTGCAAGTCAAAACAGTCACATCCTGATCTTGCGGGTTATAATTAGGCTGAGTCCCGGCTCTGCAAAAGCAGAACGCGTATCTCGCAATCTACCCACATATGTTTAGGAAGCCAGAAGAAAGGGCAGTGGTAATGCATAAGAGGAGTATACAGCAGGTGGCTAAGCACTGTAAAGCTATTTATAAACTGAGAGGCAGATTAGGTAAGTTCTAGATCACTGGTACTTTTCATAGCCTTCACAAGCCTCGTTGAACAAGACACTAAAACTATTTCTTACAGACTGGTACCACTGCTTATGTGACCTTCCCCCTACTGAAGGGCTCTGTTGGGCCTGGAAGTGGTGGGCCAGGTAGCCAGAAATTCTGCTGCGGGGCTGCCCAGAAAACCCACGTCCCTGCCGAATCCCCACGAACACGTGAAGCAGGCAGATCCTGGGGAGCGCCCCACTTGCCATGTCGCTGGAGGATGGTTGCAGCACCCACCAAACGGAGGAGGGAAAAATTAGTTTGCAGCACTTGCGTGGAAATGATTGCACAGAGGACTAAAGCCATAACTCTTTGATCGCGAGCCCAGTATACCAAATGAAATGATCCCATTCAAGAGCAATACTTGCAAATTACACATTTTAAAATATACAATTCAAGGAAAGCTTTGTGAAAGGATGTCAGTGCAGTTACAGCAAACTCTACCACCTGAGAATTGTCAGCCTTTATTGCACATATTAAATATGCAATGCTGCATAGGAAATTTGTGGCAAAACATTCTCTAAATTACTGCTTGCTCAACTGAGTGCATAGTTCCTGGGAAAGCAACAGCCAGTTTGTAGAGAGTAATAATAAAAGCAGCATCACTCCCTTTTGTTGCATTGTTTTCTCTCAAGACCCTAGGAAAGAAACAATATCTATTCACTTCTTCATGGTTTTTGTTTCTTCTGTATGTAATGAAATGTCACTGCAAGCAAGAATAATGAATAATCTGCTCCTATCGTGTGCCAATTTCTCCACTTTTCAGCTAGGCAAAACTCCCATTGATTTTTGTCTGTTTAAAGGCTCTTCTCAAATGCTCTGCTCCTGTTTTGCTCCACGCATGTACGTTTATACCTGTCGGGGCTGTATGGACAGTGCTGCCCACTTGATATCCTCATGCTTCCCCCCTGACACCCATCACCTGGCTGCGCGTGCCAGTGGTGCAGCAGGGATGCAGAGGGTGAGCAGCCCAGTGCTGCCGAGGCTGCGCTGTGTTGTGTAGCTGTCGATCCCGTACGCCTGCCGCTGGTGCACTGACCCGTGCGGGCTCCTAGAGGAGGCAAGTGCCAGGCCTGGCACTTCACGCTGTTTCCAGAAGAATCAGACTGCTCCAATCGGCGCGGGATGGCCAACGGGACATGGAGCCAGCTAGTGCCCGCGGGACCAAGGAAGGAAGGCGAGGCAATCTGGCTGCCTTCTTCGTGCATTTGTCTCTGGCCTGGATCTCTCCACGACCCCACTCTGGAGTCCCTGAAAAAACAACACTTAGGTGGTCCAAACTTGGGCATTTTCCCCTCCTTTGTATGGGAAAAATACCTAAAAATTGTGTCTTACTATGAATGAGACCCACTTCTTATTTGTATTCAGAGTCACGTATGCTTATTTTACCAGGCAAACCATATTTTTTTCCTATTTTAGTGACTTGGTGGAGTCTAGTCTAGCTTCTCCAAAGCCAATCGCTGTTATAGACCATGCCACCTGTCAGAAGAAAGGGGCTTGACCTCCACCCCCATGCCTGATTTGCAAGGGTTCATGTTAGAAAATTCCATCTTTTTAAGCTGTGTGAAATGAGCCTCGAGCTTTTGGAGGCAGCACACAAAGAGCTGTTGTGCTCTGACATTTCTGTCATAACCACAAGGCAAGGGAGAACAATATTATTATGAATATTGAAGAAACCCAGAAGACAAGGGGGCTATGATATTTGATTTCTGGCATGTAAAATTACGGACTGCTGTCCCTGTTAAAGCAAAGCTCGAGACGAACCTTTCTTATAAAGCGTTCTATCCTCTCTATCACGTAGCGTATTGTGAGAAACATCCAAACCAAGGCAGATCTCAGTAAAAATAGTAACTACAACATGTCAGTGTGTGAAACGGGTTGCTTGCAGGAAGCACTGTAGAAAAAGAAAACTGTTTTTGTGGAGTTTTAGCAAAAAATCCCCGCCGCTCGGCTCAGACTTTGCCACAGCCATGTTCCTGTCTCTGCGTTCTCACAGGAACTCGACACACACCACGTCGCTTTCAATCTGCCCTCGCATTAAAATGACAAGATACACTGATAGAACGAAAAAAAAAAAAAAAAAAAAAAAAAGTTGTTTTAATTGCTAGCATATGTTACCGGAAATTCAGTTATTTTTAAGCGTTAAGGCATTTATCTTCGTTTGTAACCGGTAGCATCACTGCCTTCTGTCCTGGAACCAGCACAGGCAGAAGGGAATAATTAAGGACCACAAAAGCTGTCGGTGATGTATGGGGTGTGAACAATGGTTGCACACTTATTACAATTGAGACAGGAGCATTATATCTTTATTTAACTTCGAGTTATCCTGATGGCTAAGGACGCTGGGATCACTCCTGTCCCTACCACTGCCCCTACCACTGCCCCTGTCACTTGTCTCTGTCCCTGTCACTTGTCCTTGTCCCTGTCCCTAGCCCTGTCCCTTGTCTGTTGTCCCCTGTCCCTTGACCCCTGTCCCCTGTCCCCGACTCGGCCCCGCGGCCGTTGCTCGGCACCCGCCAGCCAACCGAGCCTGCCGGGAAGGCTGAGGGGAGAGGCGGTGGCAGCGGTGGCAGGATGACGGCTAGTTTCCATTGGTGGAAACGAGAGAGGGCGGGGCTCGAGGCCGGCTCTCCGCCCTTCTATTGGTGGAGAGAGGCGTCAGTTCGGGCGCAGGGGCGGGGCGGGGCGGCTAGCGGCTTGCGTTGAGAGGCGCGGCGCGGCGCGGCGGGGGGAGCGCAGCGAGGGGGCGGCGGCGGCGGAGCGGGAGCGGGAGCCGGAGCGGGTGCGGGTGCGAGGGGAGCGGCGGAGCCGGCGCCGATCCGGAGCGGAACCAGAGCCGATCCGGAGCGAGGTAGGGGTTCGGGTGGGGGAGCGAACTGCCGGCTCCCAGCCCCGGCAGCCGCCGGGTGCCGGGGTAATGGCTCCGTGGCTGGAGCGAGCTGCGCTCCCCGCTGCCTTTCGGCGTCCCCGGGGGCGTTGGGGTGTTTTTTTCCCCCCAGATTTCACCGTGAGGGCGTTGAACGTAACGCCCCGCCCGTTACATGCAGCCTAAATGCCCGAGACAGCGCAGGCTGAGAGGCTGGGCTGCCTTTGTGCGTGCGCTGACTTCACAGCGGGGAGCTGCGGTAAGCAGAGGGGGAAAAAAAAAAAAAAAGGCTTTTTTTTTAATACATATAAAATATACCTGCCCGGAGTACGAAGCGCCATTTTAATAGGTGGACCGAGCGGCGGAGGTGTATCGCCTTCTGCCATCGCGCCCACGCAGCTGGGGCAGCGGCTGGGAAGCGCCTGGCGTGGCACAGGCTGGGGATGGGGAGACCCCCCCGGGGTGCCTCTGCCCCGTGTGGGGCCGGGGGCACCTCGGGGAGCCCCCCACTGAGCGCCCCTCCGGGGAACGGCCTCATTTGTCGGGGTTTACCCCAAACTGCAGCGTTTAGTCAGGGCTGCGGCGGGGTCGTGGCGACGTTGGGGTCCCTGTGGGTTTTTTCCGGAGGTGCGGGGGAGCTGCATGGCATGGTAGGGTGGGGGAAAGGCCACGGGGAAAGGGGGAGCGTAAAGGCAGCCGCGATCGCTTGCTGCAAGATGCAAGCGCTACACCCGTGTCTTGCACCTAGGGCTGCCTGGATTCGGTGCTGCCAGGGCTTAAACCTGCAGCTGAAAGCAGCCGGCGTCATTTAAAAGCACACACGTTAAATATATATATACACATATCACATCTCACTTCCAAGTATTGCATCTCATTGCCATCTTCATTTGAATGTCAACGACTTCAGCGAATCTGATACGCGATGTTGCTTGATGTTAGGTATTTTTATTGTTTCAGCATCCAAAAGCAAATCCCAAACTGTAACTTTGTTCTGATTCCTTCCTTTTGTCTCGCTTTGCAGTCAGTTGTAGCGAACCTGTTAGCATGGTAGGTGTTACGTTCTGCCTCGTTTCTTAAAACTCGAGGTGTTTAAACAAAGAAATTGCAGTTCTCTATTAACGCTCTTCGCGGATCCTCCTAGCTTAGCTCAAAAAAAGGAGAAAATACCCTTTGAGGTTCAGATATTGAAATGTTTATTGTAGCTCTGCGCTCTCAACAAAGCCCTTGAGAATATCAATTTCATAAGTCTTTTTCTGTAGTGAAATAGCCACAGGAAAACAGTTATAAAAAATGCACAGTCGCTGTGAAGAAAATGTCTTTATAAAAAGAGGTTTGGGTTAGCCTGTTGGAAACTATTATTGGAGAGCTGGTCCAGTTAGCTGTAGTACTAGCGTGGTTTGACACTGGCAGTGGCTATTTCTGTTGTGCGGAGCAGGGCTGTGTGAGTGGGAGGTGAGCTGAGGCTGCAGGAGCGAGGTGGAATAAGAGAACAATTTCTATATGCAGAAAACTCCCTCTCCTACATGAAAAGCCAGTTCTCTTCTATTATAAAAATAGCTATTTATAACACTGCCTATATATGGACGCTCTCGAAAACCATGCACATATAAGCGTTAGCGTGCTCTGTGGAACACACAATGCTCACCAGTAGATATCTGGAAGAAAAACCCAGCAGTTTTCCTAGGTATTACTTAAATTCTGGACAAGGTATGAGCTCGTATTTATGAGATATTTTTTTTTGGAGCATACATGCTTAATCTGAGCCGAGCACAAACGTGGATCTGCTCTGAAAATGGGTTGATGTGGAAGGTAAGCGAAGGCACTGTGAGCTGTGTGCTCGTCATGTGAATGGAAAAGGAATGGTGTACATTTGTCATGACTTATCTTTGAGAATTTTAGCACTGCTTTCATGAGCTAAGCCTACCAGCTCTAGTCTAGTCTAGTGTCTTGGTGCAAAGGGATTTGTTTGTGAATAGTAATAACAGCTTTCTGCATCAGAAGCAGGAAGAATTAATTTCACGCTATAAATTAAAATGAGTATTAAAACAATACATAATGACTTTCTCTGTGTACTTATTAGAACATCAGCCCTCTTGCTGAGCCTGCCTGGTTTAATAACATTAAATATCAATGAAGGAAACATGTTGAACTTGTGAATGTTCACAATGCTAGTGTGTCCACCTTTTAAAGCTAAGCTTTTTTTTTTGGTTTAGAACACAACAGTCTCAGTATATTTCTCTGTGACTGTGCTAAATAAGATATTGAAATAATTCATAATTATCTTGAAAGCACCACAAGGGGCCAAAATAAATTTAAGAGGTTCTGCGTGCCTTAAACTTTGCTGCTGTAGGAACAGTGTGTGTGCACACAGCTGCCCACGTTTTCCTTTTTCCTCCCTTCTCTGAGGCAACCATGAGAACCCTGTAGGAATAAGCTAGCCTGCCGAGAGCTGCCATGCCTGTTTCCCTGGGTTATTTTCAGCAAGAATAACCACCTGAATGCATGGGCTTTCGTGTTAGAGTTGTGCTCTGCTTCTCTGTTCGTACCAAGGGTTGGTACCTAAGTTATATCTAGGTACAGTGGAGTTGAAAATAATATATTGCGTTGGACTTCTATTAAAATGAGGAAAATGTGGATGGAATAAACAGCTGCAGTTCATATGTGATGACTTTCTATAATACCTGACTGCGATGCTGGAGTGTTTAGGTCTCTAGAAGCTTTTAATTCTAGCTTTAGTGCAATGAGATTCAGTTTTCTGTTGTTATTTCAGAAGAGATGTCGGTGTTCTAGCTTGCCTTCAGACTTGTCCCTCAGAACTGAGCAGGTTGAGCCTTCTTGTGTTGGAATTGCCCCTTAACGTCTTGAAAATTAAGCCTTTTCCCAACGCCTTTTAAATAATAGCATAGCTTAATTTAACATTGACGTTTATTTTGGAAAAAGAAAGGTGGCACTCATGAGAAAATGTTGCCTGGCAATATTTAAAAATAAAAATAAAGCCCCCCACCAAATTTAGCCTCTGAAAAAACAAAGCGCGGATCGATTCGTAGCTGCATCACAATTATGCCAGCCTCACAGAGCTCTATTATTCTGCTGAATTGTATCACTGCCTCTGTTAATCTTCTCTTACAGATGACTATGGAAATACAGCTGTTAATGGTAACACTGCTTCATTCAGCTGAAGGAAGGGGAGGATGTGGCTTGGTAGAATCAAATATTTATTCAACTATTCAGTGTACAAAAAAGAAATAAGTCTTGGAGCTTGAATCGGAAAACAACCCCCCCAGCCTTTTCTTCGTGGTTAGGTGTCAACATTGAAAAGTCTTACTGTATTGTAGGAATTGTACATTCCTAGAGAATTCGGAGAAATGCTTAACACTTGAAGGTTTTATTATTATTATTATTTTTTTTTATGGTGGAAGGTTCTTAGCTTAGTTTGTTAGAGCTATTTCTTTGTTGGCTCTCACCATCTCACAGTCATTTATAAAGCCCTTGTATTTGAGGTAGGAACCCGTGGCTCTCAAATTCTTGGAAGTTGGCTTGGCGATGTTGATGTTGATACGGGTTTATTTATTTCCGTGTGGTTCCCATGGAGCTGATAATTTTGTAGGTGTACCTATCAGGCACCGAATCACCTGCGGTGCTCCTGCTTTACATTGAGCTTGGAGCTTATGAAGAGAGCAGCTGCTCGGCTGTGCAATTGCTTAAGCTGGAGCCAGTGGGCAGCTGCTGGAAGGCGCCCCAGCCTCCTCCATCCTCGAGCTCGGGGGTGACTTCGTGAGCTGGCTGCTGGCAACTGGAACGTCGGCTTGGTTAATTATCTTTCAAGCACAGAAATTTGGGAATGAAATTGAAACCTGAGGGAGCACATCTGTGTTTATAAGCTCCATGCTTAGTGCTACATTTCCTAGTCTTAAAAAGGTCCTTTTATTTTCTGGAGGAGATCCATGCATCACGAGCTCTCTGTATTTGCCTACGTGTGTGTCAGCACTGTGCTGGTGGTGGAATAGCAGAAGGTCCAGCGTGCCCTGAGCGTTGCAGGCTCGCCGTGCCCGGTGTGCAGGGCTCTCTTTTTCTCCTCTCCCTTTCATCTGGACAATGCTTCCAAGACGGTGGTGAAGAGGGAGCTGCTCTCTGATGTGAGCCCTGCAGTGGATAAGCTTGCTGAAGGACGTTGGATATTACTCTGTGCTGGCTTTTTACAACAAACGTCACTGTCTGGTGAGAGTGTCTTGCATCCTGTAGCAGAGGGTGTTAATTGCGAGTTCATCGGAGCAGTTTTCCATAACTAAATGTAATGTAGTTTGATTGTTCAGCAGCTTCTGAGATGCTGATGTTTTTTAGCTGTTCTTTTTTTATATAATGTGTCTGAAATAGTAGTGAAACAAACGGCTTGGCAGGTAGGCATATGTCACAGTCGGCTCCTCTGTTCTTGTCAGGGCTAGTACGCTTGTTCTCAATTTCCGCCAATGTGCTGTGTTCAGTAAAACTTTACAGTAGCTGAAAACAAATTGCAGGAAAAGTTTCCTCTTCTGTTTTTTATTCTGAGCGCTTGGCAGCATTTTGTTTACTCCCTGGAGTCATTTAAGCCCTCTCTACAAATATTTGTGCGCATGTCGTAAGTTAAACATATGTTCAACTTCGCTGTATTGCTTATGGAGAAGTGTATGCGGGTTTGGGGCCTGTCAGATTTGGGTTCTTATGTGACTCAAGCCGGAGGTGAAGAGATCTTGGACCTGTCAAAACATACAGCATCTCATATAATAAGTGAAAATGTTTTTAATTTCACATCTTAGTTGGTATGTCAGACTCACATTGTTCAATTGATAGACATACTGGCAGCTCTTAAGGATTTTCTGTGTTGTTAGAGTATACTTTACGGTTAAAAAGTAGGGGATGGATACAGGTTTATGGCAACTGAGAGTTCGCTTTTCATGTTAGGCACCAATAGAAATAATTTAATAAAAAGCAAAAAATTACGTATAAAATTCCTCATGCAAAAGTTGAAGCTGTCCATTAATGAGAGTAAGCAGTTGTCCTAGCAGTGACGCTACGTGTTAATATTTCGCTTGTGGATCTCAGAATGTGGACTTCTCTTAGCGATACCCTTTGTAATTGCTGGGTGGACGTTGACTGAAGAGAGGTTATGTATTAGTAAGTAAATTAGTTAAAAAGTTATGTATTAGAGTAAAACCTTCCCCGACCTTTTTGCTGCTGTTTTTAATCAGATTGTGTGGGGTATCTTGCAGTCATACTTGACATCAAGATGGAAGAGGCCTATTTTGTGCTTTTTAGTTGCTCAGCAAGCGGAATTCCTGGTGGCTTACTGTTTTTTTGGCAGCGCCTTGTGCGTTACAAGGCAGCTCTCCTGTAAAACCTTCCTAATTGCACGTGCAGAATCCGAGTTCTGTTTGGAAGGGAGCTCAGGAGGCTGTCAGGCTAGGCCTTCTGCTCAAAGCAGTGTTTTCGTAAAATATATATATATTCCTGAAATAACAGTAAGGAGAAGTTGTGTAAAATGTGAATTTTCATCTTCCTTCATGACACCTTCTTCTTCACTACACTCTGCTTGCTTTAATGACACTGCTGCATTAGCTTCCTTCGAGCACTTGGGAGGAGAGTTCCAGCCAAAAAGAAGCAAACGCGTTGGGTGCAAGAACATTTTTTCTTTCCAGCTCAGGTTCCCTCCCTTCTTTTCTTTTCCTGCTGTTAATCTGCAGCATGAACAATGTTGTCACCTGCTTGTTTGCTTAACCTTGGCAAAAATGTTTCCAGTCTTCCTTGGCAGAAGAGGATAGAGATCCAGTATCCCCAAATCTACCACTCCAGCCAAGTTCATGTAGTATGTTGTTGTCTACCTTTAAAAACAACAACAGAACAACCAAACGAACCAAAAAAAATCCACCTTCACCTTAACTAATCCTTGTATGAAAACACCTACACGGAGTCTATACTCACTTCTGAAGTTTCGTGCCTTAAAAACTTGAGACTACCTTATGGACCTCTTCACACATTCCTGATCCATCTGTTTATCTAGCACAGCTTCTTCTCCATCTCTTCACACAGTCTTAGGCTGTTGAAATGCAAGCCGCCTTTGCAGTTCCTTTAATTGGTAGTAGGCTTTCTTTACTTTCCTACATCTTTCCATATTTTGTAAAACACAAGATTTTGGGGTGATTTTTTTTTTCTTTTCTCCTTTTTGTTATTACAAAGGATTTTAAAAAATTATATGTCACTATAATGTTTTTAAGCAACCATTATTTTTCTACTTGACTGTGAAATCTTACTTGGGTACAGCCTGTGTTTCGAGGCAGTTATTTATGGAGCACGGTAGCGGTGCATTGTGATGCGCAGTCAGTGCTGTGTCGGTCTGGTAAGTCTACAGGCTAAAGCTACTGCTTTATGCAGTACAGCCCATTATAAAACAGAAAACCTTGACACAGGGAGTGGCTGGGGCTGATGGCGTGCTTGGTGGAACAGGTGGGACTTGAAAGTCTTAATTTAGTTTGAGGGAAGGGTGTTTATGCGGTCGCTCCATCTGTCCACTAGCTTGTCCTCCCACCCCGCCTGTAACTTCTGAGCCACTTGGTCCATTTTTAGTCGGCTTTGGGTGAGGGGCGTCGTGCTCCTCCTCTGATGCAGCCATCCAGGCCTTACGGGAACAAGCAGATGGTTAGAGAAGAGAGACTGGGCGAGAAATGGGCATCTTGGTTTGTGCGTTTCTGTGGTCAGACTCTACCAATGCATACTCACGTTACTGGCAAGCTGCTGGGCAAAGTAAAGGCAAAAGAAAGCAGGAGAGAGATGAAGCTGACGTGACAGGTTATTTCGTTACATGTATGTGGAGGATATCACAGGGGTAATTTGGGGATGCTATTCTAGGAAGCAAGGCTGTGCTCATGGGTAGACATGGGACCCAGAGTTGTGGAAGGCCTGTTTGGTGCTGCCTGACATAGGTTTTGAAGAAGGGTAGCTTAAGTGCTTAAGGAGTTTCTCATCTTTAAAGGAACTGTGGGGAAGCCGCTCAGTTAAAACCTATCATGGGGAACAGGAAAAAGGAGAGAACTGTAGGCGGAACGTCATCTCATGTACGTGCGTAAGAGGTTGTGCGTATCCCACAAAACTGGGGACAGACACACGAGCTGGATGCAGGAAGAAGAGTGGCAGCCAACCAGGAGGAACTTCAGACTTGGAACCTTGTATATAGAATGGTGTGCGTGTGTGTAACAGAGGTCCTATAGCACAACAAAATGAATTGAGGTCACTGAAATATTTCGTGAAAAACTTGGAGAGCTGAAATGCCTTGTATGCTTCAGGATTTCAAGAATTCTGTGACTTCCACACAACAAATCGGTGGCTTGACTTGCTTTAGAAACTATTTATAGGTGAGTTATAAATTAAAAACAAATTTCAGTGTGAAGGTGCCAGCGTGGGACGCCCACAGCAATAATAAGAAAACAGTATTCTCAGAAGGTGAACCTTGACTCTGCTTTTCCTAACCAAATAGCTGCTCTTGTCATTTGGAGATCTTTAAATACCTCAATAAATGCTGTGCATATTGATGTTTTAATTGCCTAAAACTCTGTGAATGAACAGCGTATTTGAAAAACATGCCCTTACTTCTGTCAGCATCGTTGTTTTTTTAGTTGCTTCTGCTGACTCAAATTGTGACTCAGAAAAAAACCACACGTATACTTGTAGTTGATTTGTTTGAAATGTAAGATTGTTTTAGCTATAAATCTGGGGACTGACAGATGTGGGTTTTTTTTTGTTAGTTTGTTTGTTTTCTTCTGATGGGGCAAATCAAACCTTTTTTTTATTCCCTTATGGGGTAAGCCAAACTTGTCTACACAAGTAACAACAATATAGAGCAACTAAAATTGTGTTGCAAATGTGTATGGATGAGGGGAGATGGGAAGGTTTCTGTATTAAGGCCAAAGCCTACTCGGCCTGGATCATACAAAGAACTGAACAACCCTGGGAGGCCAGGAAGCCTGTCCTGTATTTTTCCACACCAGTTAAATGGGTGACCTTTTGTGTGACTGTTCCAGTTATATTCACTTAAAATAACGTTTGAGCTATTGTTGGCTGTTCCACTGAAAATGAAATGGCAGATCAAGCTTGTTAGCTTGCTCTTCTTCAAAGGAATTGACAATGAAGAAATGTGCTGTCCTTTCAAATAATTAGACTACAGAAACCTTTAATGCTAGCAAAGAAAGGTTGTTCAACTATAGAAAATGTGAATAAATTATTTTAATCTGCTGAACTTATTTTCTTCCTTTAACATCAACAGTTATGTATTTTTTTAAGTACTAGTCTTTACAAACACTTTATCTCAGATTTTTAAAGAATTATGAAAACAGTAGTTGCAGTTCTCTTTGTTACGGTCAAACTTTTCATGGATGTATCTTATGGTGCTTAGGATTTAGTGCAACATTTTGCTCAATTCCTGATTTTTGCTCATTGGTTTATTTGTGCTTTCTTTTTACTCTGTGAAGTGCAGTGGTAGTTACTAAAGAAGAGTCGCTGCCAAAACGCGAACTTCCATGCTCTGTGCAGCTTTACTGCCCAGTAAACATACAGAGCACCAGATGTGTGGAATGACATACACCATTGCCTTTGTATATTTTATTGTATAGGTCATGTAATGCATGATAAAAAAGAATGTGGGTTTGTGTACTGTAAAATCTTCAGGGTAGGGGCTGTATGATGGGACCCCAGTCCTACTTAGTGCCTGTGGAAGTTGCTGCAGGAATAATTGTGCAGTGAGTGCTGTACAAAGAAATTGCTACTATTTTCTTCCACCTATTGCAAATGGAAGTAATCAAAAAGAAAATATGGTGTTTTTTCTACCTTTAAAGCTCCATTTGAATACAGTACTGCAAATTTGGTAGCAGAAGCAGGGATGGAAGCGGGATGATTTTGCTGGGTACATGTGTGAGTTTCTCATCTGCTGCGGAGCCCTGATGTGGGAGAGCTGGGCACCGTGTGTCACTGAGGAGCGTATGCTTTCTGCTGGGCTATGTGGCCAGGAAGGGTCGAGCACAAGGCTGTGGTGGAAGGTTGCCCCTGTGCACAGGGTTCTTGCTCGCACTCAGCCCTCCTGCTAGGGACAAAACTGCCTGGGTTTGCTGCGCACCGCCCCTGAAAGTATGCACAGGGCAGCAGGAGCTGTCCTAGTGCTTGGGGGGATGCATCGCAGAGGTTTGAACTGGGAAGCTGCAGACTGAGCTTAAAAGTGTGGGATTTGGCAGCTCTGCATCTAGCGTGTGTATATTTGGGTGATGTTAATTTATGGGCTCTTTTAATCCTTTCACGGCTCATTCGTATCTCTTGTGATGAAAACCCAGTCCACCTGTGAAGCTGAAGTAATTGGATTTTATTTGAGGTAAAACGATAGATGAAGATGAAAATGGACCTCTAGAATCAATTACTTTTCCCAGAAGGATGGTGAATTTTCCCTAACTTTCTTTTCCTTGTCTGATAGTCTTCACCATTTTATTGAGGAAGTGCAGGACAGATTAAAAGAAATTGGAGGCTTTCATATTCATTTCATATGGCAGACTGGTGGTAAAGGTTCTCTGCCGAAAACCAGAAATAAATTTGAACGCGATGTGAATCGCTTAATGTCTGCCAGTGCCTGGTAGTTGTACAGAACAGATTTTCATCGTGATACTACAGCAGAAGTGGCATTATAGTATGCTTTAATTTAGAGTTTAAATCCAGAAGCAAAATGTCAGAAGCAGAGATTTATTCTGACATATAATATCAGTTGCACAAATATGCTTTTGTCTGGTTGTAATTTTCAAACGAAAGTAGAAATATATTACTGTGAGCATGGTGTGTGATCATGTCTGGATTCTGTGGGGCTAGTGGTAGAACAGCAAATCGTGCAGGACAAATAAGTATCCATAGGCTAGAGAAATTCCTGTAATGCTTGCTTTAAGAAGCAATATAAGAGTACAAAAATATACAAAATGTGCGGCTAATGTACCAGGGATTTAAATATAAATAAAATCTTTTCTTTTAAAAAAATAAAAATAGATTTTAAGTTACATAAAGCTGTATTTCATACTGCACTGAATCTAGTTTGGCTGAGAAGTATCTCTTAGAGAGGTCTTGCTGCTGTGTCCAGTACTAGTGCATGCCACTGATTCTCATACAGACCAGCTCTACGGTCACTTATGGTCCTGCAGGTGGGACTGACAGCGGTGCTGTATGGATGCTCTTTTTTCCTATTATTATTATTACAAAGAGTATACCTTGTATATATGCCTTTTATTTTTACTACTTAAGAAACAGAGATGATAATATTGTGCAAACAGCTTTTTTTTATCTCAGTTGTTTTTTTAGGAAATTGGAAGCACTCATACAAAAGCCACAGCTTATACTGAAGTTTCTGTCCTTTAAATGTGCCTCCAAAATACGTGGAATGAAGAGGGATGATCCAAGTGGTGTGTAGAATACTGCAACGTGAAGGGGAACCTTTTAAAATCACTTTCAAGGAAGTCTTCGGCTGGAATATGATCATACCAGATTACTTTTTCAAATAATTTCTTCAGCTTTGATAAGTCATCTTACCTTTTATCTAATTAAATGAAGTACTTATTCTTTTCAGGCATTGTTCCTTAACAATACAAAGCCAAACAATATATGTTGGGCTTGTCAGTTTCATACTTGTTATAAAGCATCTTAATGAGTTGTAATAATTCCACCTGAGAAAAAATAATACTGCAGTTTAATTAATAGCAAAAACAAATCATTGGGAAAGCAGAGACATAGTTAAGTTACTCTTCAAAAAAAAAAGTGTAAAGCAGGTGTGGAGCAATTGCACTGCAGTAACTGAGAGAAGTGTCGTCTTCTTGAAGGAGAAACAAATACATTTACAAACTGACTTTGAGGAAAGCTGTCAGTAGTGGGGTGAGAATACTGTGCCTGTGCTAGTGATGCTGGGTACAGCTGTGATTGCAGTCTTTAAAAAAAAATATATATATAAGCCAAAATATCAACTGGACTAAATTCCAGATGAGTAAGAGTTATGAATTGGAGCAAAATCTGCGAAAAGCAAAATATATAGCTTTCCTACACCTTTCGTTAAAAGTTGCAAACTTCATGAACTGTGTCTGACCTCACAGTGTGGTTTTCACCTTTGCTTGCCTTTCTTCTGCTGTGGTCAGGGTGGTGCCTTTGTTCTTCATACACCACTGTTCATATACTCCTGTTTGTACCCTTTTAAGTTAGAGGAATGGCCAGGGTTTTCTTTGACACTTAATTGTAATGATTAGTTCAGCTGAAGGTGTAATTGTTCGACTTGCCCCTTTGGAAAACAAACAGATGGGATTTCCTCACCTCTCAGTATACGGCAGTGCTGTGAGCTAGCCCTGCGCTGTGCTCCTTGCTGATGAGGCACAACTTAATTGAGCTGGAAGATGCTAACAGCACAAGTCCTTCATCTATTCTACTTAAGACACCTGGGAGGAAAACTTAAGTAGAAACAAGTTTTGCTGGTGGACTAAAAGGTGTTTTAGGTAGATTTTGCAGCTTTGTCAATGGCCTGAGTTGGGGTGCTCTGGGGACCCCAAGGAGAGTCACTGTGTCTATGCATAGGAGCTTGTTTGGAGCTGCATTTGATTTATTTATTTTTAATTAAATTATGGTTTCTTGACTCAGAGCATTTGAGATGACTGAATAGGAACCAACACAAAGGCTCCCTAGGTTGTAGGCTACAGTTAAGATGGAGTACTGAAGTAAGCTGGGATCACTTTTCAGTGTTAATTGCTATTTCTCCTTAGAAGTTCCAGTTAATTATCCTTTGCTGTGCCTTGTCCATTTATATTTAAAAGATAAAAGCTTAGGATGGTTCTTCTGGGTTTTTGCTTGTGATTAGTGACAAGTGACTTTTGTTTTTTGCATTAGAAATACAAACAGTTCAGTTGTTCTGCATTTTTGCTTCACCGTTGCAGTTTCACGGAATCTTGCAGGGTCTCATTTCTTGTTGGAAAATACTGCTCAAATTTTGAATGGTTAACTCTTAATAATGTGTATTAATGAAGATTGCTGTTTTATGCTGTGACTTGCATTGAACAAGTGTCCTTATTTCTAGGACCTTGGTATGTCTTTTGGTGAACATACAGAATGTCTGATAAAAATCTGTTGTAGAAATTGTCTTTTTCTGCATGAATGTTCTCTTTTAGGATTACAGTTGTGTTGAACAGTGTAAATTTAGGAAGTGCAGGGGGATAGGGATTGCTTTACCTACTGATAGTAATTATTTCAATACAAGAATGAAGGTTGGTTACTGTCTGCATTGTTTGCTTATTAGAGTTTTTAGATGCTTTTCAGTAGCTTAAACATTGATTCTAGAAATTTCTGGGGTGGAGTGCTGCTTTTTTTTTTTTATCCTTGATACCATTGATAAATATTAACCAAAGAGCTTTTGAGTTTTTTTTCTAACAATCGTATTTGCAGTAGACACTTAAGTGACTCCAGTAAACATTAGGAGTTGGATCTCGTGGCTCTTTTGTACCCAAATTCACTGTGTGCAGAGAGATTAGAGATCATCTAACCTCTCCCAGTTTGCTAGACGACCCCAGCACCACACTGTAATACAGTTGGAGTCATAAATCTGTATAGTGCTCAAAAGTTCATATGTTCATCTGGTGGGTAGCTTACCATATTTCCATGTGCTGAAAACAGAAGCATTTCTCTTGTTACTAAACGACGTGGTCGGAGGTACTTATCCTTGCCCTGTGGGAAGCGAGGTGTTAGTTGGGGGGTATCTGAGCACCTGGAAAACTGAGCTGTCCTCTGCATCATCGTATCTTCAAGAGGAAGGGGAAAACAAGTCAGTTACCTAGCATGAGTTGTTCTACTGCATGATTTTTTGTTGTTGTTGTACATTTAACAGTTTTGTCCTAATTAGGATACAAAAAACTCTATGATATTCATTGTATTTTTTTCCTGAAGGCTAAAGGTCTGATAGTAACAAAGTCATACTTACATAAACTTTACCTTTCAAGCTGTGTAGTTCGGTTATACTCCTGCATACGAGGAAGACAGAAAGTATCTATTACAAAATATGCAGGTAGTGTATGGTTGGGTTTAAGCAATAATTAACTAATGAGGTGATAGAATGTGGAAGTACAAGAGGGGAATCATCGCTTATGAGAACAGAGGTGGAGGGAGAGGTGGTATTTTTTTCTCTGTAATACAGCTATAAAAATATCTTACAAATACCATACTCAGAAGCAGCAGGCTAATTTTCTTTTCCAACAGTGGGGAATAACTCTAAGTGAGATCTGCCTTTAAACCCCATTTTACAGACAGCCTCATCTCTTCTTGGATTTTCCAGTGTGGGTTATTCCATTCCTTAGGCTTCTACGGCTCTGTGCTTTTTTGTGTGACTTCTGCAAATGTCAGTTAGGGAGGGGAAAAAAAATCTTGGTCGGAAAACATCCTGGTGAAATATCAAGCTCAACACTTCTCTGTTTATTTTAGCAATAAAATTTAAGAACTTCACTCTCAGATGCCAGATGTGCGCTGTGTCAAGTTGGAATAGATAAAACTGTCACTCTGTGCTGTACATACATTCATTCAGTGGGGCAGAAAAACATGTCTAAACTTGACTTAATCTGTTTTTCTGTGAAGTTGAATGCCTGTCTTTGTTAAATAAATGGCACTGAATTTTGTAATGCCTAGTATCAGATTAGATGATTACTTTCTGACAAATAGTCCACTTGTGATACAGAAATACTCTGTATGTTTTATAAACGTAAGGTGATCTTAAATGAAGAAGATTTTTGTATGATATGTGATATTTTCATCTTTGGTTTTTTTTCTTACATCGCCATTTTTTTTCTCCCCAAATGTGCTTTTGAACCTCTTCAGTTGTAGTATTAAGAAAGATCATTGCCATAAGTTTCAGAAGATGCTATGTTTTTATCAGTTGATTCTTTTTTTTTTAAAAAAAAGAGGAGTGAAACTAATGAACCACTTGTCTTTTTTCTCTTGCTGCTTTTGTGACCGTTATACATAGTGAAATTGTAGAGAATAAAAATCTCTAGCCTTGCTTTTTTTGTTTGGCGTGAAGATGTGGCTGTGATAGTTTATCCTTAATGGCTACAGTAATAAATGGCAGTGCTGAACTAGAACTATTCCCCAAAGGCTTATTTACTGCCAGGTGCCCAAGAAAACACAGAGTGATGCAAGGTTTTGAAAAAGTAAATCATACTTTCTGCACAGGAAGTCTATCTGAAATGACCTTGAAAGCTGATCCGTGTTTCAGGTGGGACAGTTACGCATTGATCAGTACTTTGACAGCGTGCAAGAACTCGCTCGCCTCCACGACTGATACGTATATGTAAAATCAATGCTACTTAATAGGCTCTGGTAGTGGCTATTAGACGTGGCAGTGTCTGCTTCGTTAGCCATCTCTTAAATACGGAAGTTCTGTTCTGCTGCATTTACCTTTTGCTAATACCAAAATACATCGTGGTGTTATGAAGCTACTAATCAGCAGCCTTTAACACTTTTTTTTTTTAATGAAGCTGTATTTTCTAAATGGAGCTCACACACATGTCTATGAGTTCTCTATCTTGCTCTCTGTTATATGCCTGAGAATAAAAATCCAGCTATTCTTTATAGGGTTGGCTTTACAGCATGAGATCACGTCGCAGTGTCTTCAGTATTAGTCTCTTATCAGTGATTTTCTACAACTAGATCTATATAATATTTATTTATAAATACGGCACATACAAGATATAGTAAAGATGTACGTATTATTTAGGATCCACTCTTCTCACAAGGTATGGATAAGTTATTTGTCGGTAACTGTTGGTTTCTATTGTTAGTGCCCTGTCTGCTAATGGATGCAAATACACTGGAGGATCAGCGTAACAGAAGTTGGTTGCAAAGCACCGGAAAGGGTCACTGTTGTTTGGGTAGTGCAAATCTGCAAAAACTAAAGAGGTGAAAGGATTTTTTAAAGACTTAAGCAGATTAGAGATGTTCAGTTTGATTTACAAAACTTAAATGAGAGTATCTCAATGAAATTGTTGAATTTTAGAACAATAAAGAAAGGGAATTCTTTGTAAACTTGTTTCATGTAGAGAAAGCCTCTGCAACAGTTGTGCTGTTTTCTCTTTCCTTTCCCCCTGCTTGCTCGGCTCCCCGTTTGGACAAAAAGTCCTAGTTCGGCGCTGTAGCTGAATTGCTCCACTTACCAGCACTGACTATGGTCAAATGAGAATAATCACTCATGACTACGTGCAGTCAGAAGAACACGGATAAACTGTGGCTGTAGCTATAATTTAATCACTCAGGAAATTTCTAGGTTCCTGTGTTCCTTCAGATGGCACTTGAGACAATTCTCGGTGTTCAGGAAAAGCAACCTGAAACTGGGTTGTTCTGGAGCACCCTAATTGTGCTCAGCCTCACGTGAGCTGCTGTAGCTGAAGAACCCTATAACCCTTTGCTGGCTCCTCTGGGATCTGAGCCTTTTCTCCTGACATTTGAGCGTCGCTCAGCTTTGTGGCCTCTTATTAATGAATGCAGCATTTTTAGGAAAAAAAAACCACACGTATAGTTGAGTCATTGCTTGGTCTTTTTGCATTAACAGTTGCAACTGCTGGTTAGCTAAGGAAGATTTGTTTTTAGCTTGTTTTGTTCCCTAAAGCTGTACTCATTTTACCACAAGCTAAGACTAATAGCATGTAAGTCCTGGAGTAACTACTGTAATCAACCGCTTTAGTCTGCTGCAAGCCAATTTATAAAATTTCATTCAGCAACTTGTGTTGAAAGGATGATAACCTGAATTTTGAGAGAAACCGATCTTTAATCGTCATTTGGTAAATAATCCTTGAATTAAATTGCCCTTCTTACCACTGCCTTGCTGTCAAATGATGGCCTTTGTAGCTTATGGGCCGTGTTGGTAAATAGCTTTGATTTTTTCAGAATGTACAAAACAGGATTGTGCTAAAATCTAGATTTGAGGCAAAGGTTATTTGACTTGAGCAAGAGGAGGACACTAGGAAGTTTTGGGGGTGTCTGTGTGGGGCAGAGTCTTTGGAGGAATTGTCTTCACATGTTTGTACCGCTGTTATTATACCATGGTCCTATACCATGTTCTCTTTCGGCTGCTGTCAGAAACCAGATGCTGGATTCAGTATGCGTGTGGCCATAAAGGTGTAGCTATTCCAGTGTTCTGGGAAGGCTGGGTCTTTAAAGGCCCCATGGCTTAGGCACATGGCAATACTTCATGCAGACTTGAGCGACATCACCAGTTCCACAAATCTTTGAATTAACTACAGTCAGCAGATCCTACCAGTGTTAAGGATCCAATCTGGGTTTGAAAACAAAAACAAACAGAGCAAAACAAACCCCTAGGAGCATCTGAAGATGCATAGAGAGGTTTCAGTAGCATTCACTCTTTATTGTAGAGGAGCAGATCCTATGGTTATGAGAAGTGCGTGATGCTTTTTTTGAAGATGCTGCCCGTTTTGTGTATCTGAAGATGCCTGGTGAAGGAGGGAGTTTTTGAAAGATACTGAGAATTTGGGTACCTGGATGTGTCAATTGACTCTCAGGTCTCTAGTCTGGTTCTGTATTTAGCAGATACTTTTTTTAGGGTTACAAATAGGATTTTTACTTTCCTCTCTTAAAGTCTAAATTCATAGTAATGAGATGTTTTAACCAAGTCAAAAAGTTAAGATGATTCTCAAGGAAGGTGGGAGGACGAGAACTAGAAGCAGAGAGAGGAGGAAAAATAACCTTATTCTTCCCTACCCATAAAACGGAGAGTAGGCGATAAATTGGTGTTTACTTTGTCTTCATGTAGATGTTTTGGAAGTACCAGTTTTACCACTGCTCAAGCTGCAAGACCTATGTCTGGCTGTTCATTCTGTGAGTCCCTGGTGAATCAGAGTTTTGCTTTAACAGGGAAAGTCTGGCTGTTCGTGTCCCTCTTCCAAGCATATAAATACTGAGTGAGGTGGCAAGATGTCATCCATTTTCTAATGGTGAGAAGTACTGTATCTGCCTTCAAAAATTCCTCCAGCAATTCTAGATAAGGAATTTGCTAACTGAAGTTGTCTAGTTCTCTTTTTTTAATACATGCTGTAATAACTGCATTACACGATGTAGATCTTCAGTATTAATCTGGAAGAAGCTGTGTGCATTAAAATTGCTTTGTTAATAGTCCTTTCCTCAGCATTTAGAGGATGTCATAAATGGATCATATGAAAGACCTGAGAAAGAAAGATCTTCTCTTCATCCATTCTGATGGGGTAAAGTCATGAAAGTCATGGTGATGGGAGCCATAAGCAGGTCAGAGGTGATAGTTTCAGTTCCACTTGTACTCAAACTGTTTACCTGGGAGAGGGACAACAAATAGTAAGCATCTCTCCTGGTTTATGATGTTTTATTTGATGTAGTATTAAATGTTGTAAAGGGTGCACAATGTCTTTGCGTGAATATGGTTACTGCAGCTTTTTCCCCCCCTTGTGCCCTACTGTGAGGAAGATGCGTTGAATGATCGTTGATGAGCAGAGGTGATTTTGGTGGCCTTTGAACTGTGTGGTGGCAGTATAATCTTAAATGGCAAGTTGTGTTTTGAAACCAATCCCCACACTGTTAAGAAACTTAAAAACTATTTTTCTGGAGCTGTGTCTTTGAGTCCCAGACTGTCCCTGTGGGCTGAAATGAGAGAGGGGTATTAGGTATGGGAGCTTTTAAGCTAGGAGTTTTCTCTAGACTCCCAGCACACTCAGTGTGGGAAGTAGGAGGGAGGCAAGAAGCCAGTCGTCCTTTCTTGGTTACAGGAGGCTATCCTTTCTAATGCACTGCTACACTGCAGGAGAATCATAAATATACTTGGAGTTGGGCAAGCAATGAAAAGGCAAAAACCTGTTGTTTCTGTGGGAATGAAAATAGATATTCTGATCCCTTCCAGTAACTTGTCACTGAAATATTTTCTCTTTTTTGAGGCTCAAAATAGTAAACTCTAGTAAACTTTCTTCATCTCCACAACAAATTAAAAACCCCAAATCCTGAGAGGACCATGAAACATTGAAGTACTTTCACGCATTTAGTTCACAGTTTCAACAGTGTCCGGCTCGTAGGTCTGAGGGTTTTTACGACTCAGTAATCTGATTTCTATTCCACAGTGTTTTGTCATTGCTTTTTAAGCTTGACAGTATTCTCTTTGTAATGCAAAGTAAAGAACTTAAACTGCTAATAAGTCATCTGCTATTAAGAAAAGTCACAAAGAAGGGATAATACACTGGTGAGGCAATCCCTGGTAACCTAGAACGTCCTGAGCAGTCATTTTGGGCTGCAGCATCTTCAAAGAATGTTAAAGTTTATCTTGTCTCTCCCTTTTATTTTCACAGTTAAGATAGCTTAGCTCCTGTTACGTCTTCCAGCATAGGAACCTAGCCCAGTGAAATCATTCCACTCCAGGGGGCCTCTAAGAGGGATCATTAAGTAAAAAACTCATTACCTTTGTCTTAGCATTTTGACCATGGAAGATTTTTTCAAGACAAAAGCTGCAATTGTTGTTCTATCCCTAAAATTCACAGCCATTTGTGAATGTTTGCCAAAATAACTTTCTGTTGTGGTATGCACAGAAGCATCAACTGCACTACATTATGCAACATAACAAATTGGTTTATTGAATATAGAAGACGTGGGGAATAAAGAAGCAAAGCTATTTGTTGTGTTTTTTGTTCTGTTTGTGTTTTTGTTTTATTTTTTTTCCTTTAGAGGAAGATAAAAAGAAATCCTTTGAAAATTCAGAAGACTGTTTACGTTGAAAGAACAGCTAATTGACCTTCAGCAGAGACAAGATTAGCAATACTGTGTGTAAGAACTCTCTTGGTTTAGGCATGTTGGGACAGCGGGTAACAATGATCACAAAACTAATAGCTGCCTCGAAGAAGTATGAGAACATTAAAAACTGGGAGTTAACCATGGACCAAGACACTGTAGGGAGAGGTAATGTGAACATGTGAAGTTTTGCATTCCTCCTGTCCAATTTGAGAAATGCTTTCCTGTTTTCTGTGTAATACCATACACCATAGTCTTAAGAGAACTCCAGAAGTGTTGCAGTTGTCATAGAGGCTGGAAAGCACCTGTGTAAATCCAAGACCTCCTGCTCAAGCCAGGTCACGTAGATCAGGTTGCCCAGGAGCTTGTCCAGCTGGGTTTTGAGCATCTCCAACCACAGACAGGCCATAGCCTCTCTGGGTAACCTGCTCCAGTGTTCAGCCATCCTCATGGTGTTTCCTTAAGCTCATATAGAGCCTCCACTTGTCATCAAGTGCTTCACTTGATGTCTGTTGCTTCTTGTCCTTTCAGTGGACACCTCCAAGAGTCTGGCTTCTTCTTTAAACCCTCCCATAGATACTTATGAATGAAGGTAAGATCTCCCTCTGGTCACCTGGCCAGACTCCTTGGCACCTGCTGTAGGTGTGGAGAGTGGCAATGCTTGTTGATGCATAAAACCAATCTGAGAACTAGCATTTCTGGAGTACCAACAGAACAATGCAGCAGAATATCTGTTGCAACCATACAAGCCCTCACCTTGAGATAGAACAATTCATACTGACTCTTGGGTTTTTGATTTAAAACTATGACTTTTGTGGTTCTTCTTGCACCAATTTTGTGGGTTTTTAAAATTATTTTTAATTTCAATACTGCGTTTATGGTCTTTACTAAGAAGATGTGTTTCCAAAAGTGAAAGTTCTAGATTCATTTAATCCTATCTGTGAAAATAGCATACAAATACTCCATAAAATCCCATAACCTGTCATCAAATGACCTTGAAAAGTTATCTACGTCTAAATGTCACTGAACTGGTTGTTACACTTCATTTGGTTTTTAAATTTGAAGGGGAAAAAAAAGCTTCTGATCTCCAGCTTGAGGTGCACCCTGTTTATTTCGCTTGTGTTCTGGAAGTGCTATGAATGACTAAGGAGAATGTCTGAGCATATTTTCCTCAGCTGTCAGTGGTTCACAGATGTTGCTTATGCAGTTACAAGCAGTGTTGCTCAGCAGCTTATAATCTGATCACAAGGCACTACCATATTCTTTTCAGTCCCACAAATACATGTTCAACCTGCAGCTGGTTAATTATCTCTTAAGCAGTTCCTCTGTAATTCATTGGTAAACTCCGCTTATTTTCTGTCTGTGGATTAAGCTTCTGAATTAACAAAATGACAAGAGGAACATCACAATCTTACCGACATGGTGACAATAATGAGAGCAAATGGGTTATTTTATGGCAGCATGCTCCGCAATCTGTATTTTTAATATCGGAGGTGTGAGTTTTCTAAAGATTCTCCCCACGAACAGGCAATGTTATTTTTTTTGTGAGATTACCATGGCGATCAAGTAGGTTGTGGAGCGCAGTGAAGAAATACCTTTTTCCAGTTTATGAGCTGAGGAGAAAAGGAGCAAAAGAGCAACTGACATTGTGTACCTGGATTTGTGCAAAGCATTTCATACTGTCCCACACGACAACCTTGTCTCCACATTGGAAAGACATGGATGTGATGGTTGGACCTCTCAGGGGGTAAGGAATTGGCTGGATGGTTGCACTCAAAGAGTTGAGGTCAACGACTCAATGTCCAGGTGGAGATCAGTAACAAGTGGTGGTCCTTAGGGACCAGCACTCTTTAACACTGTTTGTTGGTGGCATGGACAGTGGGATTAAGTGTGCACCCTCAGCAGGTTTGCTGATGACACTGAGCTGTGGTGCAGTCGGCATGCTAGAGGGAAGGGATGCCAGCCAGAGAGACCTTGAGAGGTTGGCCTGTGTGAACCTCGTGAGGTTCAACAAGGCCAGGTGCAAGGCCCTGCTTTTTGTCCAGGGCAATTCTAAGCACAAATACAGGCTTGGGGAAGAATGAGTGGATTGAGAGCAGCTATGAGGAGAAGGGCCTGGGGGTATTGGTTGATGAGAAACTCAACGTGAGCAAGCAATGTGTGCCTGCAGCCTAGAAAGCCAACCGTATCCTGGGCTGCATCAAAAGCAGAATGGCCAAGCAGGGCGAGGGAGACAATTCTCCCCCTCTGCTCTGCTCTTGTGAGACCCCACCTGAAGCACTGTGTCTCTGGGGTCCCCAACACAAGAAGGGTATGGACGTATTAGAACGAGTCCAGAGGAGGGCTGGAGCACCTCTCCTATGGGGACAGGCTGAGGGAGTTAGGTTTGTTCAGCCTGGAGAAGAGAGGCTTTGGGAAGACCTTCTAGCAGCCTTCTAGTACCTCAAGGGGGCCTACAGGGAAGCTGGGGGGACTCTGTCCCTCCCAGGATGTAGTGATAGGACAAGGGGGAAAGGCTTTAAAAAGCCTTAAATGGTTAATGGAGGGTAGATTTAGGTTAGATATAAGGAAGAAATTCTTTACTCTGAGGGTGGTGAGGCAGGGCAGGTTGCCCAGAGAAGCTGTGAATGCCCCGTCCATGGAGGTGTTCAAAGCCAGGCAGGATGGGGCTCTGGGGACTTGGTCCAGTGGGAGGTGTCCCAGCCCATGGCAGGGGGTTGGAACCAGCTGAAATGTAAGGTCCCTTCCAACCCAAACCACTCAGTGATCAAGGCCAACCATTAACATAGCGCTGCCAAGTGTGCCGCTAAACAACATTCATAAGTACCACATCTGTGTGACTTCTGTTAGTGTTTTGTATTTTATCACAATGGTTTCCATCCACATCTGGAGTTCTGAACTTTCTAATCAAGTCATATATATATATATATATATATATATATATATATATATATGCTAGTTAGCTTTCTCAGCCATTTTTTCTCTCCCTCCTAAATGCACGAATGTAACATGAGACAATTTCTTCACACTCAGCTGTGTATTTTCTCGTGTTCTCCTCCCATTGCTACAGCAGGTTGTCCAACGACTTTTACGCTGCTCTTGCAATTCACATGTTACTACTGAGGCTGACTTGCAAAGCATTGTGCTTGTAAATACAAACTGCAGTGTATTTGCGAAGATCGCTGTTACGGGATAGTGTGGATCAGAACAGTGCGCTGTTTAGTAGTTGTTGCTGTTGACACAGAAATAAGTAATTCTTAGTATACAACACGGCATTATGGACCTGTTCAAATGGCCATCTATTTTGTGGTGTTCTGCTCTGTAATCCTAAAGCAGGGCTTACAGCTGTATGGAACTGGATCATAGGGAAGGGAATTTATTACCATGTGAGTCCTCAGTATACATGGAAGCAATGAGTTAGACCTATGTGAGTCTGTGTTAGAGTTACTGTGGGGAATGCAATTTTTATGAAACATATGGTACAAAACAGTGTTTATATTGAACTGCTGTGTGATAAAGTCTGTTGTTGCTCTCTGCAGGAAGACCTAGCACCTATGTTAAGGACATAAACCTCAGGATTTAGGTGAAATTTGGGTTTGTGGAAAATGGTATTGCTACTAGTTAATTGGTGTAGATCACCAAACATCTTTTCCTTTTCTCTAAGGCTTCCACTTCTTAGCTTCAGTTTAACTAAGCAGCACAACAGGTTACGTGATCTATTTTTAAACAATATTTAACTGCTAAGCGTACTGCTCCCAAATACCATTCTTTAATCAGTTGTAACGTTTCCTATTCACAAGAACACGAAGGTAGTTCCAAAAATGAATCTGACAACATTAAGTCTAAAATTACAAGTGGAACTTCTGAGTTTTATTAGGAAGACGTGTTGGCACAATTAAGCATTTCTTTGTAGCTTGTTCATTTGCTGTTCATCATGCTGTAATGGTGTTACCCTATGGTCTCCTCTGACCACGTGGATATAGTGACTGATACTAAGTCTTAATACAAATAATATGGTAAATGAACACTGAACCAAATTTTCCTGGCAGGTATGTAAATCCAATTATCAGTATTAATCTGCAGTGTTAATCCAAGCAGCAGAATTTGCTAATTTTTCCATGGTATTGAACTGGCAAAATAGCATCACCCAGATATGAGTTTTGAAGGTGCTGGTACGAGCATGGCTCAGTCTCCAGTTAGAACACAACAACACTGAACAAATGCTTGAAGTATTTCTTCTCAGGCTGCAGAGTTCATTATTCTTCCTGTAATGGAAAAAATCACTCACGTCAGCCCTTTCAGAAAACCCAGATAATAAGCTGTGATAAAAATTGATAAAATGGCTAGGGGTTTGAGGGCTTTTTATCCCTGTTATTCTAGAAAATGCCACTT
Source organism: Heteronetta atricapilla (assembly GCA_011075105.1). Lineage (NCBI taxonomy): Eukaryota > Metazoa > Chordata > Aves > Anseriformes > Anatidae > Heteronetta > Heteronetta atricapilla. The sequence continues at coordinate 126,086,525 of CM021731.1, read as the reverse complement.
CTACTAATGAAACTTGTACTCTCTCTCTAGGTAATCCTGCAAATGTCCTCCTGAGTAAGCAACTGGCAGTGTTCAATTTAAATTACATCCGCAGCTGTTTTAAGTCTGTATCAGTTTGCTGATCTAAGTTTGTGGCTTAAAAAAAAAAAAAGATACCCATGCGATGCCTAATGAATTGCATGCAGTACTTCAGGAGGGAGCGGTTCCCCGCCCCCATGTGTGATCTGAACCACTTTCCCTGGATAACTGCCTTCCCTTCTGTCGCCGTTGCATGGGCATATTGAAGGAAGACCTGTTAATCTTCCCGTTTTCTGCAGTTTTGAGCTCTTGGTTTGTTACTGTTTTTGATCTCAGCCTTCCCTGATTGACCAGCAGCACCTCATCAGTTCTGGCTGCAGGTCTCTCTATTGATGGGGTCAAGCAGAAGCCTAGGGCAGCTGTGCTGTTGCATGAACTGCTCTCTTCATGTTAACTATTTGTTTTGCTAACAGACTTCTGAAGAAGCACTATCATGCAGGAAAGAAATGCAGTGGGTAGCTGATACAGGCTTCCTGATAGGGTCTTAAACCTACGGCTGAGCAGAAGGCAGTTTCAAGAACTGAGAAAACACACCCCCCACACAACAAAACAAGCACATGCTGGTTCAAAGTTTGCACAAAGGTGTTTTTTTGTTTTTGTTCGTTAGCCCACTGGCTACTCTGTTTATGATTTGCAGTTCTCAGGATCACTTTGACTTTAAACATCAAAGTATATACATTTAAAGCATTCTTGTGTTATCTTAGTGGCAAATAAAACACTGTCAGAGGAGAGGTCCCACCAGTTCCCAACTATACGTTATCCTACATCCATCCCTTTTGCTTTGTCTTGCCTCTCTGCTCTATGTGGAGCAAAGCCTTCATCAATATTGTGGTTGTCAACGTGAAACTTGTACATTTGATAACTGGATTCTGTAATACTAACCATAGCCTGTGTTACATACAGATTTGGAGATAAAATGTGAGATACATTAATTTAGAATATGTGTGGATATTTATGGCGATCTCTAATATTGTTTAATAAAAAAGTTTTTGTGTTTTTTTTTCCCCAAATGCAAAAATAAGACACTGAAGCTTCAGTCTTTTTTTTTTTTTTTTTTTTTTTTTTTTTAAGTAGACAAATCTGGAGCTACCATCTATAATTAAGGTTCCCAATGCTTCCCCTTTAAGACCCAGTTTTTAAATTGTGTGTAACTTTTGCCAAATGTGTTTGGGCTGAGTTTTTTTTTCTTTTTTTTTTCCTCCACCCTTCCTGGATGACTGCCTCAGCTTCGTTATTTTATGGATTTGCATGTGGTTTAGTTCTGGCTCTTTTATTTTATTCAAGCCCTAACATTTAATTGAGAAAGAGAGAAGCTACTTCAGAAGAAAAAAATTAAAAGGTTTCTTTTAAACACCTTCAGCACTTTTACAATGTTGAATAAGGAGTGGAAGGCTCACCTTCTCATGGTTATGTATTTGGTGAAGTTTTCAGAAATATGGTAAAAAAACTTGGCCAAGCTTCATACAGTTCTTGGAAGAAAAAAGAAAACCCACCCACCTGCTTGACACGCTTACTGCTGCTTGGAATTCAGCGGCCTACTGGATCCAAGCTTGAGCAGAGCTGGAAGAGAGTCGAAAACTCATCTGATTTGATGTAGAGACAGCTTACAGTGTAGGATGGCTGTGTGAGGATGGGAGGAGAAGAAATTCGATGACAAAGTGGACTGATTATTAAGGACAGTGTAGAAGAGAATAAAGTTGGGAGATAAGGGTAATAATTGGAGCCTGCTGGAATTTGGGGTTTGGCTGGGGGAGGCTGAGCAGCCTCCCTTCTGTGAAGTCTGGCAAGTGGCAGGGTTTGTCTTAGCTGTCTCTCTACTGCTGTTTCTTCTCAGGATCACCGCAAGGCTGAGGCTGGCAGGGCCCTCTGGGCTCACCTGCTCCAAGCCCTGCCCAAGCAGGGACACCCAGAGCAGGCTGCCCAGGGCCAGGCCCAGGTGGCTTTTGGAGATCCCCAAGGAGGAGACCCCACAGCTCTCTGGGCAGCCTGTGCCAGGGCTCCATCACCCGCACAGCACAGAAGTGCTGCCTGATGTGTTCCAGTTGGTGCCCCGCTGCCTCTTGTCTGGATACCACTGAAAAAGTTCACATTTAAGTGGGAGCAGTAATTGCTTGGACACATGTCTGGTACAGTCCGAGATTCTAACTAGCTTTTGAAGTGTACACAAGCATCATGTGAAACGATTAAATCAGCTCTTCAAGTTTCTGCACAGAGTCTGGAGAGCCTACATAAAAGTATGAATGTGTGTGGTTAGACAAATAGTTTTAAAAAAATAGAGTAGCTAAATAGAGTACTTGGTTAAGAAATGAGAAAATCAAGGTGTCTGTTTTCCTAATCTGTGGTTGTCTTTGTTTGCTTTTCAATAATTGTATGATCATATACCTGCACTCAGCAGGAATTCATAAAAAAAGAAATATTGGATAACCGCTTATTAAGTAAGCATTGTGCAGAGTGAGCAAAACAGTAAAGAAAAAGGTATTTACAGTATTCAAACGCTCATTGGAGAGCCAAGTTCTGCACTTTCTTATGGGCTCTGCGTGTCTCAATGACTGTATGGCAAGAGCACTCGGTACTGTGCTCTGATTTTGTGTTACATGCAGAAGGGTGGGTGCTCCCATTTCACCAGACTGAAATAAGCACAAAGTTCAAAATGCCTTTTGGTGTTGAGTATCTTAGTTTAAATATCTTAGCTTTTAGTATTTAGTTGAATACCTTAGTACTTTTACTCTTCTTGAAATCCCTTGCAGCCATCTATGTTATACTTGCTTGGAAAAACCTGCTTAAGCTATCAAAATTGGAACCCATGGAAGAATGACAGAATAATTTTTCCATGCTGTACAGTTGTTTTTTTTTTATTATTATTTTTTTTTAATGTAACACTAGTTTTATGGAGCTTCAGTGCAGTCCATTTGGAAATAATTAAATTTATTGACTTGTTTGTCATGCACTAGAACTTCTTGAACTTAATTCCAGAAAACTTCCTGGCCGTGTAACTGCCCTCTTCGTGCTGACTATCTTTGTTCATTAGAGGAGATGGCTAATTAGTGGGAGGGTGAAGATAATCTAATTTTTCTTAGTTTAATTTCAGGAAATTTGGCTGCTCTTTAATAGCTTGTTTGTATTGGGATATCTAAAAACCAGGTTTTTAAATAACTCACTATGGATGGAGAAAAGATAAGCTTAAACATATATATATATATATATATTTAATCCTGTAGACTTCTTAAGAAAACAAAGTGTACGTATCTTTGCAGGATGACTCACAATGCCTCAGTGTATTTATATCTTCAAGCAAGTTTTTAATGCTGAACTCAACATAAAAATATTCCACCTCATGTAGAAGAGTACCGCTCTCCTGTACTTTAGGAAGGAGGGATGAATCCACTCTTCATGATAGCTACGTTTTGGACATACACTTTTGTATAGATACACTGGGATTGTTACGCTTTTTGCTTGCTCCAGTTACCTTATCATTGTACCTTAATAATCTATGTTTGGTATCCATAGGTGTTTAAACAGTATGGGTTAATGATTTACCCAGATTTAAGTATGTTCTGTGGCCAACACATTTGTAGTGGTTGAAAGAAAGTTTATTCATTTTAAAAATATACTTACCATATTCTCAATCTTTGTTCAGCTGGAACATAACCATTCGATGCAAACTTTTTTTTTGGTGGGAAGGTGGTACGACTCTTTATTGTTGCAATTGCCTTGCTGCTGCTCTGGTAACAACAGGGTGGAGCTGTAGAGTCACTTCCAGTAGAGGCAGAGTTGCAAGACAACCGTGAAAGAAAAGATGGTTGTTGCAAGACAATAGTGAATAAACATTGGGGTTTTGACATATTACATGTTGACCCGACCTGGGTTAAGAGGATGCGTGTGGGAATCCACGTGTTCTGGGTAGGTTGATGTGTGGCCTGTCTTTCTCATGAGGATGAGACCATCATCCATCAGGAGAAAGTAGCGGCCAGGCTCTGGGAAAGCTTTGGTCTGTTGGCCTGGGGAGTCCTTGTGTGAAGGAGCACTATTGATCGGGCACCACGGGGTCCGGGCAGCAGAGCTATTACTGGGGATCCTCTTCTGCGGTGCCAGCCTTAAGGGGGGAGCACAACGGTGTTGGCAGGAGGGAACCTGCTCCCGATCCTAGTAGTGTGAAATCATACAGATTTAAACAAACAAGTAAACGAAAAACCAAAAACCTACAAAACCAAGAAAAACTGTAGCAGCTTTGTGGCAAAATAGGCTTTCATCTTTTAAAATTGGATACTAGTAAGTTTGAGGATTTCTTCCATCATTGAGGAAAACTACACTAATTTATTTCTGTAAGTTAATATATACATATAAAACCTTTAAATGAGATGGGATGGAATTAAGGATTTGTAGTCAGCTATGGATTCTTGGTTTTGCTGACAATTTGGTAGGGACCAGTAGTAGCTAGATTTGAGCCGAGCATCTGATCACATCCTAAAACATTTTCATTGCCTCCTTAATATTTGCAGACACTTATTTTTGCTAGTTTTGGTTTTCAGTTCTATGGCCTTCTGTAAACCTATAAACTCACACAAAAATGCCTAGCATACTATACAGGTTTCTGTAACACATACCTAAGGAAAAACAAATCCCTTCTCAAAGACTGTAAAATAATATTAAGATGTTTTAGTCTTCCAAATACATGCAAGGCTTACCAGTGAGATGTAGGCCAACTTCTGGTACCTTCTCATTGAGCGGTCAGACCACGGTGAGCACAGCTTTTACCAACCACCAAACTCAGTTTGCTTTGTTGGTAAGGTTCATACATTTTTCTTAGATATCTTTATTTGAATCAGGATAAGAGGTTTTTAGGTGGAGATTTATTTTTTTTTTCCTGTAAAGAACAGATAATTTAGTCCTATGGGTTACGTTTGATGTTACATAGAAGCTTTCGGGTAATAAACTCTGAAATACTTTAACTGGATAGTATGTTAGGGAGACGAAATTACAAAGGTGAGGATGCGAAAATGAATTGTATCACCTTTATGCAAAGAATATTTAAACACCTGAAGAATCTATGCTAACTAGGAATTAATGCTAATTAATTCTAATAAACAAACTTGGAGGCATCCTTGAAATGACTGGAGAAATAATGTGTGGATTTGAATAAAAATGTATAAATTGAAATCTGAGGGGATTAACCAGTAGGGGCTATGTTCTTTTCAGTATTTTCTCATTAAAATTATTGGAGTACTTAAAAATCAGTCGGCCTTGGAATGCTTTTTGCATAGATGACATCAACAAGGGTGTACTAAAGTCCAGATGGGATCTGTGCTTTTTTGCATGACCTATATTGGCCTGGCAGCCATTACGGCAATCCAAGGCTGGTTATCTGTTGCTGTTATTTTATGTATAATGAGGTTTTGGGGAGATTTGATTGGAAAGATAATAGATACTCAAAAGAAAAATAAATCGGGGCGTGTTCAAACATGGCAGTTTTTCCCTCCTGCATGTGAGATCAGTATTGTTTTTTTCAGGAAGACTTTTTCCTTTGCAAAAAGTGCACGGCATACCTGTGTGTATATTGTGTACTTCTTTCCACAATCAGTTGTTAATGATTTTAACAACAGTATCAAACCTTTTGTAATATAGATAAATGTTACATTGTACAAAATCAATATCAGTGAAGCACCTCAATATGAAATGTTTTCTATTAGAAGAAAAATAAAATCTGTTGTAGTATTGGATGACTAATACCTAAAAATAAATACCACATGTCTTGCAAAATTTCATCTGTTCTCTTAAAACAATCTTTGTCAATGCCTTTTGCTTATGGTACCAACTGAATTTGGTTGGCCGTGTTCACTCTTTACAGTCACTGTTTGAGCTAGGGATGAAGTTATTTTACAGCACAATTCTTAGTAGTTCTTTTAAGTAGACAAAAATATTTTTACCTTAAATGGTTTACGTTTTTCTGGTGTGAACAATGTGAAAATACCAATAGATGATATTTTCTTGAGTCCTAAAGGCTTTAAGAAATCTTGACTGCAGAATTTCCAGCAGTCCATATCTGTTGTGACTTACTCAGACAGATTGAGCTGAGACTTGTATGGAAGACTTGCTAGTGATGGGGGGGTATTTTAGCAATCTCATTTGGTCCTGTTTGATTATTCAACCTGTATGGGCTCTCGTAACTCCTTCTGCAATGTGTTTATGTATGGAACTCATTTAAACAGGAGAAACCAAGTAAGGAGAGGGCTTTTCAAAATGGTGATTCGGTGTGGGGATTGACAAGTACCTCTGCTTTCTGCATTCTGGCTTGCAGACTTGGAAGGTTTCCCACTCTATCAGTGAAGTCTTAGCCGAGTGCAAAGAGGAAGGTAATAAGCCAATATGACACCGAAGGAAATAGATGGGATTCCATTTAGTTCCCTGCAGAGACGGAAACCTTTATTTTCCTTTAGAGACTTTTCAAGAGTAATTGGGTGCCCTTAGAGAAGCTTTTAAAAGGAAGACATGGAGTGAATCTTCGCAGTAGTTTGTCAGACTTTGATTTACTTGATTTACTTAGCATAGGTTGTGATATCCTTGTGATAGGTTGGAGTGGTGTTGGAATGTGGTTCCAATAATTAAAAAAAAAGAAAAGAAAAGAAAAAAAAAAGAAAAAACAGAAATCCAAACTTTGGGTGTAGAATGAGGTTTTTGCTAAATGTAAATATGTGAGTACAAGAGCGTTCAATACAGAGTCTCCCTTGAGACTTGAATAATTATCTGCTTATCCTTGCACTGTTAAATTTGTTGACGTGCTTTGGGTTTTGCGTGGATTTTTTTGTTGTTGTCATTAGCACCAAATGAGCTAAATCTATATGGGATTCTTTTTTTTTTTTTTTTTTGTCAGATCCTAGTCGGAACACTTTGTGGTGGCATAGTTCTATCTTGTCTTACTAGAAACACTCAGCAATCCTAACAAGGATCATGAACAAACCCTTGAGCAACCTGTTCAAATGTCTTTGTGCTTTGAGCAAGAGTGGACCAGATACATACTCTGGTCCCTTCAAACCTGAGTTATTCTGCAATCCTAGTCTGGTGCACTTTGGTCTACATAGCTCTGCTGCTCATTTCTGGAAGCCTGTATTGTGTGTGTCCATCCGTCAGTGTCCCAGCTGGTTGTGGTTATTGGTATGTCACACAGATGTTCTCGAAGACAAAGTCTTTACATTTTTCCTTTTGTTATTTTCCATATAACTATATATGCTATATAATCTATATATATTTTTATGAATGTGTGTGTATATGTGTGCGTGCATATGCATATATAAAAGACAAGTGGTGTGTTCCTAGATGCATGGTTGATGTATTTAGAGCTTCTTAGATTTTTTAGTTCTGCTGTTCGACAATTTATATGGTGTCAGGAGTTTACTACATGAAAGCTGATACTTGCAGCTTCAACTATAGGTGGTTAGGAAATTGGTGAGTGCTTCTACCATGAATTAAATTAGATGGTATAAAGGTGATAGTTTTCAATTGAGGTAGTATGTTTGGGTGTAGCTGGCTTACACACTTAGGCCAAATAACCTATGAGTGTTGAAAAGTATTCTGCTCCACATTACTTGTTAAAAGAAGTCAAGCCTTTGGGAAACACTGATTCCTTCCTTGCAGATGTAAAAAAGTCCGAATTGAGTTTTCTACCATTTTTCAGGCCAGGCTAGCCATTGCAGCTGAGCATTGTGGTTATATGTGTGAGCACAAGTACTCGTTTTACTCCTCGTGAAGATGTGCCTTGCAAACTGATGGTTCTCGGGGGCAGTCTCTTTCTTGTGTCTACACGAGCATAGAACCAGAAAGATGCTCCTGGTTTGCTGTGGGGAAGATGTGCATTGCCGTATTGCTGCAATGACAATTGTTACTGATTGTGCCCTAGTGATGTGGTTAGATTATACAGCATCTCTGAAGGGGCTATAATCTTATAATGTATTATCTTACAGCCCCTTCAGAGATGCTGTATCAAAGTCTACTGCTGTGATCTGCCTCACACGGTGAGGATGGATGCAGATACTCCCCACGCTACCTGTGGAGCACCTCAGTGGGGCAGAGGTGCTGTGCTTGTGCCCATGATCTCAGAAGGGCTACCTACACTGATGCTGAACTGGGTAAAGACTGCCTTTCCGCCTCAGTACCTCAGTACTGCTTCGCTTTAAAGGAAAAGAAAGAAAAATGAAACAAAAAAGTAAACAAACTGGCTCCCCACCTCACCCCACCCAAACCCCCAGTGTCTATCTCGCATCTTAAAGGACTTGTTTGTGGAGATGTTAAGATTTAAACTGGTGAAGGGTTTGGAGCACAAGTCTTACGAGGAGCGGCTGAGAGAGCTGGGATTGTTTGGTCTGGAGAAGAGGAGGCTCAGGGGAGACAGCACTGCACTCTGCAACTTCCTGAAGGGAGGTTGTGATGAGGAGAGGGTTGGCCTCTTCTCTCAGATAACTAATGATAGGACGCAAGGAAATGGCCAAAAGTTGCACCTGAGGAGATTTAGATTAGATGTCACGAAAAACTTTTTCTTTGAAAGAGTGGTCAGGCACTGGGACGGCCTGCCCAGGGAGGTGGTGGAGTCACCGACTTGCAGTGTTCAAGAAGCACTTGGACAGGGTGCTACGAGACAGGATTTAGTAGCTTAGTGGGTAGTATTGGTGACAGGAGGACGGTTGGACTAGATGATCTTGTAGGTCCTTTCCAACATTGTGCTTCTAGGATTCTGTGATTGTATGGCTCCCCTCAGCAAGGTTTCTGAAGGAGGTTTTCCGTACTGCAGCAGATCTTATTGATAAGGTGTCAGATCTCTGGTAGAGTGCCGGGACTGAGACCCCGGTGTTGAGGGAGAAAGGCAGTGGAGAGAAGCCTCGTGCTCCTCTGTCCTTCACCCTGAGGGTGACCTGGGCTGCCCAGGCCTTGCCCTCGCCTTCAGCCCACCGTGAGTGGCGTGAGGCCATGGCTTTGCATGGTGGGCTTCCCCAAGGCATCCTTACCGTGAGGAATAGCGTTGTTGCTAGGCAGATCAGTCTCTTGAGAGCAGCAGGTTTTCTGTAGTCTTCAGACCTTTAAATATCATATCAGTGCTTGAGGGGGGGAAATCTTTGTTTTAGGTTAGCATAAATCTACCATCACATGCCTTATTTTTAACGAATTAGGTTTAGAAATGATCAGGCTTCATCTATTAAAAGCGTGTTTTCCTTTCCAAATTCCAGCTGATATGCTCTATGTTCAAACAGTTTACATAAGCTAAGCTGGATAAATTTAAATCGGGTGAAGGACTACCAAAAGGACGCCAATTAAATTAGCTCTGGGTTTCTGTATGAATTACATTTGCCTAATGGGCACTTGACAGTTCTATTACCAAAATAAGTGTTGTGTTATGCGTATAATTTTTGTCTCAAATTCTTGAACTTTGAAAGTTGAATAGTTTGCCGCTCTAATTGGATGCTTGAGACAGAATTAAATACTATTTCTCTCCTGATAAAAAATTGTTTTACTAAACATTCATTTCAGTATATTTGAGGAAGTAAACAACAATTTACAAACAGTTTGAGGAGAGCTTGCCTGTGTGTAGTGTGTCTGGAGAAGGGATTTCCCATGTCTTCTGCAGAAGACAGGGATACAAGCTGTATTTGATGGCATCATGCATTTAAAAAGTGATGAGTGAATATGAGAAATCTTTCACTGATGCTCCTGAAATTAAGTATTGCAAGGTCCCACTGCTTCAGGTTTTGGGGTATTAATATTTGTCTTCCTAAGTATAAATATTTGTCTTCCTATAGTGACATTTAACATTTCCTGTTACTAATAAAACTATATACGGGACACGAATTAACATCCCCTTATTTAGGAGAAGTCCATCAGCACTTCTTGCTGTAGATTTGCAATAGTTGCTTTTGCTTGCAGTATGAATATCTATCAATCTTGGGTTTGATAGATTTACTAACCTTTTTCTTGCGTGACGCGTGTGTTAATGTATGCTTGGGGAGTCTTTCAGAGTGCCTGAAACGAGCCATGTTTCATGCTCTGTTTCTAGTGGTACTTAGCTGCTGCTCGCTTATAGGCTGGGTTAGGAATAAGATCCCTGCATTGTACCACCACCAGAGCTAAGGGTACAGAGTTACTTTATTTATGCTCTCATTTGGCGAACAAACAAGTTGCTAATAGTTGGGAAGTGTGCTGATGGTTTTCTGTGCCCTCCCCCTCTCCCAGTTTAACTTCAAGAGCTAGGATGTGTTTCTGAAGGGACTGGAGATCTTGGGGTTGGAGCAGATTCAAATACTGTCAGAAGTTCTAAGGGAAGAAGAGGACAGGAGAAGGCTTGCTTTTATATGAGTAAAGGAAAAGGGATGATACTTCCTCCTCATGCCCCCAGACAAGATGAGAGTGGTACTAGATTTTGCATCTGAAAAGTCAGTTTTTAATTGCAAATTAATTAAAATGGCAGGGTAACCTGCTTTCACATCTCAGGGCAGTAATGGCAGACTTCATATTTTGAGAATTTGCCTCTTCTAGTGCTGGAGACACTTCACTTTTCTTTATGGTTGTCTTCATTAAAATGAACGTTGTTCTCCAATATGCTGTACAGATTTTTTTGCCTGCTACTCGGGTTCCAGTAGGCAGTAGTGTACTGCACGCTTACATCGGTGCAAGGGTAGAAGAGGTCCTTCGGTGCTTTGTTGGCCAAATGCATAGGTTGCCAAATGCTTGGTTCTTTCAGTTCCTTGGTTCCAAAGTGTTGCTGTATTGTTGTTGCTTTATTTACAAGGGTTTTGTATATACACTTCTCAGGAGCAGTTGTCTACCTCACTCCTCCAGTCCTCAGTCTGTTGGGTTTTGTTTTGGTATTTTTTTTTCTTTCTTGTGCTGAAAAAATACCACTTATTACTCTAATGATTTAGCCTTTTTTAGCAGATGTTCCAACCATGGAGGAAGATGTCCATCAGACCCGTTCTTCACTCAGCTTCATTTCAGTGTAAGTTCGACGTGTGAACTTTCATTGAAAATAAGAAATAATGATCTTTTCCTTCCTTGGGCAACTTGGAATCTGCTTGAAAGGGCTAAAAAGGGAACAAGAAGTTTTGATTTGAGGAGGCCTAGATACTCATTTCTAGCAGGTGGAGAGAATCTAGAAGGTGAAGTAATCCAGTTTGTTCGTGTCAATTTTCAATGAAGAAAATAAAGGTGATCATTTAGCTGAAGTTCTAAAGTTCTGAAGTTTTAATGAACATTTCTGTGTGTGTGTATATGCACAGATTAAAAAAAAAGGGGGGGGGGGGTAAAATTTGATTTAACTTTGTATCTCTGTGCAGCTACTTATGGGCATATATGTGAGGGGTTTTGGCCATTGATTTGCATGCAAACCAGTTATGAAATCTGACAGTCCTATTTCTAGGAACAAATGGGCCAAACTGTTGTTTTGTGAAGCTGAACTAAGCGTAATCGTGTTTTCAATCAAGAAAGTGCCCAGACATAAATATAAGGTATTCTTGTAGAGAGGTGGGAGCCTGGGGGCTTTAAATGAGGACATAAAGGAAATGAAGCAGTAATGTATGGACCATTATTTGGACTGAAAGATCCATGATGGCAAGAGATGTTACATTGTTTTTTTTCTGAATTTCTTGAATAAGTCAAATACATTGCACACTCCCCACAAGGGGAGTAGTGACAGTCTTCAAGTTAAACTGTAAACTAGTTGATCACTTTTATTCCCTCTTTTTTTTTTTTTTTTCCTCTCCATGAGTCAGTATTTGGACTATTTCATCTTCCTCTTTGTGAATTTAAATGTTAGTTTGCTTCCAGATGGAGTCACTTTAAGATATTTGTAAATTCTCCTGCGAGCAGGGTGAGCGACTGACACTGATTGGGTAACACTCGACTAAAAATTTTGAAATCTCAAGTATGAAAAATGTCTTTACTCTGTATACTTCACTGCAGACTGTCTTTCTGGAGGGGAAAAAAGGAAAGAATAATATGTATCCATAAGGTGGGCAATAACAAATTTTATGTACAATCTACATTACAGGCAGCTCGTTAAATTTATTCTTGTAAAACAATAAGAAAGCATGCAGGGAATACAGCCTATTTTTTACTATTATTCAGTGCTAACAATGGAGAGGAGAGGGTGGCTTCTAAAGTTGGGTACTTAATGCAAATTCATTCTCTTGCATAAGCTGCAGAGCAATAGAACATAACACTGTCATTAAAACTGACTCATAGCGTTCAACAGAAGGTGTGTTTGAAGCTTTAAAAGTGCTAAGAGAATTATTGTAGTCTAGTAAATACCTTGCAGTGGAAAAAATACTTCAGCTACAATATGTTGCAAAACACTTGTGCAAATTCTTGAGTGTATTTTGCCTTTGTAAAGAATCTGAGCACGTGAGCAGAGAAATTGAGTTGTTGTAAACTACAAAGTGTTTTGAGAAAACGGAGGCGAATAGAGCATGAAACACGTTTGACATCCATGTTTGAAATTCTAGCTCACAGGTGGAGGCTCTTGCATTGCTCAATCGCCTTTTAGGTCTGTTCATTCATGTGTGTGTGTGTGTATGGGGCTGTCTGCTAGCAATGACAAAGTATCTGTCTAGCAGTAGGTGTTCAGCTCTGTAAATTGCTCTTTGGTGCGGTTGGTTTGTTTGTTTAGAGATGCAAGTAGATGGGAATAGGAAATGAGCTTCTAGCACTGCAAGAAGCATAGATGTTAAACTTGCATTTCAGCTGGGTTAGTATGTGGTCTTAGCCACAAAGTGGTACAACCCAAACAACATCACAGGTGTTTCTGACTCTGGGCTGAGTAAATATCACAGCCCCCATTCTGCCTTGGGTAACACAGGAAACGGGAGATTGCTCTTCCACCATGAGACAGGCACAGAGAGAAACATGAGATTGTGCCTGTCTCGTGCTGGAAGAGCCAAGAGAATGTTAGTTTTAAACATGCCACGTGATTTCCTTCCACTGTCATCTTGCCCCTTGTTTTCCTCCTTGGTGGGCAGTGGGTTTTTTTTGGCTCTGTGCATTAGGTCAGCACTGTGATGCTCTCTGATAATTGCCTGTAATGGGATAGATTGATAACGCTAGCAGTCAGTTTGAGCATCCTGATGACCACCGCTCAGGCCTGTGTTACAGTCATTGTACGTGTGTGGCTTTGTACAGCCTGCTGCTAACTTGAGGAAAGAGACAGCTGTTGCATCTTTGAGATTCCAGCCGTGGATTTTGTGAGCCCTCTGCCAGGGAAGCTCCTAGCAGCAACCTGCACTGTGTCGGACTGAGCTTGGGAAGCTCTTCCTAATCCTCTGCAAGGCATGATTTGCCCTGTACTATCTCCAGCCGCGATTTACTTAGGTTTCTTTGACTTGCCTTTCCTTTTACAGGAAATAAATAAGAGCAATTTGCTGGGAGTAGGCTTTTGTGTCCAAATCCCCCAAATGACTTCTGTATCTCCCTTAATGCCGTAAGACTATTCGTACGAGAACTAGGTACACTAGAAACACGAAAGTCAGTTATGCAAATAATGACTTTGGACGCTGCAAGTCTGCATTTTCTTGTAAGCTAATCATGTAAATCTCATCTCATGATGATCTCGTTGCTCATGCCTGAAGCATTTTCGCCTTAGATTTTAGTTTTCCTCTTCTCTTTCATTCAAGAACTTCCCCATACGCCAGCTGTTCCTTGCCTCCTTCCGTGGCTATCTGGAGTAGTTTCCCTTCCCTTCCTCCCTCAGCTGCCCATATTGCCCTTTGCCACAGACATTATGTTCCCTCCTTTTTCCCTCCTCCATAATTAAATGTAGAAGGCTTGAAGAGAAGTGCATCAAGGATACAGATCAGCATTACGAGCTTTTCTGTTGTTGTTTGTTTCCTTTCCTGCTAGGCCTGCCAACATTGTTTACTGTTTAGATGAAGCTCCCTTTTCTCAAGACCTGTTTTTCAGGTCCTCTTTTGGGTCACTTGCGTATCCAGACATGCTTTCACTATCATGGAAATCTCCAATGTAGGAAGCCATCAGCATGGCAGAGAGAAGTTCAGTTCGTGTCTGTGAAGCAGTGCTTCGGAGAAAGGCTGGGCACCTGCCGATTCCTGACTGCATGTAAATATTTTTTCCATTGATGCTTAATTTTCTAATCTGGGTGATTCTTCATTTTAGATTGTAGTGACTAATTTGTAAATGCTAATTTACTTATTTTTTTTTGTCAGGTAGCTTATGACTTTCAGTAGAAAATTCCTGCACTTAGTTTAGAGGCATTTTTGGCAGAGTAGTATCTGTGGTTGTGGCATTGTCACATCAGGCTTTTAAATGTAAAGACTAAACTTCTGTCAGAAACACTTGTTAAGCACAATTGGTTGCATATATATATTTTGCCAGTATATAGATGGTGGTGGGTGGAGGGTAGAGAGCAAGTACAAGCTACATTTGTGTTAAGAAAGTTTGTTTGAAGGCTCATGCTTTTAATTATGAGGATAGTTAAAAGAATAAAAAGATACTTAAAGTCTTGGATAACACAATATATTAAACGGAATTCAACACGCTGCAGTTGAAAGCTTCAGAGAAGCTATTACCTGATCTTATTTTTAAAGTCATTGTGGAGGCTGGCATCAAAACAGCATTATTTATTAAGGAAAAAAATTACCACATCCTGTTTCTAGAGACGAATCCAATTGCCTCCTAGTGTGTTTGAAGTTTTTTCCTGAGTCATCTGGTGAGATTTCATTCACCTTAAGACTTGTATTTTCCCACAGCAGCTCTGTTCATCCAAAGAAGCAGTGCCGTGGTATGGTTTCAAAGATGGCATGCTTACAACTTAGTGTATAACAACACCCAGAGGCCTTCAGTGGAGCAAAAAAGGGTTTCCTTATCAGAGCTTAGTATCTAATTAAAGACAAGATCTAAGAATTCATCCAAGAGTTGAAAGGAGCAGGAGAAGAAAGTCAAACGTTTTAATGCAAAGATTTGTAACCAGATTTTCATAATAAGGGCTTTGGAGTCCTTTAAGTTTGAGAAATAAAATAATAATCGGAATCTCATCTGTGTTAGTGTGGGATTAGAGGCACCAGGTTTAGAAATGGCAAATAATTTTCCCCTGTAGCTGAAGTACCCAGGAGAGATATATGGGGAGTAGTATTCTGTAAATTTTAGCTGTTTGCTCAAACACTCTTCTTAAAGGAGCAAACCTCTTCAGTGCTCCAAGCTCACTTGCAGGGTTTGCGTTCAGCCTTGCTGTGATCCACCTGGCTAAATTGTGCAGGAGAGCAGACGGTCAACCTCTATAATCGTGTTACTGGCTCCTCAGTTCCCTTCCGTCGTTACTGAATGTAGCTCTTCCCCAGTTTCTACCTAGGAGAGCTGCCCCACGCACTGTAATCTGCTCATCCAAGCGTGTGCCCTCCAGCCTGGAGTTCACTTGCACCATCTCAGTTTGAAGCACGAGGATGGCTCCCTTTATTTATTTACATATTTATATTTATTTTACTGAACTTCTAGTTACAGTCGCGGTAAGGTCTTAATGCAGCCTGAGCCACTTTGGAAAGCAGTCTCTTGACTTGGGTTTCACTTCATTGATTTACTCATCTGTGTACATTAAACAGGCTTTTTTCAACTCCAAGGCGTAGCACAAAACTCACTTTTCTTTTAAAAGCGTGGTCTACGTTCAGTGAATCTGATAATAGATTTCATAATAAAAATTCTCTAATATTAAACACATTCAACTCTTTTCATTAATAATTGTACTGATACCTCTGAAATCTATGAAGTCGGAGCAAATCTCTTGTAAGAAGCCTTTCAGGCATACGGAATTAGTAGCAACGTCTTCAAATTCAGTGGGATTTCATACAGGGATATTTCTGTAGGCTTTGGTTTCTTGTGTTTTTCCCTTTCTGAAACAACTTGTTCTGAGGTTGATCCAGTTAGAGATTCCTTCTAATTGGAAAAGCAAACAACCAGAACCAACAAGCAGTCACTTTACAGTGTGCCCGCTGTGCGCCTTAATCGTGCCTGACGATTTTTCTGAAATGCAGCCTGTAGTGAAAAGCCTTTGGGGTTGTTTCTTTAAATATTTCCTGCTCATGTGCTTACATACTAATGTGGCTTTAGTCACGAAGTGACCTGTGTGTAGGTGTTAGGACAGTTAGGTATTACATGCCTTCTTTTGTTCTTTTATGGAAAACTTTTGATGGCATTTTTTGCAAGGTTAATTTCTGTAAAGTATGGCTCAGTATTATTAAATAAAATGCCTCTGACTTGCATGGAAAACACATTAAGAAGAAATGATAAATGATTTTACAGTAACTAGAGTATAATTCTGTTCTTTAGCCTGTATGGTACTTTCTTAGTAATTTAATATTAAACTTCTGGGGGCTTCCTCCCTTTTTTTTTTTTTCTTCTATATTTTTGGCATACCCTTTAAAAGGAAAAAGTGATTTTTTTAGGGTTTTTCTTTTTCCTTCAGATAGTGAACCAGTAATCTGTATTTAATGATACGTTTGAAGATTACTAGGAAGTGCAGTCATTCTGGTTATTTTGATCTGCATTAGAATACCCACAGAATTTAGTGCCAGCGTTCATTTGGTATTTATAAGTATTTTACATTCACCTTTATTTTTCTGTTCTCTTCTGAGAAAGCCCCATCCCAGCCAAAACCAGCACAGAGAGGAACATCTGATTTTCGGAATGGGAATTATTTTTAGAACCATGAATACAAAACTGGGCTGCCAGAAGGGGGAAGCTGGTAAGATGAAAAGGATTTGAGTCTCGTCCTGTTAGGAGACAGTCGCTTTAAATCACCAGCATGCTTTCTTTGTCAGGTCTGAAAGTCTTGGTGGCTGGTCCAGTCAGGAATGCAGCAGCGGGCTTATTTTGAGAGGCCTGCTCTTCCACGTGCGTTGGTTTTGTCTGGTGAAGGAATGACTGCTGCCCCTGGAGAGAGGAGCCCAGCGGTGTGTGTTTTAACAGCGGGCTGCCAGAGAGCAGGGGGACGGTAGAACAGGGTGGAGGAGCTCAAGAGGCCCTTTCTTCCCCCCGATACGATGTTGGACTCATACGCGGTCAGTTCTTCAGTGGACCGACTGCCCAGTACTTCTGACATCTTTCCTTGCAGATGCTGCGTTGTGCTTTTCTTGGGCAGGAGCTCCCTTTGCTCAAGATCGTATCTGAGTGTGCTCAACTTTTTATTTTGTGGTAACGGAGGAAGATTTTTATGCTCAACACTTTTTCTTCTAGGAACGAACTTCAAACACAAATGTGGGAATCGAGTCACAAAGTGAGTCCTAATATGCAACTCTTTGAAAAGAGTAGCTTTTTTGGTAATTATTACAGATGAAAAACCTGTGCCAGTAATATTACTTTATAGCCTGGGGATTTAAAGTCCGTGGCAGATTGTCAAAGATAATATGGAGCTGAATAGTAAGCAACATGACGAACGAGTGTAGGATATTACTGGAGACTGGTGCTCTGAGAGGAGAGAAGGAAAGATTAAAATAAAAGTCTGGTAAATAAAAAACTGGTCTCGACTTCTAATGAGACCAGTACAAACACTGTGCTAGACTAAAAAAAAAAAAGCTTACTTCTTCCACAGGAACATATTTCATCATACTTCATTATGAGATGAATCCTTTTATCTTAATAAAGAAAAAAAAAATCATTCTCCCCCTTTGTCTAACTCTTGGACACTTCCATTTGAAGCGAATGAGTAAGTGTCAGGCTCCTTTGGCCAGATGAAGCTGCAGAGGCTTCGGATTTCAGAGCTTGCTGATGAGTGGTATCTCCTGAACACCGGTTGTTTTATTCAGAGCTGATGCAGGTATGGTGAAGAATGCCCAGCATGCGTAAGGACAAGCATAAAGTGCGTAAGAAGCTGTCACACCCACAATAGACATATTTGTTGAGGCTCTTATGAGAAGGGAAGAAGACTAAAATGGAAGCAAAATTGTCTTTCCTGTCCTTCTGTTATGACTCATGGGAGCTGCTTTTGTGCTCAATACTCTTATAATCTGCTTATTTGTCACCATGGTCTTAGAAGCATCCTGCTCAGCACCCACTCTTCTTGAGTTGGCCACAGCTGTTAGAGCAGCTCATAAATCCTGCGTTGTAACTCTCACAAGTGAATTCAGTTCATGTATTCAGATGAGCTGAATTTGGTTTTGAATCTGTACTTGCATGCACAAGGAAGAGCACTCAGAACACAATAAAACAAGCAATCGTATTTGGTCCCGGTCTCCAACCACATTTTTCTTTTAGGGGTTTATCCAAAGAAGTGTCTCTAATAGTTCGGAGCTGGTTCAACACTTTTCCTAGTGTAGTGCTTGCTTTGGGGATTTTAGTTACATTCAGGTTCTTTTTATTTTTAGATTCTTTTTCACCAGTCTCCTGCCATGGAGGTGAAGTGTTTGCTTTTTCGGCCAGTGATGTGAAGATGACATCCCTTGGTGTGTAACACATCCAGATGAGTTGGCAGTTTTCTCTGTATCAACAGCTATTTAAAAACATTGCCACCACCAACAGTGAAGTCAAGTTCTAATGACGATGTTAGCAATGTTAATAAAAGCTTGCTGGAGCTGAACTTTTAAAACCTCTGAGCTAGTGCAAGCAACTCTGGTATTTTGCTTTTACATTATTTGTTCAACTTGACAGTTGTCTCAATTTTGTATTCATTTTTGCCAGCTGTGCTTATTTTTTTTATGAGCAGAGGAGGCTAGATTGAAGTTTAGAGCATTAAAAATGGCCAACTTGTTTAATTACAGAATCTTGTTGCTTTGAATCTCTTCTTTGACTTTTTATTTTATTATTTTTTAACCTTTCACATTGTATTTTTTTTCCATATTATGAAATCTGATGGCTCTTCCTCCTGTATCTTGTCCTATTAGAAGGTCTGTTTTATCTTCATGAACTGGGAAAATAAGTGGTAGCCTTTTTCTTCCAAATGGAGGAGTTAGACTAGCAACACTGCACTAACAGTATGGCCATGTTTTTTTCTCTCTCCATTCTTGAAATCAGAACGTTACTACCAGCTTTCTACTTAAAACTGTTCAAATGCTGAATTTATTCTTTGTAGTAGATGTCAGTACTCCTGACACATTCTTCTGGATCAATAAATTCAGAAAAGTTTCCCTATCTATTTTCATCTCATATACATTGAATATTCTGCTATTAACACCTTGCTAAGGTGCTTGTAACTTAAATTATGCTTTTCCTGGAAAATCCTGAGAAATAAAACTACACCTATAATGGGGAGGAGAGGAAAGAGCTGGTGTTAGTAATGATATGTCATGACTAATAGAACCAGGTAAAGCTTCCTTTTGTGTGTGCACCCTGTCTGACAGAAGACATGCCAGGGTCTGGATGAATGCATAACCATCAGAGATGGATACTTACGTGGTGTAAGTTGTTTTACAATGGTTTCACCCCCAACACACCCCATTTTGCTAGTGAGCAGATGATGATCCTAGAAACGTTTGCCCTCTAGAAAGCCTCAGCTGTATCTTCTCAGTGGGTAAAAATAATAAACAAATCTAAAATATTGTTTATTTTTTTGTTTTAGGAAAGCAAGAAAGGTGTTTGCTTACTGGCCAGAAGCTTGTTTAAAAGCTAATGGATGGCTTTGAACTCAATTGGAAGTGTGCAGCTGACTTCAGCTTGGCGAAAGCTGCGCTCTTTCTGTCTGGGTACAGGCAACTGAGAATACTTTAGAATCTAAACATATATATCTTAAATGGTTTTATTTCTCACAAATTTTGTGAAGACAGGTGTCCACCTTAGGTGTTTTTGTAAATCTCAGTAACCATCTCTGATTACTAAGATGTTTGAAATGTTTTTTTGTTTTTGTTTTTCTAGCTACTGATGATTGTGAAATAAAGAATAATATCCTTATTTAGAATTGAGGCTTTGAGGTGGATGGTTAAATGGAATATTTTTGGGTGATTCTCTGGAACTTTTATTAAGTCACAAAGAGAAATTGCATTGGGGAAGAGCTAGTTTTTTTTTTTTTTTTTCCCATGGCTTTAATTTCTATCTGCATTATGTAAAGCTAGTTGGTGCTTATTCATTTCATGGTGTTTCATTTTGCTGACTCGGCTGTAGGTTTTGTAGAATGCCATGATAGCACTGAGACCATCTCGGAGACCTTTTGCTGTAGTTCAGGAGTCGGAGGTGTGCTGTGAATCCGGTCACCTCAGGAAGGGGTGTAAGGAGGATGAGCTCTGCTTCTCCAGCGCTGGAGAGAGGAAGAGCAGCCTCATTTCTTGGGCTGCGAGGCTTGTGATGTAGCCAGCAGGAGACTTGCTAAAACAGACCTGTGTGCTGCTCCGTGCGAAGAATGAAGCTGTGGTTGCTATTAATAAGGTTTTCCTTGCTATTTCCAGTGTTCAGCTGCTTGAAAGAATCCAGTCTGTTTTCATTAAGCTACAGAATGAAGTGACTCTTGCTATGGAAAAAATTTGGAAATTACTATTTTGGTTAAAACTTAATTTCTATTTTTTATTTTTGAGAGAGTAACTGTAATAATATGACTCCTGGCAAGGTTTATGGAGCTTGGGTTCGTATATTACCAGATTGCCTGCAAGAATAGTGATTTTTCTTAAAAAAAAAAAAAAAAAAAGTCTTAACAAGGCCAGTGCCTTTCAGAAGGCAGAATGATCCCAGAAAGCTCAATGGGTGCTGTCATGGAGCAAGTATTTTTAGCAGCAGGCAGAGGCTGAAATATTCGTAGCGATTATTTTTGGTCTTTCAGGAGCTTTTGGTGGCAAAGATCTCAGCCAAGTGCATACCTCCTGTCGTGAGCTAGCTGGGGTTCTCCCTCTGAGAGAAAATGAGGGGAGCGTTATGAGGGACTGGCCTGGTTATGGGACAAACCAAGCTTCACGTATGTGATACACAAATAACGCCTGCTTTCCGTGCCTCTCAACTACACTTAATAACACTTGAGCAGCGGAGGAAGGGATGAGGTGGGCCCAGCCAGCCTGGATTCACAACTCTGTTGTGGGAGGGACAAGTTTGAGCTAGCTTGTGGCTTGAGCGGTGTCACCGAGCCGGGGCACAAAGTACCTGGCTGTGGATCCTTGCTGTGCCGTGTGCCATTTTGCTTTTCTTCATTAGCAGTCCTGCTCACTTCAGGGTGAGCTTTCCACGACGTGCTCTCAGCAAGGGAATGCACAGCGGTGAGGCCAGAGCTTAATGCAGAAGAGGCAGGCTGCTCAAGTGGCGTTTTCTTTGGGGAGTTCCCCAGTAGGGGCATTTATATCAGCTGTCTGTCACGGTGCAGCTCGGGTAGAAACCGAGGAACCGGTTTGTGTGCTTCCTTGGGACGGTCAGAGTGCATCGCTGCCGGTGTGTGGACATTGATAAGTGCGTTGACAGACTCTTCCCTTTCAGGAGTGGCAGGAATGCTGCCCTAGATAACATGCATCCAGGAGCAATGGTGCAAGGAGTCAATCACCTCCCTGCCACACCACATTCCCCCTGAAAGAAAAGGGAAACCGTGTGGCTGGAAGAGGAGTCGGTGGCAGGAGAGGGAGGCGCGCGGCAGAGTGAAAGGGTAGCTGCTTGCAAATCTAGCCGTTGTGTCCAATTTTGTTTTTTAAAAAAGATCCATACTGAAGACACTTGCAGACATCGTCTTATATAAATAAATGTGGATCACAAGTTAGAGGGTTACGTAGTTTAAAGTCATTTGTGAGAATTTCAGAAATTAGGAATGTGGGAAGAGGAACCTGCATCAAAAGAGAAGAGGGAATTTTATAAACCAGGCAAGCTTAGAAAAAAAATGATTAATTAAAACAGTAAATTAATCACTGAAATAATCCATTAAGGGCTGGGTAACTCTAAAAACATCCCTTCTGATTTAGAAGTTGCTGCTTTATTTTCCAAGTTTGTTTTCAGAATACTGGGTTGGTTAGCTCTGAAGTTGCTTTTGAAGTAGTAACAGCAACAACAAAATACCTCCCTTTGTCTTGTTTGGGCTAGCATCATTGATTTCTTTCCACTCTTGTGTTGTTCTCTTTTTATTATACTTGACTGGGTCAACACAAGGCTTTTGGCCAGCACCCACAGCTTACTGTAAAATAACAATGAGACTTCCTCTTCGTGTAAGCCAAACCCAATGTCATTAGCCCGTGCTTGCTCATTATGCATAAGTTAATTAGATGAATTCATTTCTACCCTGCCATCTTGTTCCTTAAGAGTACTCCTGTTCTCAAATCACTGAAGTGTAGGAATCTCTCATTTCCATTTCACAGTGTAACAGCTTTTTTCCCTATTTTAGGGCATGGGATGTATGCCTTAATATTAGGGACAAAAAGCAGTTTGAATTAGCAAAACTAAACGTAGATGTTTCATTTCTTAAACTTCTAAGATTATACAGGAGATATGATTGGACTCTAAAATGAAGAGACAGAAAGTACTTTGTTGATTTCCCTCTGTGTAGTTGCTTGATCTAACATACGGCTCCTTCCATGTTTGAAAAACACCAGGGGGAGGAGGGAGGAAATCGGTGAAACAATTATTTACTTCTTATTACACCTCCATTAAATAAATTGATAGAGGAAATAGTTTTCTAAAACTGATTGCTAGTCAGTCTAACAAATAATTTCCTTGAATTTTTTTAAGCAGTCAAAGGAAATAATAGCAGGATGCTTCCTGTTGTTTAGTGTCCTTTGTGCCTTACCCTTTTTACTATTACAGAGGACAAATAACAAAGTGAGTAAAACCAACTTGTTTTCGTACCTATCTGTCAATGTAAAATGACAGATGAGAAATGTGAGAACATAGGTAATTAAAAGTGTATTTTTTGTTCACTGAGGTAGTTCCTATCAACATTTTGGCTTGCTTCTGTCTTGTAGAAACAAATTGTATGTAAGTTATTATTTTCATAGTCATAGCATGGTATTACAAAGCTAGCTGTTCTCAGGTAGCAGTGTGTATCATGGATTGAATGTGTAAGTTCTATTGACTGTGAAAAGTGGAAGTAAATTGTCTGCTACCATTAAAGTTGGACAATATTGTTTTGATATATATGAATCACTGCTATATTTTACTGAAATAAAACAAGTTACTTATTATACTATTTCCTCTTTTTTCAACCCTCCAGGAAGCTGCTGACTCACTAGAAATTAGGAAAGCACGTAAGAAGTCCAGTTGATCAAGGTGGATTTTTTTTCCAAGAGTCTTTTCACAATTACCTTTTGCAAGATATTTGGACGCTCCCCATTGTGCCATGTTTTGTGGCTCTTACCGTAAGAAGAATTTGTCTTGATGAAGATTCCTAACATTGGTAATGTGATGAATAAATTTGAGATCCTTGGGGTTGTAGGTGAAGGTAAGTAGTATCTTTATAAAAATTCTAACTTGTATTTTATTGAGATATGATTTAGTCCTTTTAATGGTAAGAAGTTTTCATTTGCAAAATATTACTTTCATGCAAATCTTAAAAACCATTCTGTACATCTCAGATTGAAGGAAAAGTTTGGAAGATTGGAAAAAACAGGAGAAATAGGACAGTTCTGTTTAAGCTCACTGTATTGATCTCTTAAATGATACTGGATAGATGCAAATTATCCAACTTAAAATATTTAAAAATAATTTCAGTGTTTTAAAACCCGTTTACTTTGAAGCCTTTTTAATTTTCAGTGCCCAAAAATTTGGTAAGGTGCAAGCTTAGGATGATATTGGGAACAGTGTTACTTCTGCAGCCTGGAGATGACTGAAGACTTGTATCTTACTGCTTTTTTTCTGGTTTGAGATGATTTCCTGATTTGATGCCTATTTTCTTTGTTTTAGGAGCCTATGGCGTTGTACTTAAATGCAGACACAAGGTAAGTAAATTGCTTTAAGTCAGAGATAAATGTTGGTGTTTGGGTGAAACAGTGACTTCTCATGAGAACTGAGGTGTTGCTCTGTATTAGATACGTTGCAATTTGGCAGGACTTTTGCAGTCAGTTATTCAGATTTTTAATTGCAGTACTGTCAGGGGAAACAGCTATATATAGTACCCAAACCCATTTTTTTTAGCATTTAATATTTGACTGAAATCTGTGAAGTATCAATAATGTTTCGCTAATTTAAATAAGAAAGTTTTCTTACAAATAAAATTGGA
Source organism: Heteronetta atricapilla (assembly GCA_011075105.1). Lineage (NCBI taxonomy): Eukaryota > Metazoa > Chordata > Aves > Anseriformes > Anatidae > Heteronetta > Heteronetta atricapilla. The sequence continues at coordinate 126,062,371 of CM021731.1, read as the reverse complement.
GTGCAATTTACTCTGTCTCAATTTGAATATTGAATTAATTTTCCAGTACTGCCATATGAGCACGCACTTGTCTTGGGGAGGAGGGGGATTCACATGGCATTTCCACTGCTGTTGCTGGACAATTAAAACTCAGTAAGAAAGCACTGACTTCTGTGCTTGTTGAATTTGATCTGGAAGAAAATGAAGTGGTTTGTTGTTGTTGTTGTTTGTTTGTTTGTTTTAAAGGAGGGAGTAGGGTGGAACCTTTTTCAGACAAAAGGGAATTCTGGCAAATTATCTATGCTCTCATAATTGTTGTGTAAGTTGGATATATCTGTACTTTCTGCTCATCAGCAAGGAATTAGTTTGCTGTCTTTGGAACTGTTGTGTAGTCATAATAAAATACCTTTTACTTCCCTAAAGCAAAACATTCCAGAATTATACAATGATTCATTTGTAACGACCCAAGAATACATAAAAGGCTTGTTTTTCTAAGTAGTTCATACCTTGTTCTAGAAAATGTTAAGACTGAAGAGGACCTACATTCCTGCAGTGGCTTTTATCACATAAACAAGTCCTTTTGCACAGGAAATGTAGTTATATTTGGAGTGGCTTACATTGTTGTACTGAGAATTCAGAGCTGGGGCCTTGCTATGCAACAAGGTTCACCTACACTTTTAGAACAATTTTTAGAAAGTAATTGTAGGTTGTTTTTTTTTTTTTTAGCTTCTGAGATTTTAAAAATACCACGTGGTAAGATAATCATCTCTTATCTTCAGTAAAACCAAGGTAAAGCTTCGGGGTTACATTCTTACCTAGTGTATATTAACAGTGGCTATAAAAATAATAAAAATACCTAATTAAAATGAGTGGTAAACATTGTTCTGACTTCTGGATGTGAATACCTTGCAGTATGCCAAATGACCAGAGAAGAATGGTTTTCGTTTAGCAGTGGGAGTGCTTCTTCATATAGCCAGCGAAAAGACACTGAATTTCATTAAAGGATCTCATTTTTCAGATAGTTGTTGCACCATTTTTTCTTCAACTTCAAACTTAATTGAAGCAACATTGAAGTTCTAAAATAGACTGGTATTTATTAAAACTTCTAGCAAGTGAGTTTGCTAAGATCTAGGATTTCCAATATTTTAAGCTCACTGAATTATGATTTTCACTTGCTTAAGTCAAGTTCCTTCCCAGTCTGTAAAAGCAGATGAGTCTACAGGCTATCTATTTTACTGAAAAAGAGTATCAGAAAATTAAACTTGGATAGGTATCTCTTTCCCCTGGACTTCCTCTGGCTGCTTGTCATCTTAACTTTTTCCTTTTATACATTTGCAAATATTGAGAGGGACTTGTGCTGAGCTATTTCGCAAGGTAAAACACAAATACAAGTTCTGCTTGCTGCATTAAGAAAAAATGCTGGCATATAAAAGAAGAAAAATGTATTGCAGGATTATACATGTAGTTGTGCTCCTTGATCAAGAACTGTTTTCATGTACAACTAGGAAAGTTATATTAAAAAATAAGTAAGCATTCACTTTTGTGCAGCCTTAACAGAATTACCTGCAAATGCAAGAGTATGTTTTGTTTTGTTTTTACTGTTTGGCTGCTGATCGACTTTACTTAAAAATACTGTTCTTTTTTAAGTGGTTCTTCCCCGTGACCTGTCTGCAGGTAGCACAGTTAATTTTGAGTGCATTACATAGCCTTTTCAGTGCCACATAGAAAACCCACAGTAGAACATCATCTAGTTTTTGTGCTTTCTGGACTTTTTTTTTTTTTTTTTTTAAGCTGTATTGTGTATACGAGGCCATCCTTGGTCACGTTCCCTCAGCATATAGTGCTTTTCTTTTTGTGCCAAACTAACAATTATGTTTAAGAATTTGAATGCCGAAGTATTTATATTCATCTTTACAAACAGTGGTAACATGCAAGAGGCAGGTTCTCAGCGACTTGAAGTCAACTCATTTCCATTGTATTCGTGGGAGAGTAAAATTTGCATGAAATGAGGAGCTGGTCCTTAATTGCATCAATTTTGCAACATAATACAGTAATGCTTCAATAAGTATATAGCTTTTTGTACCAGTACAATTCAGTGGCATTAATAAATGGATATAAGTTGGTAGGAATGGACTAAGGAACAAATACCTTGTCATTATTATATGACTTTTTCCTTGATAAAGGAACATTATCAGTAAAGTTAGAGTAGCTCCTCTAGAACTATGTTTACATTATTATATAGCATATTTTTGTTACAAAGTCTTTATTGCTACTTGTCCACAGCGGTTATTCATCTGTTTTATTTTCTGACATGAAGCTAATACAAATAATGCTAATGCTAGGATGAAGCATTATGAGAAGACATTTTATAAAGAAATACACTGGAATATATTTGAAAACACTGGAAATGCATTTTATTTTCATGAAAAAATAGGAAAATAGTCTGTCTTGGCTAATTTACTGTGTATCATCTGTCTTTTCTGAAAAGAAAAGCAATTTGAACAGTTCAGCAGTGTCAGAGATCATGGCTAAGGAAAAGAGTCTTTGCTCATGTTTAAGTTTGGTTGGTATTTGTCCTTTAAATAAAACCACCATCCCTTTTTCACTAAACGATGTAAACTTGCAGCTTCATGCGGGGTTATCCTTAATAACACTCCTCCCACCCCAATAATCCTTATTAGGGACTTAATCACAAGCATTAGGAGACGTCTGACATCAGTATACAGAGCTAATAGAACAACTCTCTGGCTTAAAATCAATAAAATGATGGGAAGGTGCTGTAGGAAAGCCATAGGGTACCCAAAGATGAACACACTAAGAAATGAAGCTGAGGGGGAGAGAAGTTAGCTTAGATGTAGTTGTGAAAGAGCAATGTATAAGTGCACCAGGAGATAATAAACTGTATGTAGGAGAGAAAGTTGAAAAATTATAGCTGTAAGTAGGAGGATTTTGTAGAAATGGGGTTAATATATCCTTGAACAACTGAGAAGAGTGGACACGGTGTCCAGGTAGACAAAGTGATAACATTGGCCTTCATTAGTGAGACAATTTGCCATGGGGTCAGGCTGGAGAGGAAGAAGGATTCAAACTTCTGGTGGTCAATTCATAGATATTAACATGGTGTATCTAGTTTGAAACTATTGATTCTAATTTCTGCTTTAGTTCTCATCTGCAGAATGTGCACAATTCCTCATTTTATCTAACCAGTGTTTTATCTGTGGTCACTTGAATTTTCACCCAGATGCAGTTCTTCAAGAAACTGAAGACATTTTGGACATTTTGTCTTCAGAGCACGACTTCATTACTGTCCAGTAAATAAGGAATAGACTGCATCTTAAGAAACAAGCACAAAACACCTAGATCCCTAAAACTGATCACTCTAAATAAGGCAGGAGAAAAACACTGAAAACATGCCTATGGGAATTTGCCTTCCCCAAACCAATGTGCTCTGGGGACAAGGCAGGAGATGAGCTGGGTGTGCAGGAAGGGATGTGGTAATGTGAATTCTCTAAAAGCCTGCTAAATTTTATTGAGTCTCCCAGCCTTGTTCATTCTCTTGCTGTGTGCTGTGTGTTTACAGAGTCTTTGGAGCCTGAGGGGATGCAGTTTAATGATTTAGAAATGTAATGCCAGCTCTTCTTGCATGTACAACATCTCCTGCCTGATAAGATGTTTTTCTGGTCTTTCATTTTAGAAGTGTATCTGGTTTTGGTTGTTCTGTATTGTATTTGAGATATTTTTGTACCTTTTACTTTAAGGTAAACATCACTGAATTCCCTTATTAAAAACAAGTGAAGAGAAACCTTAGTTTATAGAATCACTTGGCTACTTCAGTGCCTCAAAGAATAATGATGAATAACCTTTTCAGTAGGTTTAATACATACAGGCATTTTCATCTTTACCTGATAATTTATTTTGTCCTGTTTCAGCCCTCACTAATACTGTCATTGTCTTCAGACTAATTTTGTGTGTCTTATATTTACATAGCTTTTTAAGAAAGCTGCAGCCTAGTCATTCAAAAATATAATGGATATGTTTGTGGGACATAATCAACAAATTTCACTTGAGTACTTCAGCTTTTTCCATGTCTTCTATCATTACTGAATGGCAGGGTCACAGTTCCCTTGGTTTTCCCTTTGCTGACACATACCTGTTAAAACTTTGCCATCTGCATTTACAGATTTTCAACTGATCTGAGCTTTGGCTTTTGAAATACAACCCAGGCATGCTGCAGGAAAGTTTCTGTGTTCTTCCAGGTAGCTCATCTCTGCTTCCACATTCTGTGCACTACTTCTTTGTAGTGCAAATTCCATTTAGGAATTCCCTGTGTACCAGTGCTGGCCAACTTGAGACAATTTTCCCAGTATTTTCCTTGTTGAAATAGGCTTTTCCAGTGCTTTGAGGAAGTCATCCTTGAAGAACAACCAGTTTTCCTAGACTACTTTACTGTTTAAGGCTGTTTCTAAGCAAATCATTGAACCAGGGTAACTGTTCTTTTGAAGGTCCATGGTTGTAATTCTACCATGTTTCTTGTTCAGTTCTTCCAGCATCTTGAATTCCCCTGTATCGTGGCATTTGATACCAGGGATGCTGTTCCGTTGTAATCCCAGCGAGAAAGGCGCTCATGCTCTGTATAGTGTCATTTAAAATGTTACTTATTAAAGCTAACCCTGCAAAGAAAGTGAGAATAATACAGGTAATCTTACATCCCATTAGATAATGGGAACCTGGAGTTGTGCAGCATCAAAGGGGCCTCTGATCGGTCTGCAGCACACTGTGCAGACTGCCTGGAGAAGGGGTTATGCCACTGCCATAATTTGAGCTACCACAGGACTTTCTTACAAGAAAACAACTCTATTAATAATTTCTGCCGTCAAACAGAATGGATGTTTGTGTGAGAGCTTCTTGCTGTGCTTCTAGATAAAGGCAAGGGCATGCAAGTGTCATAATCATAAGTACAGAGTCAGAGCTGCCTGCAGGCACCTTTTGTACGAGGAGCTGGCTGCGTTTATCCTGTGGCCAAGGGATTTATGCAGAACAACACAGACCTGGAGGCCAAGCTGTACCTGCAGCATAGCTCAGCACAGGCCTTCAGGTTTCTGTTGTTTTGCATAAATCTTGTTAGCTGTGACATGAATCACTAACTCCTTGATGTGCAGTGGTCTTCTGGTCAGGATGACTGCACGTTGTCACTGCCTCTGAGGCTGTGTACCTCAGAAACTTTCATGTTTCTGTTGGTTCACTGGTGAGTTGTCAAGAAAATGCTTTCTGCATCTTCCAAAAATCTCCTTATAGTCATCCCGTATTGCCCTTTCAGCAGATATGGAGTGCTCAAAGTCCCCTGTTAAAACTGGAATTTCTTGTAAGGCTTCTATTTTAAAAGCTTTTACATATTTTGCCTTCTTGAACAGGTGTTTTGAAGCAGATGTCCACCCTAATGCCACTTCTGCTGTTCTGTCCTCTAACCCTCAGGCAAAAACTTTTGGCTTTCTTGTTCCACATTTCAAAGCAAATGTCCTTGCCTTCAAGCCTCTCCTTTGCAAGAATCTCCTTGCTTTCTTAGCTCATCTTCCTGAAATATTCTGTACATCTACTCATGGCACATTCTGGCTATCCCACCACATTATGTGTAACCCTAATGGGTGATCTCACTGGGGTAACAGTTCTAGGATAACAGTGCACAGTTGCAGAAATAAGAGTTGACTCCCTGTTCCTCCTATCTGTTTCCCTTGATGCTTGTGTTTGTGTATAGGTACCTGAAGTCTGGTTTGGTGATGTTGCATTCACAGAGGGAAGGAGAGAGCTTCATGCTCGTAGGAAATTTGGGGTGTATCTGATATTTATCATAAACATCAAATTCTGAATTTGACAGGTAGGTGTTAGAATCCCTCCTCAAACTCATGTGTCTGCTCATGTTATTGATGTTCTTACTGTTCTCACTGCCGACCCTTCTTTTTATGGTAACGAGTTTCCCTTCAGCAACAGAATTAAAGGGTTCATAGAAACTGTTTGTCTTCAGTGTGTTTCAAGCTACTGAAAGTCTTGCTTTGGATCTGGCTTGCACAGCTCCTGTAGCTCTCCAGCACGTGCTAAGCCAAGTACTTGGGCTGAAAGTAATCTTCATTAGGGTTTATTGTCAACATTTTTTTTTTTTGGTATAATCTTCTATACAACCCTTTGTCTTTTAATTTGGTTTACTGTTTTGACAGTATTTCCTGTTTGGATTCTTGAGAAATAAAATAATGAGTAAAAGAAAAATCTACGCTCCTCAAATGAGAGCAAATTAATGATGTCTGCATTTCTTTTTTTCCCCTTAATGTTATAATCCTTTGTGTGAGGGAGGTATTAGGAGGTTTTAGCTACTCAGCTAGGGAAGAAACTAGTATTGTCTGTTACTTGAACCCCAGAAGATGAGCTGTGCTGATTCAAAAGCTTCTGGTTGTTGGTGTTCTTATTTTACTATACTTCTGTAATACTGTGATAATTTTTAAGGACTGTACCCTTGTTCAGAAATTGTATCTAGACAGCAAAAGATGCTTACGTACACACTACTCCAATGGTTAGCTGTGGAAAAGTTGCTTAATCAAGAACAAAAAGCAGTATATATAATTCTGGGAAGTACATCTTGTCAGGTGAACCAGATTTCTTCATTCAAATCATGTAGAGTTGAAGGAAGCTACGTACATATGTGACAGTTTACTACAGTTTACTTGTAAGTGAGAACTGTACGAGATTCTAATAAAATTTTCTGTATAATTCTAGGTTTTTAAGGCTGTGTGGATTTAAGAACTGGCTGATTGACAGATTTTTAAGGTCTCTTAGTAGGGAGCTAAGGAGAGGTATTTTTTTCATCTGTTCTTGATAGAGAATGATTGTAGGTACCATATGGCTATTCAATATTTTCATGAGTAATCTGAAGGTAAATGTGAAATTACTACTGTTAAAAGTTACAGAAAACACACTGAAGTGGTAAGTAATAAAAGATAACCTTGAAGAGCATTTAGCATTGTGTAGCAAGGGACTCCATGTGAAGCGTGTCTTAAATATTTTTTTCTTCTTATACAATTGACTTTCAAGATCAGGATTTCTCAGGGATGTCAGGAGCATTTTGAAGCAATCAGTTTTACTGTTTCAGATTAAAGCTGAAAGCTGATTAATACACAGGCTTTTCTTGTTCATTACCCCGATATACCTAAGAATAATCAACTTTGAGTTGGATGAGTTTAGTTTAGCTCAGCATTGTAAAAAGTGGCTTTGTTAGAGGTAAACAAGAGACATGGAAGGGAAGGATGTAAGAACAGGAGAAGCTTGTTGCGATAATCCCTACGGTATTCACAGCCTTTAATTGCTACGGCGCTCCTGGGATAGTAATTATCATCAGAATATTCTAGCACAGATTATGCCAGCAGTGTTTTTTTGTCTTTGTTTTTGTTTTTAATTTATGCTTAAAGCCACCCGTCCTTTGTCATCTACTTGTCCGTGTGTAGTGTTTAAAGTGTTAACTGGTATTTCTGTATACTGTATAAAGCATTTTGTCCTTATGCATTTCTTTTACATGCCATCAATTTACAGTTGGCTGTCCTTCACCTAAAAACAGGTAAAAAGTGCGCTGCCAAATCCTACTGATTTATATGGAAGATGGCAACAGTAAGGGTGAAAGAACGTGATACCTTGTTGCTGCCTCTGTTTCATCCTCAAAAATGTTGCTGATCTTTGCCTTTGATTTACTTGTAATTAAAATCAGCATGGCTGACTTCTCGCTACTGATCAAGTGCGGTTTGGCTCTGTGGCAAGGTGGTTGTTTTTAATCACGGTCAAGGACAAGCCTCTGTACAGCGCACCATTTTCTTTCAGCAATGGTAGCGTGCATATGGAGGATTATGGCTCTTAATGTCGTTCCTTAGGCTGAAGCACAACTCCCAGATGCTTTTTGTGCTGAAACTTGTGTGAAATACATACGGTGAAATTATGACAAGCTTCTGAAGTAAATAGTGTATGCCAGTAGTAAATGTTTGTCATATTGTTGAGGTCTGTTGTTCTGAGTTTTATGCAAAGAAAATACAGCTATTAGGCAAGCTGTAGTGCTGCAAATCTTATCACTCTTTGCTAACCACTTGCTTTAACTTCACCATTAGGCAAAGAATAGCCTCCTGAATTCCTTACAGAGTTCTGTTTTGAAATACTAGGTATATAGTATTCCTCTTGAAAACTTTCCATGGCATTTAAGTGCAGCAGTGAGAGGCGAATTTGATAAGCTAATTCCCTTCAGTAACCACTTTTCTGTACCCGTAGATAAATGGTATGTGATACTCTTCTTGCTTTGCAGGATAGATGCTAATGCGGTGTTGAAAGTTGCTAAAGCTTTCATTTTTTCATTGACGCATTGTCTATACCTGAACCTGAGCTTTTTTCATAGTCCCTTTCAGTTCCCTGTGGCAGGGCAAAACAATCAAATTGGCATTATATTGTAAATTAGCATTATATCGTAAATTTTAAATGCTGATATCAGTGAAAACCTTTTTTTTTTTTTTTTAAACTGCATGGAAGATTCACGTCTGTACTGTTACTGCTTCAAACATCAGATGGTTGTCAAGAATGGAGGATAAAAATCAAATTGCAGAGATTCCCGGTTTGAAAGGACAGCTGGTTATCTGCCAGGCATGGAAATAGAGCCCTAGTGGCACCAGTGGAAAACAGGTGCCTTGGTGGTACTGCAGCGCATTTGTCAGTCCGTCTGTAGTCATCTCAACGGGACGGTGCTGCCATCACGTCTGCAGTTGTTTTTTTCCCCCTCTGAGTCTTTTATGCCAGGGTGCCAGGCAGCTGTGAGGAAGGGCCCTTGTATGATACTCCATTCCTTTGCCTCCACCTTGGTGCTTGTCATGTTAATGAATGCTGCTCAGATGTTCGGCAGTAGGCAGTATTCAAAATTGGCATTCCCTCTTTTTTTCCTCCCCAAAGCCTAATTTAGAAATGGGAGGTGTGGGAGAAAGATGAGAGCTTTCGGAGAAGAGAAACTAATTCAGTGTAGGAGGAGATATTAAGATTCTTGTTTTCAGGAGTGTTGAATTGAAAGCAGTACAGTGTGAGGGTGGTGTTAGCAGCGCCGCAGATCGGGACAGCTTAAGTGGGACATGGTGACGCTGGGTAATGGCATTCCTACAGCGCACAGCTGAGTGTGGAGAGACCTGATGCTGCAGAAGATTTTCAAAACAAGAACAGGAGTAAATACGTAACCTAACACCTTGTCCTTCAGTTACCTGCATTGTTGCGGTGTGAGTGGCATATAAGCCGAAGTTAAAAATAGCAGGAGCTGCACATCTTGCCTTGGGAAGGATACGTGAAGTGTGCTGCTGGTGGCTCTTGACTTAAGTCAAAGATAAGTAATTTGTTACTTTGAGAGGGAGAAGAGATCAGTATTGTTAGTCACACTTCCAACTTGTCACATTAACCGTTGTAGATTAACCTGACATCTGTGAAGCTTTTTCTTTTATTTCTTAGAGGAACAGTGTGTCTTTCTGATGGACTTGCGCTGCTTGGATTCCTGCTATGGGTACTGTTTTCTAAGCGAAAGATTACTGTTTATTATTGCAAATAACACTTTTCCTTGGAAGATTGCCAGTAAATAAACAAGCTCCTTAGTAGTAGCTGCATGCTTCCATCTGCAAATGGGTTACATATCATCACACCTGGATTAATACGGGAAACATTTCCAGACCTGCAGCAGCGTGTTGTGTGGCTGCCCCTATTGGTGTTAATTGCAAACAGCTCGTAGTTCTGTATCTCATTCTAATGCACTTGTCAGTGAGAACTTAAGTATATGTCATGGACATACAAAGCAAAACCGTCCATGCAAGTTTTTCAGCTTTTTGCAAGAAAGAATATATTATACTGGAAAAAATAAAGTTATGAACCTGACTGCAGTATTTCTTAAAAGCTGTGTAAGAAGAAATTGAAACTATGAGGATTTAAGACCTGATGTGGGGACTTGGATCATTAGGAAACTGGTGATGCAGGCTAGGAAATTTATAGATAATGAAAATTAATGTACAGGAGAAGTAGCAACATATGGCTAATTACAGAACTACATTTGTAGTAGTATGAAGTTGCTTGAATATTGGATTACAGTTTAGTCTTGTCATCAAATTGCAAAGTACTGCGTAGCATAATTGATGCAAAGAAGCAGAATTTTTAAATTTTAGGTTAGTTGTCTAGTTGTCTTTTGAAGGATTCTTATGGAGTTCTTAAACTTCTGTAGGATATATGAGCAGCTCTAAGAAAGCTAGGTTAATCACTGATCTCTGGACACTGTATTTAAATAAAGGCCAATAAAAGCACAATTCAGTTTTTGAGAAGTTCAGTATTAAATATACTGTGGTGAAGGTGGATGGATCTGGATCATCTAGGTGGTTTGCAAAATTATTTGTAGAAACAAGTTGACCTAAAATGTTACCACACAAGATAAGTGTCTTGGATGTACCAATTACATTAACTTATTTCCTTAATTGTTTTTGTGAATTTAAAGCCTTTTTTTTTTTTTTGGACTAGGAGTCCTGGAAAAGGAACACTTGACAGTGAAGGTAAAACACTGACAGAAATAGCAGAAGCTTGCACAGTATTTCACTTCATTTAGAAGCTATAGGCTTTTCTAGGCACAATTATTTTTCATCAGAAAGGATTGCAGTACATTTTTAAATAGTAAATTGTCCTTCTGAATGTCCTGGTTAAAGTTATTTTACATAATTACTCAGTTTTCTGTAACTCCTAATTGGTGTAATGCCCTTTAAAAATATAGAAAACTGTTCTTTTTTTTTTGGCTGGAAGTTGTTGATTTTATTTTTGATTAGAAATACTCCTTTTAAGGTAGAGCAGCATTTATTTCTCACTCAAAAACCGGGTAACAATAAATGGGGAATAAAGGATAATTATTTTGGGTTTATAACATTACAACTGTTTCAAATGTTTATGTGTAGGTAAAAATACCTGCAAAAGAACTTAATAATTGCACTTACGCTGTATGGTGTTAGATCTCAGGTAAAAGCCTAAGGGATTAGACAAGCCTGGCATCATAGTATGATGATGAAGGCATTTTGGATACAGCAGGTAGCCAGTCTGAGCTCTAGAGCAGAGGCCATGCTGTTGAGACTGCAGAATGGTCAGCGTTTCTGTCTGGAAGGACTTAGCAGACTTCCTTCAGCTCACATCAGTTGTTACAGGTTTGTACAGAACTGCAAGCATTCTTCATGCTACTTGTCCATACAGATAGCAGAAAGTAATATATGTGTATTATAAGACTACAACTCTAGAATACATACTTTTGATTTGTTGTATTTAGCTGCACCCAGACAATAAAGCTCAATTCATCTGCTCCTTACTTTTGATAAAGAAATCCAATTTTATGGTAGCATTCCTATTCTAAAGGGTATATAATTAAGTTTCTTTTAGTTTAATTGGAAGGGGGACACAGCATATGACAAATTCGGATTTACAAAGTCTGTTTATTTTTATTATATTATCCCTGAATTACTTTTAGCTTGTATTGCTAGGTGAGACCAATCTTTACCTAAGTTCATTTGAAATCCTGCCCCCCTACAATATAATGGCTTAACTTCGCACGTTACGAAAAATCAGCCACTTTTTGGAATTCTGTGTCCGTGTTTCAAGATGTACAGCAAAGTGAGGTATTGTCTTTGAGTAGCTCAAGCAACTCTGCTGGATGCAGATACCAGCGCTGCTCTTTGTTTTAAAAGGTGTTTGTACCTTAACAGATGAAGCATCTTCCATTTCCTCCTCAGTGTGAATACTAATTTGGGTAGAGTACTGCAGCATAAAAATATAACAAAGCTAAGTGCTTATTTGATAGAAGAGGAAGGTGAATGCTTGCAGGATCTTGAAGGGCAATAATTGTTGCCATTGCCACTTGTTCTTGCATGGATGTCATTCACTCATGCCCCCATTATACAAGTAGAGAGGTGTGTTCCCAAGGGATTTGAGCAGTATCTCCGGTGTGCAGTAAGGAGGGTGAGGGTTGCTAGCAGTCAAGTCACCGCTGCATCCCTGGAGTTCCTCTTGATGGTGATGACAAACTAGTTCTTACATCTTTTGTACATGTTGTACTTGGAAGTTGCTCCTTGTTATGGACTGGTCCTTAGCCTCACTCTTGCTTGTTTTGGCTGCCATAAATATTTAGCCAGCTAACCTGTTTTTTCTTGTTTGGAGTGCATTTGAAATACATGTCTGTAACATTTCCCTTTCAGGCCAAGGGGAAAAGGGCAAGTTTATGCTGTAAGCAGCAACCTAGTTGCTACCCTCCTGTTGTTGCCTGCAGGGTCTACTTGCAATCAGCTGTGCTGCAGCCTTCTGGGCTTGGCATAATGCTTTCCTCAATTTTACGGTTGGAGCACCATCCTGGGAACAGTTTTCCTCAGCAATAAAAAATCAGTTTTGTGCAATTTCTTGTGCATGCTGCTGTCTGCACACGTTCATGCTCTCGCAATGCCACCCCCAACATCCTATTCATACCTGTTCTGATCTGCCGCAGGTCTGCAGCAGAAAACAAGGTGCATGAATGTTTGTTCTCTGAGAAGTTCTGTGCTGTTTCCAGTTCTCAGCATAGCCTTGTGTTGCCTTTATTGAACATCTAAGTAGCAGCTGATCATAAAACGCTTTGAGAGAGAGAAGGCTTAGTTTTGGTGCTGTCTTATCTAGTAATTTTCCGGTCCACAGACAGTCTTTATAATGTTAAGACATGTTATAAAGCATATTAATTCATACATATCTAATAACAGAACATTGTCATGAATTCCAGTGTGCTGATAATTAGTTGTAAAGCTGTTTTCTTAAACCTTGGTTGCACAAAGTTACTGCCATGATTTGCCCTTTGGCTGTAAAGAGACGTTTTTTGATTTCAAGGTTTCCAGGTGATTTTTGAATTCAAGGTTAACAGGGATAGGTGTCGTAAGTGTAATCACGTGCAGAGATGTAGAAAGATGAAATTCTATAGGATGAAAAAAGAACTTGGTTGGCTGGTTATACACCTACCTCCTTTTCTGACAGTACACATCTTGACCAGGAGGCAAGCTATCTTCCTGAAATCAATTAACATTTCCAACAGAGATGGAGTAGTGCCATGTTTATGCACAGAAATATGTTGCAGGCAATGCCATCTGTGGAGTAAAACTGACTAGCTACTTCTACAGGATCAAATTTTCTGTGACTGTTTGTGTGAAAAATTCATCCGGGTGTTGTGTACCTTTTTTTTTTTTTCCCTCCTCAAGGCATCAGCTAGCTAAAAATGATGTTAAGAAAATGTATACAAGATAGTATCTGGTGGAATTGCAGCCTGGGTTCTGAACCTGCTCTAATTCTGCAAGTCTTCCATGCTTCCAATGCTATGTCGCTGTAGCAAGGAGGAATCCACACTAAGTAGGGAGCTAAGAAGAATCAGCAGGAACTTCACCAGTGACTCTTAGGAAGGCTTAAGGGAGGCCAAACAAAATCTATTCCACAAACACTAGCAGACTTAAAAATAAATAAATAAATAATAATTTTTAAAAAACCTTGGGCCTATTTCTGTTCAGAAATTCTGGGATGTAGCCCCTTCCTCCTCCATATCTTTCATCCAGGTTCCTCAGATGACCGGATCTCCCAGGTGAATTCAGTATCAGAGAAGCAAATCAAGGGAGACCAGCCTGTCTATAGCATTTCTTTCTGTTTGTAACAGATATCAGTGAAATTGACAGTTTTTCTATTTATATTGCTTGAAGATTCTTCTGCTGCTTAACCAACATCCCTTTGATTTCACATGTGTACATGTATGCAGCCATACACAAGTGCATATGCAAGCACACGTGCACATTTTTTAGTTAATGAGCTACATCAAGAGGTTTCTTCTGCTCTGTTGTGGAAACCAGTGCTAGCCCATTCCTTCTGATGCCTCAGCAGAATTTTGCATGCACTAGTTAGCACACAGTTATGCTGATCCTTTTTATTCTCATGAGGATGAGCAGAGGTGGATGCTTGTGCCTCAGTATGAAGTACAAATGACAATGATTCTGTTTTATTGAAGTTTTCAGCAAGAGCATACAAGTGTCAACTCAAAATATGAAGAAAATACTTCACAACTGGAGTTTTCTGATAATATTTTCTCAGATATCACTCGTGTCTACGCCCTAAGGTCAGGTTTCAGGAAAGTGCTGAAAAATTACCCTCACTGCTAGAGCATCATGCTTTTTCCCTAAACATGTTTGTTTGAAGGAAGGCACTTTTTTAGCAGTTCTGAGCTAGAAGAAAAAGTGAAAATGAGGTACGTGTATAATTTTGAATTATTTAAATTCTTTGATAGCTCTGTTTCTACAGTAAACAGTAAGATCCAGAATTTTTCAATGAGAGAGGATACCTTCTGAGATTGTCTGACTGGGATATGATCTTGCATATAATAAATCTGTAAAGGTAAATGTAGAAGAATAACTAGGTCTATGGATCTTTTGTGCTTGGATTTTTTTTTTCCTCTTGATTTTTGGGACAGGGTAGGTTAACAGTTAACAAATTTGCAAGAGCTTTTTCTTTTTCTGAGGAGATGGCAATAGCTGTCTATTCACACCATACTACCTGAATGAAATCTATGTGAGGAGGCTTTTTTGGTTTTGATGATTTTAATTGGTTCTAAAGTAATTAATGGATTTGCTTGATAATATTCTTATGTAATACTTATACCCAGAGCTTTGGATATTTAATCTTTTAATGTTTATGAAAATAGAAACTAAAAATTAGACATCTGGAATTGTGTTATAGTGAAACCAAGTCAGTGGTAATACAAGCGTGAACGCCAGTCAAGAAACTACTGTTAGAGCTGTTGTTCATGCTCTACATCAGCAGAACGCTGCTACATCAGTCTCCAAAGGACAGAAGGCAACCTTTATCTGAAGAAGCTTTGTCATATATATCTACAACTAGTTTAGCCTAGTGCAGTGCAGCTTCAAGCTTATTTGTACAGCTTTAGTTAGCTTTTTTTTTTTTAATAATCTTAAATGTTCTGTTTGTCCCTAACCAAATAGGAAGTAACAGTATTGTTTTTAAATATTAACAAGTAATTTTACAAAGTAAAAGGCTTGAATTCCTTGGGGAGGAAAAGTTTCCAAAGCTTCTCCAATTGTTACTTGTTCTTCCGTGTCCATTTAGATCAATCTTACAGTGCCTTGGTATTCAGAGAAATGCAGCTCTAGGGCATGAATATATAACGTACATTCTTTTTTTTTATGACAACCTTTTTTTTTTTTATGACAACCTTTCACATAAATCTTTGAAGTCTGATTCAAGGATCTTAATCTGTAACATCCTCCTGGAATCTTAATGTAAGAAAAGTAGTTACTTCCAATGGGGCTGCCTTTGCCTGTTACTTAAAGCTTTATTGATCTCAGGTAATACCTTCTATTACACTGGGAAAAGGAAATGCAAAGCTTCTAGAGGAGATATTTATAGCTTTATGCATATACTCATTGGAGAACGCATGCTGTATTGTCCAATATGCAAGTTAAAGAAGATGGGCTTCAGAAATTCTGGTCTTGCTGCTAGCTGTGCCAGATTGCCTTGTGGGATGTGAGAATTGATGCTGTACGGTTGCATTGGCAATGGAGATGTTCTTACTTCAGCGGCACAGTTGGGAATACTTCATTTGTATTTCTAGCTTGTATATTGCAAATACAATCCAGTGGTCTGTGGTGTGTAGCAGTGAAACCCAAAGACTCCTGATACAGAGGAGGTAATATATCTGAGGTTAATCATTTCTAAATGTACTGTAAAAATATCTGTTTGTACACGTGTGGAAAAAATAAAGCATCCAGAGACAGAAGGGTTGCAAAGTCAAGTAGCTTGGGTGGAATTAATCTCACCCACTGTTTCAGTGCGTAGTTCTTACATAAACGAGGGAGATCAGTTATGTAAATTGAGACTCCAGCCCCCAAAAAGCAATTCGTACCATCTGGGTAAAATTGGCAACCTTTTGGCCGAATCTTCTCTCCTTCCCCTGCTTTTACTAGCTGTGGGGAAAGCCTTGATAGCACATATTGGGTATATAGCTCTTTGCAAGATAGACCTTGGAAATGTTTGAGGTTTGCTGTAGATGTATTGGGCCTTTTTAAATACAGAGCATACTTGTTCTCCGTTTAAATTTAGCTTTGGAGATTGCGTTTTCTATTTTGGACCTGAAGAAGGGCTTCAGTTTCTTTTGCGTGTATACCAGCAGTTCTAATAAAAGAACGTTACCTTTTCCCCTCAAGTACTGCCTTGCTTATATGCTGTGATAAACTTACTTTTTTGCACATAATTTTCCAGACTTCTCAAATACAAAATTCATCATAGAACGCCATATGGATACCCACGCAATTGTCACACAGCTGTCAGCTTCTAGTATTTGATATGGTGTAGCTGGTAGCCTGTTGCCTTCATTCTCTGCACATACCAGGACTCTGTGGAATGAGACTCATCTGTGGTTTCAGTGGGTTTGTAGCTATTTCTGAATTCTCACCATTCCTTTGCTTTCAGGGAAGGTGGATTCCAGTAAAACTGTAGATGTTTGCAGATTTATTATCTTATTTGTTACACTGTTTTTAATACTGATTTCTGAGTCCCATTTGCTTTTCTCAGCTCTGTCTTCTAATCTGTTGTCAGTCTGCATTTTTCTGCCTGCTCTTCCTAGACTATTTAGTTGCTGTGTTCCCTGGCTGTCAGATCTTCATTCTGCCTTTTCTTTTACCCTCCTCTCTCCACCTGTTGTTTGCACATTTGGGGATGTTGTGGTTTAACCACAGCAGGCAGCTAAGCACTGAGCCATTTGTTCACTTCCCCCTAGTGGGACTGGGGAGAGAATAGGAAAAAAAGGTAGAACTCATTGGATGAAATAAAGACAGTTTAATAGGACAGAAAAAGAGGGGAAAATATGTATACAAAACAAGTGATGCACAATGCAATTGCTCACCACCCGCTGACTGATGCCCAGCCTGTCCCTGAGCAGCAGCCTGGCCAACCCCCCAGTTTTATCGCTGAGCAAGCATGACACCATATGGTTTGGGATATCCCCTCGGTCATTGGGGCCAGCTGTCCTGGATGTGTCTCCTCCCAGCTCCCGGTGCACCCCCAGCCTCTTTGCTGGCAGGCAGCACAAGAAGCTGAAACGTCCTTGCCTTACAATAAGCTCTGCTCTGTAGCAACTAAAACAGCAGTGTGTTATCAGCCTTATTCTCATCCTAAATCCAAAGCACAGCACCACAGCAGGCACTAAGAAGAAAATTAACTCTATCTCAGCTGAAACCAAGACTGTCATAATAAAGTTGGTGAGACAAGACGCTTAGACCTTCCCTTTTAGCCAAGAGTTATTCTTTTGTCATATTTGGGAACCTTTCACAGTGAACATAAAGTCTGCGTGATACCTTTTTTCCTGGCTCAAAAGTGCACTTGTGTGTGTGTGTGTGTGACATCTAAGAGATGTATGTTAGATAGTCTTAGTGGTAGGGGGTAATTTCTATAATAATAGATTTTAAACAAGAATAAAAATAAAAAAAATGAAATGTTCCTGGAGCTGGTGTGATGTTTAAACTTTTCCTTTCTGAGACAAAAAAGAAAAATATATAGAGATAAGTCCTTGGACTCTGCAGAAACGGCCTGAAGTGTGCAGCACAGAGGTAGAAATGCTATTTTTATGAAGTCTGAGTAACTGCAGTTTTTTTCCTCATATATTTAGTAGTGACAGAAGTCTTCCTTGGATGCAGATTCCTTTATTTCCTCGTGTACATGTAAATTTCCATACACCTTGTTCAGAGGCAGCTCTGCGGTTCCTCCAACCTCTGCAACAGTGATCAGTAAAACCAGTTTATCTTTGAGGTATGAATCTTGCCAGCTGTCCTTTTTAAGAACTGTCCTTTTTTTAAGAAATTTGGATTGAATTTGAATCCTAGATACTGCTCAATAAAGAAGAGACAGTCTCTCAAAGGAATGCAGTTTTAAATGCTTGGCAGAGCAAAATGGCAATATTGTTAAGAGACAAGAATTTCTCCCTTATTGGCCAAAGAATGTGCAGTCTGTCTGATCCTGGAGAAGAAAAGCCTTTCTTTCTGTACAAACTTGAGTGTAGACACTTTGAGAAGAAATTAAGATGTCCGTTTAAACTGATTTCAACAGGTAGACTGGAAATTAAAAAAAAAAAGTTAGCTAAATTAAAAGGGAAGTAGGAAAGACCATTGATTTAGGATTTATGTGTAACATTCATCAGGCTTGCAGAGAAAGAGTCAGATGTGAGGAGGAATGATCAATGAAACATCAGGAAAAATACTCCTACTTTATTATGATACTAAAACTAATTAAAAAATGAGGACAAGAATATAGGTACCAATTTGCACCTATAGAACTTTCTCTGTTACAAGATTGCCCTAGAACTTGGCTTTGATAAGAGCATAGTGTTGTCAGCAAATATGTCTCATGATTTGTTGGGGCACGGAAAGAGCAAAAAGATAGCTTTTTCTAAATGCCACAGTATTCTTAGGGGAAAGAAAAAATCACTATAGTGGTGTAGAGGAAGAAGTAGCTAAAGAACTGAGGCTAGAAAATATAGGTGGCATTTCTCATTCAAATTTATCCCTTTCCTAGGGAACAACACAAAATATTGCTATTGAAGATCTGAAAAGTGAAAGGAATATTTCTGAGCCTTGTTGATATTTGGGGGAAAATGAAGATACCATGGACGTGTATTAAAAAAAAAAGAAAAAAGAAAAACCTCCATACCTGCATGGAGGTCTTTTCTGGATAGGGATGACAATGCGATTGAGCCTGAGGTGCTTGGTGCCAACTTTGCCTCTACACTTAGTGAAAGGCTTGAGGAAGGAGACGAATTATCAGGAGTGGGTGAGGATTGAGTCAGGAATTACTTGAGATAAACCAGACAATTTTGTAGGATCAGATGGGCAGCATCCAAAGGTACTGAGTCCTTGCAGCAGGACATCTCTTGATTCTTTGAGGCTGTGCAGATTGAGAGAGGTGTCTGATGAAAGGAGAAACTTTATATTAATTATTTTTTTAACAGCATTCCAACTGATTTTACCCATGACTGGAAAATCCAAGTGCAATTTCCATGCATTTCACAGTGTGGTTTAACCCAACAGGCAGCTAAACACCACCAAGCAGTCTGCTCCCTCCCTCCCCAATAGGATGAGGGGAGGGAATTGAAAAATGTAAAATGTGAGAACTCGTGGGTTGCGATAAAGACAGTTTAATGGGAAAGAAAGAAGGGGGGGGGAGGAGGAGGGAGAGAGGAGAAAAAAGTGGTGCCAACACAATTACTCACCACCAGCCAAATGATGCCCAGCCTGTCCCCAGGTAATTGCAGCTTACCCCCAGCGAACTCATCCCGGTTTTATAGCTGAGCATGACACCCTGTGGTATGGGATATCCCTTTTGCCAGTTTGGGTCAGCTGTCCTGGCTCTGTCCCCTCCCAGCTTCTTTTGCATCCCCAGCCTGCTTGCTTGCAAGGCTGTGTGAGCAGGTGAAACATCCTTGGCTTAGTGTAAGCACTGCTCTGCAACAGCAAAAATATTGGTGTGTTATCACCACTACTTTCATCACAAATCCAAAACATAGCATCATACCAGCTACTAAGAAAAAAGCTGTCTCCCTCCCAAAACCAGGACACCCATGTATACTTAAGCTGAATGTGGGGCTTGATTTTCTTTTTGTGTGCTCCCCCAGTTAGTAGATGTCGAAAGTTGACATTATTAAGATAGAAATTGAGGTGTGTGTGTGTGCACCTGTACAAGTGTCTAAACTCCTGCTGTCGTGAGTGGATATGTCATCAAGGAATAGAGAGTTCAATTCATGCTACTAGGAGAGATGAAAGGTATACCTAGATACCTAGGAAATCTTAAATGCTGATGTTTAGGGTTACAGGATCTTGTCTGGAGTGACTCTCCAGCCCTTCTAATTCTAGTAGAAGTTTTGAACACCTAACTTACATGCATACATCTGAATTCAGATGTCTTAATCTGAAACTGGATTCTGCCTGAAGAGTTTCAGCCTAAGAAACTTGCTTGACAAGTCTGTCTTGGTTCACAGTAGGTCTTTTTTTTAACAGGTTAAAAGAAAAATGCCTGTCCAACTGTTGATAAGAATAGTCTTAATGTCTGGCCAAATACTTAAAATGGGAAAGTGCCAGATAAAAAATGTTTGGCAGAAGAAAATTGGCTATCACTTGCACAAGTAAAGACTTCAGAATTAAAGCTTGAACTGTGCTCAGTAAACTTCAGAAGTTTAACCAAACACACTGATTTGATTCTCAAAGCTGAAAAAAATAAAACTGAAGAGTCAGATAAGACTTCAATATTGATGTTTGTTTCCAAAAAAAAATCCAATATGTTTACCTACTCTTGACTTACCAGGTGCTCAAGGAAGGTTAGGGACAGTACTAAGAACAAAGAATTAAGAAAATAGTGTAATTATATCCATCCTGCTGGTCTCTGCATTTATGGCAGCAGCAGTATCTTAAAGAAAGCCATAAAGTACGTACAGCTTGTCTTCCTGTTTTTTTTTTTTTCTACTTCATTATCACTTGTATTCCAAGTATCAAGATAATGTTATAAAAAGTAATTAAATACACTTGTAGTTACCCAATGCAGTGTTATGCTATTTATAAATAGCTTTATTTTTCATACCCATTTTTTCACAATTTCTAGATGTAACAGGAAAAAAATGAAATAGAACTGGAAGAGGATTGGGATTTGAAACTTAAATGACTAGTGATTTTTCAGTATCAGAGAAACTTTACAGCTACTTATTGAACTTGGGTTCCATTTTACATCTATGGTTGGGATTAAACAATGCTGTCAAATTGTAAAATGATAGGGATTAGTGCTACTGTAGTGCTACAATAGGACAAAATGAAGCCCAGATTATTTTGAAACAAAAACTGCTGCAATAATACTGGTTTACCATGAAAAGAAAAAAATAGCTGCATTTATAGTATTTAAAAGCTGCCTTTTTCTTCCAGATCCTTTTCATTATACTGTTGTACAGATTCTTTGGGAATACATACTTATTTTCTTGCTTGGAGAAATGTGAATAAATACGAAAAACCATTTGGAAGAATAAAAGTTCCAGTGCTAACCACTATCATCAGCATAGTAGTTAGCAGAAAACACTTCCTTCAGTGTTCTTTTCAGGGTAATATTTGAGGGCCGTGGGACTGCTGAAATTTTAACATGGTAACCTCAGGTTCAAGAAACTGCTAATTTTCCCTGGTTATGAAAACCCAGCATTCAGCATAACGCAGAACAAGGACGCAGGGAGAATTTGCACGGGGCTGCCATCAGTTGACGGAGCACTCAGCCCCCTGGGCTTCCCTTGGAGTCTGGGGAAGGGGGTTCTCAGTTTATGCACCGTGTCTTTAGTCCTGCTCTGAATCTCTCTGCGCACCTCTGCTGATCTTAGATGAAAGCTGGAGGGACTAGGCTGCAAGGCTGAGATTAGTCTTTGTAACTTGCTGGGAAGCCGAGGGGGAAAAAGCATGAATTGGTAGCTCTCAAGTTGTTGAAGAGTATCAAATGCGTACGTTGTAATTCGCTCGTCTCAGGATTCAGGAGTGCCTCCTACTAAGTGCTCAAAGCAGCGTCAGCTACAGCAGGCTGCTCGTGATCCCACCGGGGTGGATTCTGAGGGTATTTGGAGTGTATCAAGGGTATTTGAAACCTCTCCTGGGATGGGGATGTTGGGGATGGCTGAAGGTGCCACCAGAGGTGGGCCCCTTCATCCCCCTCCAGCCTGCTGGTGCCAGCTCTCCCTGCAGGCCCCACTGTGAGAGCCTGTGGACACGGGTGGGCCGCTCCTTCGACGTACACATTCCTCTTACTCTTGGGTGAAAAATGATTGCAGTTTATGATTCCCTTACATGCAATGCAGTTATTTACTCATGGCATTTACTTGTTCAAACTGACAACACAGTTGTTTTAAGCGTTTACGAAAAACATGGATAAAGAAATCAAAAGAAACTGATTCAATCTGCTTGCATTTAAAAGACTCTTTCCATCATTGTACACTCTTAAAGTTTGCTGACAAACTGCTACCTAAAGGTTTCAGCCTTTCTTTTTGTGCTTTCTCCCTCAGTGGGATAGCTGAGCTTTTATACCTGGTCCTACCTTGAAATTTTCTGGTGGGTCCAGACTGGTTTAAGCATTCTCTGCTCCTCGTCTTGTTCTTCTTCACCTGGGAGATCGTGTGGCCATCTTCTTTAAAATGGGCATGTTAAGTATGTAAATCCTTGTTCCATTGAGAGTCTTCTCCAGCTCTTAGCTGGTTAGCGAATAACACTTCGCTTTCATGAGATGTAAAATGGATTTGTGCCGATTCATTCTAGATGCTTCTTTTCAAGTAGACTTTCCCATGTAGGTGTTGGAGAAATTCAAATCAATTTGAATTTCTCAGACGTACTGTTCTTCAATATTTACCAGGGGGTCTGTTTCTTCCTTAGAAAAAAAGAAAAAAAAACACTTTTTGGATTAGGAAGTAATTTCCTGAAAGTCCTTCAATGCTAAGAGTGGTATTTCATAGATAACCCAATGTTGTTTTTTGTTTGGTTGGTTGGTTTTGGTTACTTTTTTAAACTGAAGAGTAGGAGAATCACATTTTTTCACGTGAGAAATGTAAGATAAAAACTGAGAAACACTTCTCAAGAGAAATTCCCAAAGTCTTTTAGGTATACAAGAATACATAGCACTGTTATTGTACTTAAAAGTGCTAATATATATATATATATTTCAAAAAATAAATTGAATTTATCATTTTGCCATCTCTTTAGTTTGCACATAATAATCTAAGATAGTCACCGAGACTTTAAAAGTAGTATCTGCAAAATTGCCAGAACCTGATACTAGAAGTCCCGAGAAGGCAGGATGCTGTCCTCTGCTCTGATAATATTGTCTAGAGGCAGCAGTATTGTAAGGCAGGATACAAATGGAGTCAGAGCAGTGTCTGGAAGGTGTCCTCAGGGCCTGATTTACGTGCAGTCAGTGATGCCTGTTACATCTCAGAGCTTGCATTGTGGGTAGCTTGGTAAAAGCTTAAAAATGTTTGTAATGACGAATGTGACATTTTTGATAAATCAATCAGTACTGATTAAGATGCTAATACTTTGTGTTCTGGTTTGGAGTATAACTTGAGAAAATGATTTTGCTGGGTGTTTGAAGCTTCATTTTAAGCAACTCTTTAAAAAAATAAACACGTTATTCTCTTGTATCATGGGCTTCTGTTTGCCTCTCTGGTGATTATTTAGTATGCTGTGGTTTTCACTGAAATCAAGATTATTGGAAGTTCTATCCTAAGCACTTAAACATTGAAGAACATTATCACGCTTACGCAAGTTAAAGAAAAATGGTACTGCTTTGTTCAGAAAAGGCATCGTCTGTGGAATGCATTTGGCTGTTTTTTTGTTGTTGTTTGTTTGTTTGTTTTCTTTCCTGGACATTCATTGAAGTCTCAAATATTGAATCAGTGAGTAAGTTTTTCTACATAGACAGTATGCTGACTGAATATGAGAATTTTCCATGCCAGGAGCTGGATACTGAGCTATTGTCTAAGGAGGGTATGCACAAGCAGGCTGAATGTTGTATTAACTGCACACTTCTGTCCATGCTTCAAAAAAGTCTTGAAAAAAGGGAGAAAAAAAAACAAAAACAAAAACACTTTTGGAAGCAAAAAGGTATTTTTAGAGAATTACAGTTTTACTTTGGAGAATTGCAACTTGACATGTTTTTGAGGAGCAGAGTCATATCCATAAAAGAGATGAGATTTCCAAAACAACTTTAAAGTAAATGGTTAATTTCCAAATTATTAGTTTGATCTGTAAACATCAGATTCCTACAGAAGCCTGAGTTTTCACTGTTGAATTTCCTCATTACTTGAAGTTCTGCTTTTCTCTGTATCCCTGATTCTGTCGGCCTTCTCAGGGGTTAGCAATGTGGCATCTGTTCGCTTTGTTGCTAGTGTCTGTCACTTGCTTGAAACTTCACATAGGGTCTGTATCATCTGACAGCTCCATCATGTGTCTCCTAATCCTGTAAGCATATTCTTAGCACCATACTATATACCTGCAGAATCGTTCCATATACAAAATGTATTCTGTTTTTTTTCAATCTCATTCTCAGTTTGTGTAAATGATAATATGTACAGTGGTGGATCAACAACTGTGCATTAGTTCGTTGCATAGTCTAGGTATGTTGCTTATCTGCAGCATCATACGATGTATGGAGACTGAGTTCTTACTGCTTTCCTCCCCCCAGGAGGGATATTGTATGTATAGCTGGCAAAGCTCACCTTTTTGAACTGTCTTTTTTAAAACCTGAGTTTCTCTGTAAAATCTGGTTGAAATTTGACATCCAGTTCAGAATTACTAGTGGTGATGGTAAATGGAGAAACAGGCAAACTGGATGTTTCAGATGCATTCTTCCTTTGGAAATTAGTTTTAACTGATTAGCGAGGAGCTATTGTTTATATTACCTCATATAAATTATTTAATTGGTTTAGAGCACTCAACCAGGAAATGGGAAACCTGCACTGAGCTTCAATTCTCTGTTCTGTCTGACAGCACTCCCAAACCCTGCTATTTTGGAGGTGTTTCAAGTCTTGGGGAAGTTAAAGAATTTTTGACAAGCAGGTGCATCACATTAAAAAGATCTTTGTACAGTAATCTTCAGTGATGGTCCATTTTAGCTTTGTCATGACTGCTTCATCACTAACTGATTGCTAGAGAATGCCATTTAGATACGATTGGGTTCTCCAAGAATCCTAGACAAGAATGTCCCAGCTTAAGGAGGAACAAGATGTTGTTACTAGTGCAGCTCCTCAAAGCACCTATTAGCTAGTCTCATTTTGTTCTTGTTTCACTTCAAGTTATTTAAATATAATACTCGTTTTTGTGGGGCTTTCTGATTGTTATTTAAGATAGGTTATTTATTTTACAGGAAATCCAAAGCAAAAGGAATTAATGTTTTGTATATATTCTTGATTATTTCATCATGACAACATTAATTACTTGTATGGAGTAATGCAATTGTTAAGGCTTTTCAAATGAAAATTTCTTCAACGTTTTAGTATTTTGAACTGTCTGGATGACTTTTCTTCCAAGTGTGTTGCTAATGTGTCCAAAATAATCATGTTCACTATATACATCAGGGTCAGCAGAATAGTGGCACAGAACCACATGGACTAAATTTTTTTTTGAATGGTGCAGAACTGCCCTCTGTGTGAGGCAACAACTTTTATTTCCTGCATTTCTTTCAGTTGACTTAGCCATTACTTTGAGAGTGAAAATACAGCATTTTAATGGCTGCCAAAACATCTACAATTTTTTATTTTCCTTCAAGTGAAATAGGAATACAATGGTAAAGGATGAATTCGGCTTATCTGCAAAGTAGTATATGCACACTGTCTAAACATATTACAGTCAGTGGAGTCTTTTGAGGGCAATTGCAGTGCTCCTTTTATTTTGGCTTAATTAGCCAAAGTACCTACCATTAGATACCACAAGTCAAATGAGTTAAATACACCCACCCTCTTAACAGTGTTCTTTCACAGTTATTATGAAAGAACATACTACTGTTATTATTATAGTTGGAGTTAATCAATATATCAATACTATAACTCTGTAGTTAAAATAGCCCATCAGTTTAGTTTAGACCATTCTGTTTGTAAGCTTCCCGAAGCAAAAATATACTGGAACAGCATTTGACATAAAAGCTATAGACAAGCCTTTCAGAATCATTCCTAACCTGAAATGCATATTACTACCTCAGTTCTGATGTCCATTTCTTTTCTGTTCTGTAAATTGGTTGAGCAATGTGTAGTTCTCGGACCTTCGTAGTATCTCGGCTGAATTTCTGTAATAGCCTTCAGATTAGGCCAGCGTATATGAAAGAGATTTTGGTAGCAAAAGAGCAATGCATGTCTGCTCTAAGAGCTAGTAGCATCTGCTGAACTAACCTTCTTCAATGGGAAGTACATGTGGTTTGGTCACTTAAATCAATACACAACACAGGACTTCCCAGTTTTTCTGATGTTACGAGTGACGGTGAAAGGATCATTTTTTCAACATGCAAATTAAGCATGCCTATTATAAGCTTATGTTTGTTTAGTACAAACCAGAGTTCTCTGCCTGGTAAAGTTTACTCTATTTTTAATACTTCCCAACCATCAGCTAAAAGATGAATATGCAACCTTATTGTTTTGGGGTTTATGTTTATTTAAATTTGCAGTAGTATTGATTTTCATCTAGAGACTCTGTTCAGTATCGACAATAGTCCTTCCAGGTGTTTTTATTTTAAATGGCATCAGGTGTTTTACAGGTTCCTATGTTGCGACAATTTGGAGTTCAACATGGAGTAGATGTTTGTGTTGTGCAGCAACCAGTTATGCACATGTCATCAGATGTTCTAGAAGGGCTTAACATTTCATTGCTGCTCTCTTATTTATTTTTGAAAGTATGGAGAATTTATCTTCCCAAAATCACATTCTCTGCAGATACATGAAATTTGGAGCCCAAAGGCTTTTGGCATCCTAATACTGGATTCAGGTTACTTCAGGTCTCGTTGTAAGCCTTAGTCATGTCCTCATATATTATTTTCATTTGGGTTCACAAGGACAAGCACACACACACATACTTTGGTCAGATAAAAGATTGTTTGACTTTCAGAATAATTAAGGAGCAAGAATCACAGGAAGAACCATTGAAAATGTAATTGATACCTGGTACAAGGTATTTAAAGATTAATTTTGGATATTTAACTTTATTTTTCATGCAGGGGTACCTAATTGTGATGTCTGCTTACGTGGATTTTTGTATTGCATTTAGCCTGATCACTGAGATATTTACTGAGTTTTCACTCATTTTGGTTGGCATTGTCAAATTTCTCTGGATGCTTTTTTATTCTTTTTTCCTCTGATGCTTGGGGAGCAGGATGAAACCAACAGGAAAAAATATATATAACAAATCTTGCTCATTTCACTTTGTTTGCTTTTGTTTTACAGGAGACACATGAAATTGTGGCAATCAAGAAATTCAAAGACAGTGAAGGTAACCTTTTCTGCTGTGTAATCTTTCATGTCAATAATTACCCTGTTAATATCTCTCCAGTTCAGATAAGAAGTCTAATATAGCAAGACGTGATTTTAAATGATCATGATTTATTAGCTCTGTGAATATTTAAGGCACTTGATCCTTTATACTTGCCCAGGGACTGTATTATACACTCAAACTAGAAAACCTTGGGCAACCTGGTTTAGTGGGAGGTATCCCCGCCCATGGCAGGGGGCTGGAATTAGATGGTCTTTAAGGTGCCTTACATACAACCCAAACTGTTCTGTGATTCTAACTACCTTTCTTTCTTGGTGCATCTGTCTTAATTTTGCTCACATTGTGGTGCCACACCTGGCAGTATGACTTGTACTTGGAGAGTAGGGCTGATCAGAAAATGGCCCAAACTGGTCTTGTAGCACTGGCTTATGGAGTCTCTGAGCTTTATCAGCCCTCACCCAGGGAGGGGATCTTAAACATTAGGGGGGCTTGAACGGATAAGCAGAGGAGACGGAGAGGTCGTGGAGAGGTGCCTGGAGGAACTGGGGAGCTCTTCAGGACCTGTGGGAGCTGGGTGAGGAGGCAGCAGTTCTGCTCTGCTCTCCTTTGCAGGTTTTATTCTCCATGGAGAACTTGCTCCTTGTCCCCTTTCACAGTGGCCTCTGAGTACTTTGCAGTGCTGCTGAGTTTGCTGAGAAGTAGAAAGAGCTGACTCCTGCAAGGCTTACTGTTGCTGGCAAACTGGATGGCAGAAGGGAGGACACATGGGCATTACTACCAGTGCTGCATATGCCTCTTCCTCACCCAGGACTAGTAAAACCAGAGTAAACTAGTAAAGTCTGCACAAAACAAGACTGGCTTTTTGTCCTGAACGTGTTCACGACAGTGAAGCCCAGCATGCTGTCGTAGGCAAAACTGGCAATCAGCTGCTGAGAACAGCTGTCTGCCTTGCACACATCAAAAGTTAGCCCAAATCCCACATGGCCTAGCACAAACAGAGAAGCTGATTGTGAAGTAATAAAAGGAGTAATCCCAGTCGGAGGTGATGTAGCTATAATCAGCCACGCATCGAGGCTTTAGCTGAAAGCTCAACAGTCTAATGATGTGGTTTAAAGAAATAGCAGCCATTTTATTTTAGCAAACTTCCATTCTTTGGTATTGTTACGGAATTGTGGATGGCTATGGAGGTAATTTTCAAAGTCAGACACAGCGAATTCAGATTTGTGTCTGTCATTTCCTGCAATACAAACTCTCACAGTGTGGGTAATTTTGCCAGATGCTTGAAGGGTGTAGTTGATGAATCTTCTGGTATTCAGAAATCTGTTTTAAATCCCTATTAAAGAATGTAGATCATTTAATTGTGGTGGCCGTCTTGACCAGGTCATGAGATGACTTCAGAATCACATTTTGTACTTTGTGTCGACTGTTGAGTACACACCAAAGGTAATGAATCTCAGTATTAAGCCCGAACAGGATTATGATGTTAGACAGTACACCAAAAAAAAACCAAAACCAAAAAATGTATCCTTGCCATTAGTTTTGGCTTTCCATGAGAATTACGTAATATCAGCTTCCATGACTGATGACTGCTTTTCAGAGTTGTAGCTAGTTGTTTACAAGTTTCTGGAAATACGACAGAAGTTCTTTTGATAGATTTGATTCAGGCCATTTCACATCTGTCTTTTTAATATGGTGGTTCATTACAAATCTGAATGTACTGTAATTGTTTCTATTGCCATTTTTGTTTCACTGAATTTTTGCTGTTTGACATGTGCATGCTAAATGAGCTGGAAAGAGTGTCTAGTTTTAGAAGAAATTATGTAATCGGGCTGACGCAAGCCAACACTGAGCACTCAGTTGCAAAATGAAATGATTTAGATGTGTTTAAATTATGTATTTTTAATCAAAACATTTGTGGTGCTAGTATTTTATTTTTCTCTCTTCTCCTGCTACTCTTCAATGTTTTTTCCGTCTTCTGATGATGATTATATGCACTCACGTGACCTGTGCTTTTTCCTCTCTGCTACAGACCTGTTTTTGCTTTTTGCTTGCTTGGAGAATCAGTTTCTCTTCCCTTTCTCTTATTTTTGTGTCTTTGTGGTACATGTCCTGCCAGTGGGATTTAGTTTTCATTTCATGCAGTCATATACCATTCAATATTCCTCGGTTGTGGATAACAATACTAAGAGATTAAGAACCTGTCTTCTACATGTGCACGGGCAAATTTGCTGAATTAATAGATTCTACTATACTCCATTTAATTTGATGGTTCATTGGTACTATCCTCTGGAACCCTGCCAGTTCAGAGTCACTAAACTCAGTAAAGTGCTTATTCGTCAATAAGCACTCTACAAAGCTTTCGTAAAACACTGTTGGCTTTTTTTTAGACAACTTTCAGACAACTAAATTGTCAAAACAATAGTTGAGTGTCTTAGAATCACAGATTCAAGGCTTCATTGAATCAGTATTTGCTTTACTGCCCTCTGTGGCCACTACATTGATCTGGTTTTCTGAATTTCATTTAAAAGCCTTATGTGGAAACTTAAAGGACTTATAAATCTGTGCTTCTGCCTTAATTCGTCATGTTTTTTTTTGCAGAATAAAATTACTTTAGAATCAAATAGATCTTTGTTGCTCAAAAATGTTTGCATTCTGGTGTTTCTGGTGAGAACGTGACTTCGTCAGTGCTCTGTGCGTGCGATAATGATGTGTGGGGTGGAGGATGCCTGCACACATACATGTGTATTTTTGGAAGTATATTAGTGCTCGTCATAATGAAAAAGATTAAAACGCAAATGATTGCTTTTCATGAAGCAGAGTTTTCTACCACTGGAAACTGTGGTGGTAATGAAGGGAAGACTGTGAAGGTTACCTAATAAGAGCACACTCATCAGCTAACTCTCTTCCAGTGCAGAACCAGCCAGGCAGCAGAGAGAGCCCACAGTGGAAAATAAGCCTTTTTCTCTGTAGTATCCAGAAATAGAGATTTTAATCAGGGATTCAAAATAAAGACTGATAACACTTCTTACTGATTTTTTAAATAAATTTTACTCTATTACTTTTGCACTCTAGAAAATGAAGAAGTCAAAGAAACCACTTTACGAGAGCTTAAAATGCTTCGCACTTTGAAACAGGAGAACATAGTGGAGCTGAAGGAAGCCTTCAGAAGAAGAGGAAAATTATACCTAGTATTTGAATATGTGGAAAAAGTGAGTTGAGTTTATACTACCCTTGCCACACTTAAATCATCAGCTTAATGGAAAAGTCTTTAAAGTTATTTATACTTTAAAAATGAAACCATTATAATCTGTGAAGAGGAACAGCAGAAAAACTGTAATACAATCTGAATTGTTGTAATTACACCTTTACTGTGAGATATCTTTATTATTGTTTTTATATTGTGTTGGTCTTTTTAAAAAAAAAACAAAAACAAAAACAAACAAAAAAAACACAGTTCTTCCATACGTGAACAAACATGCTCGAATTTTGTACACTGGAATACATATAATTTGAAAAAAAAAATCCATCCGAAAACTTTGCTTTTAATTGTAAGGTAGATTAACTGCCATATGTTATGTGTGTAATGAATTTTTGATATAGTCAGAACAAGATCATAGATTTTTGACCTTGGAATCTGTTGCAACTTTCTCGATCCCTGTCTGATAACCATAGGATTTTTGTTTATATGTTTCTCTAACAAGTCCACTATCAATAGTTGCTTAGAGGTATTTGGCAAAGATCACTGTCATTATTTCCAATCCTGACCTCATTTGAAACAATTCCAAAACTTTCTCAGATTGGCCTACTACTGCCAAACATACTGCCCTGTTTCTAGGAAGAAACAACAGAGAACAGATTGGTTCTCCGTTGTTTTTTGCAACCTCTGTGATGATGGTAGACCTTACCTCTGTATCCTAACCATTTAGCATTTCTTCATGGAAATAATTAGATGGTATTTGGATACAGTAAAACTAAATGCAAGCTTAAATATATGTATATATGTAGCCTTCACAAGATAGTGTTCCCTTGACTGAAATATTCATGTGATGAAAAGTTCCTGCCAATTCCTGCCAATGTGATATTGCAGTACAGCTAGGTGCTAGTCATTTTCAGTCAGTTCTTCCCTGTGTAAAGGTTCCCCACCCTAAATACTGTCTTGTTTACCTCAGTTTACAATTTACTATGTGGTATAACTTCATTGCATAATGTGAGTTGACCAGTTTTAGGCCACGGCTTGGCAGAAGTCATTTTTGTTTTTCACCAGGTTAGCAACTCCTAATGTGGTAGATCTTTCTTAGCTGTAATGTCTGAAGCTTGACTTGTTCCACCCATATTCCTTGTGATTGTTCCAGATTTGTGGAATGTCTTCGATCACACACCAAGCAGAACATATATTTAATTTTCTGTTATAGTTGAATTAGCTAAGCTCACCCTAGTAGTGGGTTGGAAGACCAGCATCAATAAAACACATGTAATTTCTCTAACAAGAGCATATTTCAAAAAAACATCAAAGATAAAGATAGAAATGTGTCTAGTGCCATTTTTGTTCTAAAGTTGTTTCTATATGAATGACCATCTTTACTTCCAGTTAAACTTCACTTTCCATGAATGTTTCACATTTTCAGATGTGTTGAGTAGTTTCCACTGGTTCTTATAGATGTCTATAAAACCAATCTAAAGACCAGGATGATTCCTGTGTTTTCAAATGAAAAAGAGTAGAAGGAATTAAATAAAACATGGTACAATACGCTAATATTTGTTTTAACTGGTGATAAACAGCATGTGTTCTGTAGGGAATCTTAGCACTGCAATACTCAAATCCAGATTACTTAAATTCACATTTAGTTTAATCTTCTTTATCCATTACTCGTAGTTAATGTCTTCATACAGGATTACGTCTTGCTGTGTTGATGTTACTATTTTCATTCATACTTGTAACATTGACTTGTTGACATAACTTGTCCAGAACTATAGGCCTCTGTGTGGACAAAGAATCTGACAAATTAATACAATTCCTTAACAGAAAATTCCTTTTCTGAGCTCTGACGTGTTGCACTCAGTACATAAGTTTCAGTATTTATTCACAGATTGTAAAATTCAGAAGTGTTTTCAAATATTAATAAAGTCTCCCACTTGTTTTCTCTTCTATTTGTGTTTATTAAAATATGTTACAAGGGAAACCTCACATTTTCTTACACAGCTAAAGAAAATGTTTATCAAAGTTAAGGTAAACTTATTTTAAATGAAAAATCTGTACAAATGCTCAAATTCATAATAAAATGAGTTGTGTAAGGGAATATAGCCAAAATACTTATTTCCACTTCAATTTTAATTAAAAAACACTCTATTCTGTCTTCAAGTGGGCTGCTGATGCCCATTATTCATTCAACTAAGATTTAGAGTACAAATTCCATTGTACATCTAATTGTACAAAATTGGAGACATTTGCTAATATAATGGAAATCTGAATGTCATTTTTCAAAGAGGAAACTTTCTATTATAAACAGTTTAATTTTTGCATTGGTATATCTGTGAAATAGTTAATATGGGCATAGTTACTGTAATGCAAAGATGTCTAGGGTCAAGATAGCTGATAAATAACTATAGGATATTTTATAGGTTACTGTTTATGCCCCTGTGAGGCATTTTTGTGTTACCTCATTGGCATTAGCGATACTGTGTTGCTTTAGGTTGCTTTTATGTGCCCATTCACATACAGACATGGGTTGTGATTAATCATAGTTCTGCTATATGAAAGCCATAGAACTAGCTTAGTATTATCTATTTTTTAATTATGTTAGAGTGTAGTAGAATATTTAGAAAATGCTCTGTTTTACTAATTTTTCATACAGCCACAGTGACCTGGTATTTCTATTTAAGCAACTTTCTGTATGTAAATGACTAGAAGCTTTAGGATAATTGGTTTGATGACAGCTTTTTAAAGACTTGTGGTACATTTGTGGTTCACCTTTAAGGTTTATTGTCTTCACAAATGCTTTCTCTAGAATGAAAACAGCTTATCTATGCTTATCATTAGAACACCCTCCCTGAGTGTTAAACTATTATTTTTTTCATAGTCGGAGTCAGTGGTGTGTGTTGTTTTCAGAAGGCTGAAAATGAGTTGTATTCTAGCTACTACAATATAACTTTCTGAAATAATGTCTTTTAAACATTTAGAATATGCTTGAATTGCTAGAAGAAATGCCAAATGGAGTTCCACCAGAAAAAGTGAAAAGCTATATCTACCAACTAATTAAAGCAATTCATTGGTGTCATAAGAATGATATTGTTCATAGAGGTAAGTGCGTAGATCTCCACGTGGAAATTAGCCCCTGATTGGAATTTACTTTGTACCAAGAAAGACATTATAGCTTGAAGTAATTTGCATTTAACATAAACATAAGCAATTGCTTTATGCCAACAACGAGAAAATCTCTAAATGCTGAGACTTAAGCTGAGACTTAGGCCTGCCACCTGACTTCGTACTGCTTTAAAACTAAGTTCATCAACTTAAAAAGCTTGCTTTCCAGTATCTTTGGTGTATGACTAAAGATTATATTAAATGCACAATGAAGTAAAACTGAAGTACAAACATTGCCAAAGGAAAATGAAATTTTAAACCTTTCCTGGCACTCAGTCATTTCACTTCTGAATCTGATAATACAGTAGTAGTAGAAAATTAACCCAGAACTTAAAGCTTACTCCCCTGTGCTTTACTTCTGCTTAAGGCAGTTCCTCCCAGCTCCCATGACTTAAGCTCCGTGTATTTACTTTGTTTCCTAAACTTCAAGCACTTGCAGTTGATGTGTGACAATGTCTAGCTTTATATAGTTTATTTAATTCATTTTGTATTTTGCTTTGTGGCTTTGAAAGAACAACTTTTCTTTCTAATTAATGTTTCCAATAAATTACAGTTCTCATACAATTTACTTCTTGTATTTGAGACAGATCAAAACGTAGGCAAGAGTCTGAAGTATATTGTAAAATACAGATTGAACAGGTATAACATACACAGATACTATGATATGTAGATAGGAATAAGGAACAGGCTTAAAACTAGAGAACAGTTTTTCTAAAGAAATGGCAAGAGTGCTCAAGAAGGGTATTGTAACTGAAAATGTTGAGCACGACACACAACAGCTTACTGATTAACTGAGTAATTCAATGGCTTTTTGTATTATTTTGCAATATACAATATTCTACATGTTGTTTTGCTCTCCAGGAATATCTGTAAGCAGCTTTTACCCTCCAGTGTTTTGTTGGGAAGCACTTTAAGAGACTTCACATGTCAGAAAATTATTTCAGCATGTTCACGGATATAATTGCTTTAGCTTGTAATGCTTTGTTTATGATTGCAACAATATCTCAAAATACATTATTATTACATAATATTGTTGGCAAAGTTCAAAATTAGGAGAAATTAACAGCTATCTTTTCTTTTTTTTCTTTGTTATTTGGTGCTCTAGATATCAAACCAGAGAATCTTTTAATAAGTCACAATGATGTTCTGAAGTTGTGTGACTTTGGTAAGTTCAATAGATAGATTTCTTCTTACCTTTTTAAGGAAAATCTCTTGCAGGGGATTTTTTTTGCCTTAGTGCTTAAAACCCTTTTAGTGGTCATTACTTACTCAAGTTCGTGGCTGTTACTTAAATTTGAAAGATCTATGGCCTTAATTTGCACACTTTGGAAATACTGTGTTACCATATCAGTGGAAATGCTGCAGTTGTCTCTGGATGTATTTGATGGGGTTTTTACTAGCACTGGTACTGGCACTCAAGAAAGAGCAGCACAGATGATGAACTGATTAGAAGGCTAGCAAAACTGTAGATTTATCTGTCCTGCATATTAAAAGAAAAGATGGTTCTTGTTTTTTAAAGACAAAATATATTTTATATACTTCTTAAACCACTGGCTTCCATGGCCTTCTAGGTGTATACTTACAGGTCAATTTTTATAGTTTTAATCAAAGAATCATGTATCAATATATGATTAATGGCTGAATGGCTGAAGGATAGAGTCAGAGTGGTACAGGTACTGTTAACTTTCATATTTCCTGACTTACCAATACCTGTTTAATGTCAGCTTTAAGTCTTTGAAGAATCAGCACCCAAGTACAAGACAAACTTTGCCCATGTGAGTAATCCCTAGAAGACAGCAGGGTGGCATATACACTGTTCCAACAATCTCTATTTTTATTCTAAATGCTACATAAACACAGAATAAAATATTGTTCCCTGTAAAAAGCTTACAGTTTGGCTTGGTGAAATAAAATTCAATTCCATGCTGCTACCCAAGGGCACTTTTCATGAGAGCACTTTCAAAGCTGTCATTTCAAACCTCTGCAATTTTGAATGAAAAGAGGAACCGCTGAAAAAAAAATAAATTCCAGTAGGTTTTTAGGAACACAGAAAAAGCATTTGTCTTTTGCAGTGCTGCTTATTTCTTTCAGTCCTAAGGGTATTTTTGCCTAAGCATTCAGCACCAGCAAGCGTTCCAGGAAAAGCCTTAGAATATTTGGTCCACATGAGTTCTTTGAACTAAGGGCATCTGACAGCACGCAGAGTTGCTGTTGGCGGTGCCTGCAGTGCCTTGGCCCTCTCGCTGGCTAGGGACCTACTGCCTGCCCCTACGCAGCCACCCTCTCCGGCCAGTTTAGGCCCTAGGTGTCCCCCAGGGCTGCCAGTGCTCTGGCAGGTGGCAGGGGCTGGTGGTGTGCCCATTGCCCCCTTGGCTCCAGCTTTGGGTGTCTGGGGGACACATTTGCTGCCTCACGCAGAACTTCACAACCAGTCGGCAGACAGCGCTTGCACTTTACCAGTGTGTGCTCCAGTCAAGACAAATGGTGTCATGAGCAGGAGTGGTAGTGCTCCCTTCCTTCCTCCATCTTTGTCCTCCTGAGAGCGAGATTCACCGCTAGAGCTGGCATGTGCCATCAGCTAAGCGCCCCTTGTGCACCAGAACATGTGTCAGCAGGCTTTGTGCTTTGCACTGCAGGAAAATAGAAAGCCAAACAAGCTGTACAAGCATGTTTTAGACGACAGTTTTATCACCAGATAGAGATAATGTGAATTCTGTCAGTGGAGATGTTTTGCATTGTCCATAGGCTTGCTCATGTCATACCCTCGAGGCAGATTCTCCTTCTGCTGTTGGAAAAGAAATGCAACCCAGAAGTCCTTCTGGTGCTCAGCAGAGCCTTAAGGAAGAAAATTGGAGGAACTTCTGTTGTTATTGTTCACATGGATTAGTCTGAATTTTGCTTATAGTTTTGGACATAATTTCAAATTCCAAGCAATACTTACAATTTGGGATCAATTTTAATTTTTAGCCATGTTGCTAATTGACATTCCTGTTAGTAGCTTAAGTTATTACTGTAAAAATCAGAGATGATTACTGTCAGAGAGATATTATCCACAAGAGTGTTTCTTGCATATGTACAGATTGGGGTATAAGAGTTTGCCTTATAACATGATTTAACATATGTTACCTGCCTACCTAACTTCATTTCTTGGAACACAAGTACTTGTCACGTACAGTGCCACATTCCTCATGTGACAGCAACAAATGCAAGTAAAAGGTCTGTGCATCAATCCCAATGCAGACATTGCAGTAATTGGGTGTTCTGCAATAGCCCAGTGGACAAAACAGTTTAAGTAGAAAAACAAAACAAAACAAAACATTTTTTTAACAAGATAGTTCTTCATAATCCTTGTGCCGTGTTCTGTACATACCGTACCAGAAAAAATGAGGTTGAATGTGGTGCTTGCCTGGACACATGTTGTGTGGGTGTCATTTCTGCCAATAGAAATGGGAAAGAGAACAGCACAAAATGCCGATTACAGCAGATGCATCTGACTAGTTAGAAATTGGTAGGCATTCTGTTTAGTATGCTTGCTGTTTCAACACCAGGGCTTCAGAATTACTTGTTTTTAAAATGGCTTAATTTCTGTATGATACATGAGCACAGAAATCATGAAACAGGGCTGGAAAAGACCTCAAGAAATTCTCTAGTTCTTCCACCTACTCAAAGAAATGATTAAGCCTGTTTGTGTCATTCCTGACAGGTTTTGCTTAGCTTATTCTTGAAGATCTCACTAATACATGTTCCTTAGTGTTCCTAGGCACCTATTTAAGTCCTTGCATGTCATTAGGAGGTTGGACTTAGATAATCTTTGAAGGTCCCTTCCAACTGAATTATTCTATTCATTTAATGTTAGAATTCTTTACTTTGTCTAACTTACGTGCCTTATTTCCTTGTAAGAAACTGCCAATCTTCTGAACTCCTTTTTCCCTCACACCTTTTACCTTGACGTCTATCCTCCTCTTCTCTGAGTTGTTTCAAGTCCTTTCTTGAAATCTCATTTTATTTTCATTGTTTGCCTTCCTTGCATTGAGATACAAGCTCTGTTGCTTTCATAGTTGCTCTCACCGAAATGGCTTTCCATGTTCATGTTCTAATCTATTTCTTCTCGCTGTTTAGAATTTGGTCTAGTCTTCTGCCTAATTACCTTATCTTATGTTTTGTGTCAAAACTTGTTCCCAATACCTCAGCACAGTTTGGAGGTAGGGTCAGTAAGCTAGCTCTGCCACAACAGAAGCAAAGTAGCAATTGTTCTGTTAGAAAGGTTTTATGCTTTCTTTAACTGTCAATTCTGCCCATCATCTTTCAGCATGGTAACACAGAGTCAGAGCAGTAGTGCATCCATGAAGTGGTTTCTTACACACCTGACAATATGTAGATGCCACTGAAGATGCCACTGACTGGTTGATGCTCTGGTGCACCTGGGCTGGTGGGCTGGTGCTGTACGCTACCACATGGGCTGCTGTGATGTGATCATTTGTATCATGTGGCCCCTTTATTTTTCTCCCCTCGTTCAGGCTGGGGCTTCCGATTTTCGGTTGTCCCATTTCTTCAGGATGGCTCTTGGTTATTTTCCCTCTCAAGTTTAAAAGCACGAATGAAAGATTTTTCACTGACCAGATTAATCAGATGGGTCATGTAATTTGAAACAGAAACAGGTCTGCCTAAGCAATTCTAAATATAGCAATGTTTAGAAATTTACCCAAAAGTTAAGTTAGTTTTAAGTAATTAAAAAAAATCTTTTCAAGTTTTTGTCCAGCGGCATCACTAGTGTTCAGCAGAACTGTGGGAACAGATGAGAATTGTTCTTATTTTGGGATGACTTTGAAATATCTTTTCCTCATTGTACATGCCTTTCCATTCACTAACTCTTGAAGGGAGAGGTATCTTAGAATTAACAGCTGTGACCTATGTCAAAAACAAATTGTTTTCTCAAACCACTCGTCCAATAATAGTCTTTGCACCCAAACCTTTACTCCAATTTGGAGTACATTATTGTAACCATAGGGAGCAGGTGGGGCTGGAGTCCTTCACTAACACGGCCAAGTAAGATACAGTTTCAGAATACTAAAAATAAATCAATAAATAAATGACAGCCTTACAAGCACAGTTGTGTGGGAAAATCACTTTTGGCAGCTTCTGCATAAGAACTCAGGAATAAAGAAAAATGACTATTGCATTTAAGTAGCACTTATTGATTCCGAAAATGAAATTAGGCTTGATTCCTCTGCAAGACTTTGTACTTTTTATTTTTTCTTCATCGCTCATGCAATAATGGAAGGACTCCTAGTGGTTTTATTGAAATGAATTTTCGACCAAGTTTTAGTGCTACATCCCAGTAAGGAAGCATTTTGAAAATGTTGCTTCTGTATTTTGGTCCCATATGTTTCTTTGAGGTCAATTTCAACAGCAGAGTCTTGCTTTTGAGATGTCTGACCTGAGTCTTACCTATTATTACTTACTTGCTGGAAAAACAGTAAGATGCTTGATACTTTACCAAAAACAGTGCTATCAGCTGCCCTAGAGTACTTCTACATGAAGAATCTAGTAACGTCATTACTGTGCTGCTCAGCCCACTTTTTGTAAATGGAGAAGAACTAAAACAAAATTCAACTTATTCCTACATGTTTTTTTCAGCATATGCACCCTTCTCTCTGTTGATCTTGTTAATTGTTATACATTAAGACAGAAGTTGAGTACTGATACAATTGCAAATAAGTTGACAGTTTTTTGAAAATGATGTGGAGGAGGAAGTTAATTTGGACTTGGTTTCTGATCCTAATTCACTGAGAGCCTTGTTATCCATATGATGCTAAAGCAGATCGGAAGCTGACACTTGTGGAGTGACCTAAATGCAGAAATAAAGCCCTTTTGCTGATCTCTGGTAGAGTCCTGCCTTTTGTAGTTTAGGAGAGATTGCCCCATTTTTTGCCAAGAATAACACGTAGCTGCTTGACCACATGAGAAAATGGAATGTAGTGAGACTGTAGTAGTTAAGATCAATGACTAACGTGTCTACTCATCACTCATATGGTGAGTTTCTATTGTTACGAATCCTCTTCTGCAAACAGTATTTCACAGTGAAATTTAGTGGCAACTTCTCAATAACATGCATGGCATATTGACAAGTAACTTTTACCAATCTGTTCCATTATGGTGAAGTACCAAACATAATGGCAAAACACCATAGATTTCTGAGGACATTACACAAGTAAAGTAGTCATTAAAGCAGACATTCTGACTTTCAGTGTTGTACCAATAAAAGGTTGTGTTTCAGTAGATGAGCAGTCCCTGGAGACATTCTGCACTAAACAATTTACTTCTGTTTAAATAGATGTGACCTCTTACCTCCAAAATCATTGGGCATATGCATATTTACTTAAAATAGAATACAATCTTTTACACTTGTTTTGACAGGCTTTGCTCGTAATCTCTCTGAAGGAAGCAATGCTAACTATACAGAATACGTGGCGACCAGATGGTACCGCTCACCTGAACTGTTGCTTGGGTAAGTATAGTTTGTAGAGCAACCATGATAAATCTTGACTGATTCTTCACATTTTGTCAAGCACCTTTTGTAAAATTTGCCACTGGAGAACTGTAGTTGATTTAAAGGGAAGATTTCAAAAGACTTCTACATTTTCGTTTATGCTTGTTCATTTCCATCCAGTAGGTTGGCATGAATCACTGACACATTCACCTGTCTTGAGCTGAATAGTATTTAACTGACTAAAAGATAAAGCTGAATTGTCACAAACCTACTTCAGATGCTCCCCCCTCCGACGTTCCCTTCAAAAGATGTTTCTATGGTAGTCCTGTATTCTGAAGTGTTCATTTTGTTAGCCTCATGTTGGATATTGCATAGTATTGGCAGTGCAGCTTTCACGATGTTACACTCCTAGTTCTCTTTATCTTTTGGGTCAAAAGTGTGGTTTGGCTTTCATTCCCAGTTGCTCTTTACCAGCACTGCTGAAA
The DNA here is from genome assembly GCA_011075105.1 of Heteronetta atricapilla. Lineage (NCBI taxonomy): Eukaryota > Metazoa > Chordata > Aves > Anseriformes > Anatidae > Heteronetta > Heteronetta atricapilla. Next base: position 126,021,955 of record CM021731.1, on the reverse strand, counting down.
TGGTAAGAGGAAGGGTACTAGCTTCTTAAAGTACCACCTCTTCAGAGCACGGGAGCGGGCAATTTGAAAGTTTTCCAAGTCAAGCAGGGAAAGCAGAGGGCTGGCCTGGATGAGCAGGGATCATCTTGTAGACCTTAGGTGGAAAAGGAAAATGTATGGACGCTGGAAACAAGGTCTGGTGACATGGGAGGACTGCAAAGATGCTATTTGCCATTGTAGAGACATAAGTAAGTCATGGCCAGAGCTCAATTAAAGTTGATGCTGGCCGAGGACCGTGGGGGACAATAAAAAGGGCTTTTTTAAAAAATACATTAGCAACAAAGGGAGGACCAGAGAGAACACTGGTCTGTTACTTGATGAGGATGGTCACCTCACAAATAGGACTGTAGATGAAGCAGAGACATTTAATACCTTCTTCTCCTCTGTCTTTAATACTAGTGATGGGCGCTGGGACTCCCAGAGCCCTGAGTTGGAGGACCATGACTGCAGGAACAATAAACTCCCAGCCAACTCTGAACTTGTGCAGGATTTGTTGCTTCAGCTGGATGCACAAAAGTCTATGGGGCCTGATGGGATTCATCCCAGGGTACTCAGCTGGCTGATGTCATCATGAGACACCTCTCAATTATTTTTCAGTGGTTCTAGGAATCTGGAGAGGTCCCAGTCAACTGGAAGCTGGCAAATGTTGTTCCAGTTTTCAGGAAGGGCAGGAAAAAAGACCCTGGTAATTATAGGCCTGTCAGTCTCACTTCAGTGCCTGGTAAAATTATGGAGAAGATTTTTCTGGGAGTTTTTGAAAAACACTTGAAAAACAATGCAGTCAATGGTCATAGCCAACACAGAGGGGAAAGTCCTGTTTAACATAATTTCCTTTTATGACCAGATTATCTACCTAGCTGACCAAGGAAAACAAGTTGATGGAATCTTTTTGGATTTCAGCAAAGCTTTCTGTACTGCTGCTTGCTACAAAGGAGGGCTACAAAGATGGTGAAGGGTGGGAGGGGACGATGTATGAGGAGCAGCTGAGTCCCTTGGTTTGTTCAGCCCCAAGCAGAGCAGGGTGAGGGGAGGCCTCATGGCGGCCTGCAGCTCCCTCACGAGGGGAGCGGAGGGGCAGGCGCTGAGCTCTGCTCTCTGGGGACAGCGACAGGACCCGAGGGAACGGCATGGAGCTGGGACAGGGGAGGGTCAGGCTGGGGGTTAGGGAAAGGGTCTGCACACAGAGGGTGGTTGGGCACTGGGCCAGGCTCCACAGGGCAGTGGTCACAGCACTGAGCCTGCTGGCGTTCAAGGAGCATTTGGACAATGCCCTCAGACACAGGGTTTGATAAAAAGCAATTATTTTTTGCGATGCTGTGGGAATCCAGGAGTTGGACTCCATGGTCCTTGTGGGTCTCTTCCATCTCAGGATGTTCTGTGATTCTATGATTTTATAACTGGTCAGGAAGAATTTGTTGAAGGAGACTACGTGAATCATTTTATTAAAGCATTGAGAAGTTAGTTTCACATCCTTTGTGGAAGCAGTAGTTGCATGAGTAGCCTTATCTGGGCAATTTAATTTCACTCAATCTGTAAAATTAACATTTTACTACTTCACAATGTTGAACAGATTTTCAGATATTGCATGGACAAATTCATAGGACCTAAAAGGGCAAAAGTAGTAGAAATGTACTTCTTGTGGTCTTCCTATTGCTATCAAGTTTACAGTGTGTTTTTCTGTACTGCATGAACACTCTGATAAAATGCAATTCCAGAATATATAACATACACATACAGGGATATTCTAGAAGTAAGGAATTGGCAGCCACAGGAACAACAGAAAGTACTGCTCACTTATATTCCTTAACCAAAACATTGCATGCTGCTGAGAAACTGTTCTTTCTTGGAACCTTTAGCACTGAACCGAAGAATAGACATTTCTTGAATATGTAAAGCATTGGATAATAAATATTCTTTCAATAAAGTCATACCAGTATTCCCAGAGCTGTGCTAATTTTAATCAAATTGGTATGCAGTTGTGTTGTTACATGCATAAAGTATGTTAAAGTTGCAGTTAAAAACCTCAAAGCTCAGGTTTTCATATTTTGGACAAGACAGATATAACTGAACTTCCAGCAAAGTATGAGTACACATACGACACACACACTCTCACAACTTGGAAAGAAGGTATCAGTCATGGCCTTTTCAGTTTTACGGCATTTCACACTTTGTCTATAGTCGTAATTAAGATTTAAGAGGAAAGACATGAAAAACATGACAGACATGGTATTAGTACGAACTGCAGTTTTCAAAACTACTTGATTAACAAAAGAAATTTATCAGGAATCATGTCTGCATGCAATTGACTTAACTTGATTAACTTGTAGAGGAAGGGGACGGGGGTATGTGTATTTAGTGCATATGACTTCAACTTTGCTGGCATATGTTTTTAATGCCAAGTTTTTCTGGCTTTAAAAGTTGTCTTTTTCTTGGCAATCTTGTTCTTGTTTCACAATCCTCCCTTCCCCTGCACTTTACCAAATCTTTATAAACATCTAATACTGGAAAGTCTTCCCAGGATTATTAAATATTTATATTTTACCAAATATATTTTAATTTTTAAAGTTTTAATGTGTCCCAGAGAGGTTTATCTTTTGTAATAAAGTTCAAGCACTTAAATTTCCTGAGGAAAGAAAATCCTGCCTAATTACTCACAGAACATCCAAAATCTACTGGCTTTGAGGAGCCTCAGGTAACTGTTAGTGGAGGGCTCTGTACTCCTTGATGACAAAACATTGCTAAAAGCTAGTGGATTTTAGCATACCATATTACTACATGATAATATGTTTTGGAGAGTCTAAGTTGTGCAGCAGTAGACTACAGTACTCCTGATTAGTAGTTTCATACAGGAGTTACTTAATTTATTCAGCCACCTCATTCTTGCATTGCTCACCTGTTGTGATCTGGAAGACTGGTTCTGACAGTCAGTAGAAAAGAAGTCTTGAATGTGACTTTCCAAATGAAATAGTTGAAGCTTACTCTGCTGCTTCCATAAGAAATGAGTGTTTTCTGTTCAACTGTGGAGCAAAGAATGGAAATTTCCTAAACTGTGATTCAGGTTACAGCATTTCTGTTAGCATGGAAAGGTAATGTTCCCTGTCTCAGAGTTCTAGCTCATTCCTCAGTTGTAACCCTAGCTCATTCTCCAAGGCCCTGGTCTACAGCAGCATACCTTTTTCCAACTTAACATGTCACGGTGGAGAAGCATGCCTTTTAAAGGGTTGCAAATAAAGTGCTTGTTTTTCTGTTGTAAAAAGGTTGGGTTTTTTAGTTGGACTTTCACAAACTGTTTTGCTAACAGATGCTCTGTTTGTCAGTGGTCATTTCATTGTCAGTGGTCTGTTCCGATGGGGCCAAACTTTGAATTTGTGATGATTCCACTTGTCTGAGTACTGCAGGGTCTCATGGCAGATTCTGAAAGGCAAACAGTTCTTGAAATGTTGGTGTCCCATTTCAGCCTTCCTGGCTACCTTTAACTCCTGCAGTACACATCTCAGTGGGTCTGTGATTTCACCTGGGCCATTGTCCAGCTAGAAAAGCTCCCTTGCTTTAACCTAAGTAAACTATGTCAAGGGTTACAGCATTCTCTGATCAAGTGCCCTCCCCATACAGTGAAGTAACTAATCATGAGTGGTTGCAAGCAGGGAAAAGTCAGACTTTTTAAATTTAATCTAAGGGTACGCTCTCCGTAAACACCTTTATCCATCAGCATAAGGAAGGAATAAAGGGAAAGGATTTAGGATAGGATTTATCAGCTGCAACTCCATAGGCAAGCCGGCTGTAACTTGAAAATATCCTGAAACAGAGGTTGAGCTGTTGGATTGCAAGTTTCAAAAAGAAGAGAATCGATGAAGTATGTTTTCAGTTTAGTGTTTCTTCCTGTTTTTATTCTTGTTTATTTTTTTTTTATATGCTTTTTCTTTGACCTGAGAGGAATTCCCCCCCTCATTCTGCCCAAAACCTTGACTTCCAAAAGAAATTCTTGGAATAAGTTGAGTGTTTACAAAACGGTTCAAATCCGTCAAGCAAGAACTTGGGCATACAGAAAATGAGGTGCTTCAGAGCACTAAAAGCCAAAAGCATGTAACACATTAGCTGTTCCGTGATTGAGATGGGCTGCTAAAGAAGCTGACCAAGGAGCAGAACCTTAGAGGGAGAATCAGAAACCATCCAAAAGGATTCTGCTTCTTCAGCATTCATTGCCTTTAGACTGCAGGTCGCAGTAGTCCCCCACCCTCTCCTGGATACAAACATCAATTTTCTGTATTACGATTTTCTGCCCTGTGTATCTTAAAACCATCCACAAGTCTATCATTTTTCCTGACCATGGTATCTTTGCTGCCTGTTCTTCCCTTAAATACCCTTGTATGTAGTCTCAAGAAAAGCTGCTCTAGCCCTTCCCAGTGTAATACGCACACCATTGAGCCTTGTTTCCAGCACACTCCCTCCACCTCTTCATTGCTGACCTAGCTTCTGTTGTCAGTAGCTGTTTAAAATACAGGTGGGTGCCATCCGCCCACCACACAATGTTGCCTGCACACAGAGACCGCCCGTCCGAATTGCTCTCCAAGGCCCCACCTGTGTGTTTGCTTCAGGAAACACTTTATGATGCTTTCATTTTATCCTCATCTGTGGTTTTCAATTGTTGAGTAGTTTCAGGAATTGCTTCAGGGCATTCTGTTTTCTCTCTAGTTAAAATTTCACTGTATGAAGGCTGAAACAAAGATTGCTTATTGTTTCTGTCCTCTCAGTGACCAGATCTAGTGTGTCTATCGACCGGCTAAGCGCAACAGAAGAAGCAATTTCTGTAATGCAGAAGTACTGTACAGTCATTAACCTCTGGATAAAAGGGAAGTTAGTGCTAGTTTAACTTTGGTAACAGCATCTTGGTCAAAAAGATTATTCTTGTAAGCCTTTTATTTTTTACAAAGGTAACCAAATCCCTGGAGGTCCTAGAAAATTCCTGTCCTGCCTTTTGACATCAATATGTCACGCAATCCAGTGTGGAAACAGAGGACTTGGTACATCAGATAGCTTCTTCAATGTTACATTTTTCTGAGCTGTAAGGGAGCAAGGCATGGAAAATACGGCCGGTAAACTAAAAGCTTGGCAAGAGGATGGTGCTGGTGGCTGAAAAACATTGTACTTTAACTTTACAGAGCCCCATATGGAAAGGCTGTGGATATGTGGTCTGTGGGCTGTATTCTGGGCGAGCTGAGTGACGGACAACCCTTGTTCCCTGGGGAGAGCGAGATTGACCAGCTCTTTACCATTCAGAAGGTGCTAGGCCCACTGCCAGCCGAGCAGATGAAGCTCTTCTACAGCAACCCACGCTTCCATGGCTTGCGGGTAAGAGAAAGCTTTGTTCTTTTTTTTCCTTTTAATTTACTCACACAGTATTTACACTATTGTCGTCGTTGCGGTAAAGGTTCTTTTCATCTGGAGTGTGTGTTGTGTTATCTGCTGCATGTGTTTCTGTGCAAGTCTGGGATCATAAGGCATTCAGAATTCAAAGTCACATGCCAATTATACCAGTACTGAGTTAGACAAGCAAGTTCATTGTACTATTAAAAGCTGATTTTAAAAAAATATATGTTTATTTGAACTTTTTTTTTTTGTCATGAAAGTTAGTATTGATAGCTAACTTAGCATTACTGTGCAAGCTATGCACTATGACGTTTAGTGGCACGGCTGTCTGTTCAGGATGTGGACAAATTGTGACTGTTTTCTTAAAGCTACTAGGATGCCAAAATTTGGGTCACGGATACTGCTGTGCTGAGAGAGGAGCTTTTTACCTTTTTACTCGTATTTCTGGAGATTTGATATAAACCACATGAGTCAGAAAGCTTGTTGTTCCCCTTTCAGGGGCTTGCCAATGCCACGTATTGACAAAGACTCAATAGAATAGAGAAACTGCTGAAGTTGGAACACACAATGTGGCGAAATGCCAGATGAAATATATGATAAATAGTTCTGTTATCTTTAACAGCACCTGGTTAGTGGTCATGCTTGCTTTTTCTTGTAATTCAGTTTTTGTTGTTGTTGTTGTCGTTGTTGTTTCCAGTAGTGAATGTTGCTTAGGTGAATTTATGATCTTGATGAATGGTATGAAATTGTTAATATAAAATCCTATAAAGATATATACTAAGGTTTTAGGAGATCTGATCTGTGCCAAAGGCTGAAGATTTTCATTTTACTCTATCAAAGAGAAAACAGTGAGTGAGAAAAGCAAAGAGAGACACCTAATTGTCTTAAAATGTGTTCAAGTTTTATATAAATTAGGCTTAGCTGACAAAGATACAAAGAGTAGTAGTTGGCTTAAGTCGTAAGGTTAATTATTTTAGGATAGGATAATTATAATAATTATAGGATAGCTAATTCCTAAGAATTTTCGATGAAGCTTGCAGACCCTCTGTCAGAAGTTTTTGAAGAACAACCAGACAAGCATTTCTTGCAAGGTGCCATACGTATTTGATCCTATTTAGAGCGGGGCTGGACAGGATTTTCTGTTTAAAAATATTGTACCCCTTATCAGTAAAGCTTTAAAAACTGTAAGCAAAATAAATAACTCTCTTAAATATTGTTTTACAAGAATTATAGTTGTAGTGTAATCTTATTTGGATAAATGCTTTGCAATGGCTTAGGATGAAAATAAAGTATCTTTGTTTTGTAGCTTTAAAATACAGTGATTCAAGAAGACAGCATGGACCTAATGTAATTAGCACAGGGTTGAGAGTCATGAGTCCCTGTTCTCATCCTGGATCAATGGTTTATTGCTCAGCCTCTGCCATGTTGCTGCCTTTTTATCCTCATCTCTGAAGTCATACTACTGATAACAACAGTGACATAAGCCTTCTAATAGAAACTAGTTGTAGAATACTGAAGTGAAGCCTGAAAAATGGTTTAAACATGAAAAATACTAAAAAATGATGGTTTGGAATACGATATGCATTAGTTAATGGGGAAAAAATATTCCTTGCTATAAGACAACATTAAAAGTACAGATTTTTTTTGAATAGTAGTGCTTCAACAGTGGAAGATTTTCTGTTACATAGTAGACTAGATATGCTGTGCTCATGCAAATTGTTGTGCTGTGATTATGAAAATTGTTATTTACAAGCTGGATTTGGCACTGGCTGTTCACAAGTTAGAAACTAGCCCTTGAAGGAGAAATGTTTATCCATGTGATTATCGCTAGGCTTTGTGAATCTCTACCATAAGTACTACCCTATTGTAGCACACAATTAAAAAAAATCTAATTCAAACATTACAGCAACACACGTGCATTTATACAGATGCACATTTGCATACTTCATGTTTTCTTCCTGCATGTTTCCTACACACACACACACACACACACACACACACACACACAGATCAGGCAGTACTTAGTGATCTCTCTTCTGTCCTTTTGAGAAAGCAAACATCCACAGTATGTTGAAGACCCAAGGCAATACAGGATCAGAAAGTCCTAATAGGTTCATGCCTTTATGGAAACATGAATGCTAATGTAGGGCTTTAATATTATTCTACAGATTAATTATAAATAAGCTGGAGAATCTGAGCAAACACAGTGAATAGCAATTACATATTACAGCTTTGCATTTCTTTGGCATGTTTTCATGCTTCCCTAATCATTCCAGATATAAAATCTGATTTAGAATGGTCATTCTACATTAAGACAATAATATTTTGTCCTCTTGGATAGACTGAAGAAGAGCTTATTAAGTAAGGTGAAGTGTGTTTGTTTAAAAGAATACTTAAAACAAGTTAGTGTCTGCTGAAAATCTCTTTGCTTTGTGTAAACAGTAGTGGAAGTATGAAAGGCTTGGTCCAGCTGGGGTGCTATCTAAGATCAACATAGACTTGGACTTAAATAAATAAATAAATAAATCCTTAATCATTATGAAACCACTTTAAAAGAAAGCAAAGTAAAAAGAAAAATACAGAGACTATTTAGGAGCAAACACATTCAAACTAATGTTCTTTCATTTTCCTTCAAAGCTCACATAATGTAATTTACGAAAAGTAATGCCAGTACAAACAATGGATTGCAATTCATAGTGGCCTGACACTGACACACATGCAGTTTGTGTGCAATCCATTCTGCTTCCATATGAATACTTTTTTGGAAATGGAGGTTTGTACTGATGGATTACTCTTGCAAGCATAGATGTGGAGGTAGCATTTACTCTGAGGAAAGGTATGCATGTAAGTGTATGCACCTAGCTGTAACAATCTCCAGATGTGAGAGTTAAAAAATGCACAAGTGAAAGTGAAGATATAAAAGTATTTAAGACTTCTTGCTTGTTGACAGTTCAGACCAAACATTTAGTTTGCGTATGTGTTTATACTATAGAAAGCGTGTTCTTTTATTTTCACATCAGTTGGGTTGTTTTGTTGTTGTCTTAATCACTGACATGAATTCTGTTGTTACCGTCTATTTTCATTGGTGTTAAGTATAACTCAATATTTTACGTGGGTATATTTTATGTGTGGCTTGGGCCCTTTGGGACATATAGTGATGGCTTTTTATGCATCAGGTATGTGATTGCCAGAAGAAAAGAACAATGCTTGTTCCCTGTTGTCAGTATTCTTGCTTTGATGTGTTAACTTAAGAGGACTATTTAGGAAACACACAGTTAAGATGGTGATGGGATCAAGCCAGGCTGCAACTGAAGCACTTGCATACTATTAGGCAAATGCCACAACTCTGGGAACTGCTAACAAAGTATCTGGATCTCAGCTGCGTTGTTTTGGATAAACTGTGATTAATGCCAATCAGCTGGCTGGCTGTTGTTTTGTTTCGTTTCATTTTTCCAGAGGCTTCTCTGGCATTCAAATGTGCAGTTTACTCTAAAATTCAGCATAAGTTGGATCCATGAGGATTTTTTAATGCCTATCGTGGAAATCGAGCCTTAATGTCTAATTCTGAAAACACTGGAATATATGTGTTTAGCATTTAAATTTGAAGTTACTTCACAGTTTACCTGTTTGTTTGGTGTCGGTTCAGCGCATGCCATAGTCTGGAATTGGATCTCTGGTGCCTGTTTCTTTTCAACTCATTGTACTTGACATTATGTTATAATACAGAAATATTGAGCAGATTTTCCTCCATTTGATTAAAAAGAAGAAAAGATTGTTTTTATTTCATTTGACTAGTGCCTTGTTTACAAGCCAAACAAACAACCAAAAAACAAACAAGCAGTTCTGTGGGTTTTTTTTTTCTTCCTTGAATCATTCCTGCCTGTCTTGTTATTCTTTCCAAACAGTTAGGACTAGTTTCAAATACTGCCTTCATCTGGTTTTGTCAAGACTGTAGTTGACAAAAGATGCCCTCCAGCAGTGTGTTCTACTTCTCATGATGCCAGTTTTTACTGCAGCATGATCACAGGAGTAATCCTGAACCTTAAACTTCTGCATAGTTACCATTCTGTTTTTGTGATGTTTTCCACTTAAGAAGCATTATGGAATTGTCTCTTAATCTTTGATATTTAATTAGTACTCTGTTTGCTCAAAGATAATTTTTTCTTGAAACTATTTTAAATTATTTGGGAGGGGGATATTACTTATGTTATTTCTGAGTCTATTTTAAACCACCCACCTCATGTCAATCATACTGCCACGAGCACATTTATAGATCTAAGTTGATGACTTCGTGTTTCAGAGCGGTTCCTTGCCTGCCCTACTAATCAAGAATACTTTCTTTGGTTAACTAGATGCATGTTGTACATCGGCAGTTATTTGTTTCATCGTAATGTTCTAAAAACTGGTAAATTCTTCAATGCATATGATTTCCATTCAGTTACATGTCTATTCACTGAGTAGGTTTTTATCAAACATTTCATACTGTGTTCATGTATACCTTGCTGACATTCTCAGTATATTTATGCTGTATTACTTTTACAGTTTCCTGCAGTCAATCATCCACAGTCTTTAGAGAGAAGATACTTGGGAATTTTAAGTGGTGTATTACTTGACCTTATGAAGGTAGGCAAATGTATTTATTTTCTGTCTGTAATATATAGGCAAATACGTTAGTGAATTTTTAGCTTTGTTTCCTATAGAGTGCATCTTAAAAATACTTGTGAACTTCCTTTTGAGATATTTTGATAGTACCATGGTTTATAGGAAGGCTTGATATTTCTTAGGAATCAGGAAAATATCCTCTGCAAATGCCAGGAGAGTCTGTTCATATTTGATTGATTTGAGAAGCAATACATATTCCAGACAAAAGAACCACCATCGTTTGTGGCAATGTGCTTTCACAGTGACAACTATTCAGATGCATGGGTTATGTTAATAAAGCTGGTGGGTGAGTTCTCAATGTGTAATAAATTTAGATAAATCCACAGTGAAAGAGGATTAGGCTTACCTGAGTTGTTGGTCATTTGTTACTGGATAAGCATGAAGACGTGGACAGTTGTTAAAGACAAACTCGATGCACGGCAATTTTTTTTTTAAAACCTGTCAGAGGCCTTAATTTGCTTGCTATCACTCACATCTACACAGCATGTGTGTTAAGTTGCTCTTCAGTCCTGTTTTGGAACAACTGAGTTCCCCATGGCTCAGCTAGGATCCAGTTTCTTGCTGGCTATCAGGAGAAGCTGGCTCTCCTCAAAATGGCCAAACATTGTAAAACATTTATACATTTCTGCCATATTTCTGGGTACACAGCACATACCCACATTCTTGTACTGCAAAAACTTCACAATGGTAAGCTGCAGTACAACCCTCCCATTATTTCAGTCACAGTAAGCTGAAAGAAAGAGCCATAGTGACAAAAATTAAGTGTAGAATCAGTCTGCTGTTTTCTAGTTCACATAAACCTTTTTTTTTTCTTTTTTTTTTTTTCCTGGCATCATATTAGCAGTAACTCAAGCTGTAGTAGCATGTATCACAGAACAACAAATTCAAGGTGATTCTTCAGACTATTGTACATGCCGGGGTTGCTTTTATTTTCATTTAATCCTATTCTTATATGTTACATTCCAATGTCTTTTGGGTTCTTTTCTTTTGATAAAAGTTGCAAAATGAAGTATTGAATATTAAGGAACCATAGAATTACAAGCAATTCTGTTCCATTTTTATTTAAGTAATTCTTTTCAACTTTCCTCTCCATATTTCTCTGTACAAGGTGAGAAAGGTCAGGGATCTTATAGAGGGGCTATTTCGTGTTCAACACACATTACTTAGTTCAGAAGCTGGAACCTTGTTAAAGAATGAGCGAAAGGCTACAACAAGAGAACTGAAGAAACCTGTGGTTAAGTTGCATGCTGTAAATGCTCTACATATTTTCCTGTATGCCTGTCTCTTCTCCAGACACTGGGCAGTCTGGCACATGTCCACAGTTGGTGTGTTCCTCATTATCTGCATTCCCAGGGACCTCAGGTCTGATTGCTAGATTACTGAATAACACACACACCAACTTGTGTCAGCTAAAGCTGACATATGTATCTGTATTTAGAGAACATTTCTGGACCAGATGAATGAACAGTCATCCATTTGATGCTGTTGCTTTGCTGTTTCTTTCCTCCCCTCTCCTTCACAAGTCATGGTGTTCTGCAAGCACAGGTTTGGGAACTGGAAGCTGGTTTAGTATATGATGACTTGGGCAAAAAAAAGAAGTTGAATTACCTTGTGCTTATCTTGTGCTTCTTCAAATCATCTGTCATTCAGTTATCTCCCTCATTCATCATCAGGCTTTTTTTTTTTTACCTTTTTTTTTTTTTTTTTCCTGAGCTTCCATTTGCTGCTAGGATCCTGTAAAATCAAGAGATTCTACTTGATGTTTCTTACTTGATTTATCTGTAGCTAAACTTTGGCATTCCTAATGTCATCCTCTGTGCCAAAGCCGTGCTTTTGTATTCCTCCGTTGTATCCTGTCCTTGGCCTTATACTTCTTATATATGCCTATTTTGCATTTTTGTTCTTCAAGCAGCTCCCCATTTAGCCAAGCTGACCTTGTGTGAAATGTTGTGGTCTTCCACACAACGAGATGCTTTGTTCCTTACTCTCAGGAAGTTTTCTTTGAAAATCAAGTGGCTCTCCCGGATGCCTTTCTTCTAATAGCAGTTTTTCAGGTTTTTCTGTCCAGGAATCCCCTACAGAAGCTGAAGTCTGTGATCCTTTATTTGCATCCTAACCATAAACATCTCCGGATTGCTACATCTAAGACTGTCTTCTATAACCAGTACTTTACTGTTAATGAACAGCAGGTCAGATAAAGTGGAGTCCATCCCCTGGTTGTTTTGCCTCTCCAGCAGCTGAATTAGGAAAGTGGCACCAAGATAGTCTAGAAATCTCCTGGAGCATCTGCGCAGGCTGCATGTCTGGGTAGTTGAAGTCTGCCATGAGGATGAGGACCTGTAATCAGTAGACTTCTGCTTGTTTTTGTAGGAAGAGTCATCCTCTGAAATGTGTGGTTGGTAGCACACCCCCACCAGAACATCACAAATGTTGGATTTCCCTTCTAGTTCTGACCCAGAGACACATTGGGTATACCTTTCTTTTCATGCTGTCACTTGGTACAGTTTAGGAACTTGTTTCTATGGAGTGCCACTTCTCTTCCTCCCCACCTCCTTGCTTCTGAAGCCAGCCATACCCACCAGTGACCGTGCCCCTGCCATCAGCCCTGTCCCTGTGACTCCTCCGCGATTCCAGTCAGGTTCACAGCCTTATGATTGCCCATGGACTTCCAATACTCCTTTCTTGTGGTCCAGCCTTTGCAAACAGCCTCTCTTCTGACAAGGAAGAAGTCACATTGTGTGGGCCGTTTGTATCACTGTAGCGATAAGCACCAGAAATAAAGGAGGGAGGGAAGAAATAATAGTGCAGTACAAAGCTTGTCACCTGAGAAAGGCAGATGCTGCATACTGTGTGACTGAACTACACCAAAATGCTGAACACTTGCTTTGTTTTTTGAGCATTTTCCATTTCGAAGTGCAGGGATCCTGTGAAGGGAAAACTATTGTGTAGTCAAGTGGCTGAATACTATGCTAATGTGTATACAGATACGCATTTTGTGCGTGTGTATGTATGCTTGTGCATATATACACATACAGTTGTTCTCTAGTGAACCTATATAACACTTAAAAAATACCAGTTCTTTTTAATAGCCATTCAAACTTGTATCCTGCTGACAGTCATGCATGTTCAGGTATTCCAAGGCGTGTTACGTATGGCCCTATTCCTGCAAGGAACCTTTCAAAGTTCTCAAAATAATCAGCCCGATGTTACTTGGTTTTGTGATTAAATGCTCTCTACGTGTCAGAAAGTCTCTTTGTTGAGAAACACAGATGATATAAAAGAATTCTAAAGGAAAATGTTATTCTGAGTACATTGTAAGCAGTTTAAATGATTCTTCAAAAATGTGGGGGGGCTTCAACCTTTACTGAAGTAAAAAGCAAAATACTCATATTTGTATATTTCAAAAAATGCTTCCTTTAAAGGAATTTTTTATATCTGTGATACAGTTCCTGTATGCTTGTTCTGTTTGTTTATAAAGCCGGTTTCGTTGTAGCATTATATTACTGAAAAATTGAATATTTTTAATTCTAAACAACAATGGTGTAAAGCATATCCTGAACAGTATGATTAAAATCCATGTATTCTGAACATGAGGCATTGATAGATAAAACATACATATTTTTACATTTACCTATTTTTGTATTAAACATTTTAAGCACAGATGTAGAAGTTTATAAGTATGCTTATGTATATTCATTATGTACATATGTACAGATATTATGCACATATAGAAAATATATAGCATATATATACTTCATAATAAGCAAGTCCAATGCCTTCCATCCCTTAAGCAGAGCATAATATTTTTGAAAGTGTTAATTGTGTATCATCTGCATTTTAATGCATTATTAAGGTACTCTAGCACTTGCATCTAATCACAGATACTCTGGAGATTAAAAAACTGTCACGGCATTGTTCTTTATTTTGTTACGTTTTGCTGATACAAATACAGATACTAATGCAAATTTTTTTTTTTATTTTTTTTTTTCCAAAGAACTTACTGAAATTAGATCCAGCAGACAGATACTTGACAGAACAATGTTTGAACCATCCTTCGTTTCAAACACAAAGACTCTTGGATCGCTGTGGAAGCTCACCTTCACGGTCAGCTAAGAGAAAACCTTACCACGTAGAGAGCAACACATTATCTAACAGGTAAATGTAGTCATGTGACCCTCATCACTGGTATTTTCTGTCAGTGAATAAGTTGATATCATGCTTATATGGAATATCATCTTCAAGAGAACTAGTTGTTTGACAGTTCAGATGTATATACTGTTCCATGTTGCTTCACTGAATAAAGAAGGTAGACCTCGTTTTATTGTATTACAGCTATTCAAGCTGAATTTTCAGTTAACTTTTTGCATCAGGCTTAGTGCTTCTTGGGAAACAACAACAAAACACATTAAAACCTTCTCTGGCGTGACAATGGAAAAATAAGTTGGCTTATTATCCATCTTTAAAAAGTTAGCTTCCTTCCTGAACAACAGTGAGGATTCTGTGGTTTGGCAGTGGTCCTGAAATTCCAAAGGAATGCTTTTCTATTTGGATGCTGCCTTTACTGTACCTGTGGAAATGTGATATTTGAAGCTCAAAATTCACCAAAAAAATTCACCAATACTTCAGTACAAAGAGCCTCACTGTATTCTTTGAACAAAAGCTTTCCTAAAGGTCACCCTCTGAAGTATGCAGAGATAGAGTGGCTTTTAATCCTAGCCATGTTTTTCCTCAGTTCTTCCAGTTACATTAAATATATATATATATTCCTCATTTTAAGATTTGGGACAATGATGTTTACAACCTGTACTTTTTCTGAAATTAATACCAAAAAATTCAGCTGCTCTTATACGTATTTAGGATAGAAGTACCATTGTAGCTGTGGCATCAAAAAAGAAAAGGCAGGTCCATGGGCAACTTCATGTAATATGAAGGCTTACCTACCTGCATCATTTAAAATTACTAGGTTCCTTATACCTCTAAGTTTTAAATCTCTATATACTTCTAACTAAAAAAAAAAAAAAAAAGCCTGGCATTAAATACACTTAATTTCTAGAAACTGTAATAGAGTATTTAATTAGATGACTGAAAATGGGTAGCACAAAAATCTTAAGCATAAAAATATCTAACATTATCCATTGTAATACTAACAAGATCAACATAAGTACAAACTCATCTGTACAGAATCACAGAATCATCTAGGTTTGAAGAGACCTCCAAGATCGCCAAGTCCAACCTCTGACCTAACACTAACAATTCTCCACTAAACCATATCACTAAGCTCTAAATCTAAATGTCTTTTAAAGACCTCCAGGGATGGTGACTCAACCACTTCCCTGGGCAGCCTATTCCAATGCCTAACAACCCTTTCAGTAGTAAGTTCTTCCAATCCTCCCCTGGCGTAACTTTAGCCCATTCCCCCTTGTCCTGTCACCAGGCACGTGGGAGAACAGACCAACCCCCACCTCGCTACAGCCTCCTTTAAGGTACCTGTGGAGTGCGATAAGGTCATCCCTGAGCCTTCTCTTTTCCAGGCTGAACGACCCCAGCTCCCTCAGACTCGATCAGAACAAACCAGCTCAGGTCTGGTGTCTAAGTGGACTCCAGCAGGCACAATATTTTTGAAATAAAATTATTCCAACAGTGGAAGGCTCCAGAAATCAAAGGCACTCGTGAAACCCAAGTCATTATTCATTCTCAGGGCTGACTGGTTGCTCTATATCCAGTCTCTCTGTACAGTTGGCACTCAGTTTATCCCTGTTATCCCTCAGTAATATACGAGTTAGATCATGATAGGATTGATACAAAAATATGTTCATTCCCTCAGTTCTAAACCAGCCTAGGTCCATCAAAGCTAACAAGCATAGCCACAGCACTGCTCAGTCACGGCTGCACTGTTTGCAGGGCCATCACAGGTCCAGAAGCAGAACTGTTATTTTGCTGTAAAATGTGAGTTCTGCAAAAGTCAGGGTTTTTGTGGTAGACCAGGTTTGGTGTTACAGGGCTTGCATGGCTACACAGACCTGAGGCTCAATCCATCTAGATGTCTTTGCCAGCGCAATATCCTCTGTTTGCCTTGCTGCATCCACCCACCTTGGACATACATTATGTAGCCTGGAGCATTGACTGTATAGGACTTCTTGGCAGTGCTGACATGCTTGATTATTCCATTTTAACTCTGCTACGCCAGATGTGTTTAAGACTTTATTTTCAGTGGATATACAGCTGATTTTCATAATGCACTGCTTATAGTAGTGACTGCACGCATATTACTCACAGACATGTGTACTGGATTTTGTATCTTGTTGTTGTTGCTAGTAAAATCCTTTAACCAAAACTGTGTTTGTCTGTTAGGATATAACCAGTAAAAAACAACGATGTACTAACACTTGCAAATTTGTTACTCTAGTGGAGCTTCTGATGCCTACTTCACAGTTTTTCATTTTGCTGCAGATAAATGTTACAGTTTTAAATGGCAGCTCCCTTCTGAAATGATTATGATTTTGTTGAAGTTATTAATATATGAGTATGTAGTCTGGTATATTAACGTTTCTTTATGCATTTTAATGTAGAAATCAAGCCAGCAAAAGTTCTGCTTTGCAGTCACACCACAGATCAAACAGCAAGGACATACAGACACTAGGGGTTGGCGGCCCAAGAGAAGAGGGTCTTCCAGCAAATGAAAGCTTTTTAAATGGAAACCTTTCTGGAGCTGCACACAGCCCAATGCATACAAAGAAATCGAGCAACCAGCCTGGATCTGGTAACAAAGATCTAGCCAATAATAACATGCCACATCTTCTTAGCCCAAAGGAAACAAAGGCCAAAACAGAGTTTGATTTTAACGTGGACCCCAAAAGTTCTGATGGTCCAGGCACAAAGTACCTGAAGTCTAACACCAGATCTCAGCAGAACCGGCACTCGTTTATGGAAACTTCTCAAAGCAAAACTGGGACACTGCAACCGGGTGATAAGCATAGTCGCCACAGCTACATTGATACTATTCCACAGTCTTCTAAGAGTCCTTCATATCGGACAAAGTCAAAGAGCCACGGGGTTCTGACAGACTCGAAATCCGTGGGCAACCTGTCTGAGGCCAGGGCGCAGGCTGCAGAACCAAACAGCAGTCGCTATTTTCCATCCAGCTGCATGGACTTGAACTCCCCCACCAGTCCGACCGCTCCCCGACACGGTGATAACAGAACTTTGCTCAGCCCATCCACTAGGAATAACCGCAGCGAGGGTACCCTGGACACCCGAAGACCGTCGACCAGGCACTCCAAAACAATGGAGGAGTTAAAACTGCCTGATCACATGGATGGAAGCCATTCCCACTCGCTGTCTGCTCCACATGAATCTTTTTCCTATGGTCTAGGTTATACCAGTCCTTTTTCTTCACAGCAGCGCCCTCATAGACACTCGATGTATGTGAGCCGGGACAGAGTGAGGTCAAAGGGCTCAGAGGGTGGCTTAAACATAGGGCAAGGGATGGCAGCCAGAGCAAACAGCCTGCAACTGTTATCTCCACAGGTGCAGCATAAGTCACTCACAAGGTCTGTTGGCTCCTCACGAGAAGACTGTACAGAAGATACTAATAGGGTTAGTTCAAAATATCACCTGTTACGGAAGACTTACCTTCCTCGTATTATTTTGTGTGGGAACAGTGTCCTGCTTTCTCTCTTCTATTTATTTGTTTCCATAGTTAGTTATTCATTTGTGGTGTTGTAAGACAAAGAATGTTAGGTGTTGGTTTTTTTTAAAAGAAGGTTAAATATCTGGAGTGCAAAATGAGAGACCATGTTAAAAACAGTAATTGGACTGTGAATACTATTCTTTTAAGGTACTGAAATGTGAGAACAGAGAAACTGTGAAGTTAAATTTAATTAGTTCATAGTCTGTTACGTTCTCTGTCATTTTTATTGTATTATTTTTGCTTAATTAACCTTCCCATTTTTGTTTTTATTTAGCTTTTCTTGTATGTCTTTCTGTTGTGAGTTCTAATCTTAATTTTTGAAGTGAGCTTTTCCACTAGCTTAATAGCATGACGATATTGATGAAATGGTGTAATGTACTAGAGGGATATCAAAAGCTGCAGTATTTCTCCTGATTAGTATGATAAATAACTGGGGTAGGCTAGAGATTTGATGTTGGAGAAGCCACCGGTAAACTGGAGTAAATTGACTCCTTAGCAGCGATATGATTACTGTCAAGTTACCTTACCACGTTATATTATTTCATTAGTGTAGAGGAAGGGCCAGTTCTGGTGTTGTTTTACTTTCCTTATATAATACTTATTAATTATTTAATGTCTTACACAAGATGACTGACCCTAGATCCTTAAATTGCTATTACCATTGATCCAACATTGAAGCAAAATGGTGTGAAGTACATAGAACGACTATTTGTTTTTTAATACACATCTGTGTAATAAAGTGACTTCAAAGGAGAGAAATTCTTGTTCAGATTTGTTGACAAATTGAAGGAAGTCAAAGAGCCACAAATATTATTGAAAGTCTAAAAATACTCTTTACTGTAAGAGACTAAACAAACCTCTGCCTACTTAGTTTATGTAAGAAATACACATAGTGGACTTACCGTAGTCTGCAAGTAGCACAGCACATAAAAAGTTTTCATGTACTGGGTGAAAGGAGAAATACAATCTAATTTAAAGAGCAATAGCAACTTAGAAAGGCTTACAGCTCCATTTCAAAATGAGATTTTATTTTTTCTTTGTGTAGTCGTTTTGTTTTCTCTCCTATTTCAGTTACAAGTTAAACATAAGTTAAATGTTACTTATTCTTCAACATGTTACTAGAGGAGGGCAGTAAAACCAATATTTGACTTCTGGACAAAAGCTCATGCTGCCTTGTATTTTTCAGAGTATCAGCATCTTTTTTCTGAATTACGTAGTGTTTATCAATTAAGTTGATAAATAACTGTAATTTTATTTCATATTATCAGATCATTCTTTGTCTTTTGACAGCTGGTTGACAAACTTTTCTTTTGATAAGAAAAATCAATGTACATCCTAATGCTTATGGTTTTGTTCATTTTGCTTTACTTTGCAATGCCTAATCATTTGTAAAGAATTCACCTTTATCTTTTATGGTCAGTGTTTGTATTCTGAAGCCTTTAAGTCATTGTTTTAAATTGGTATTTCAACCAGCAGAAGTCTGAAAGGAAAAATACTCTCCTGAAATGTATGACAAGTATGTTAATTCACACCTATATTTTTTCATTTTCACTAGTTTGAATAACAAATCAGAATTACATTAACAATATTCATATGCCTTACAAAGGAATTTACACAAAAGTCATTCTTTGATTCTTTTTTTTTTGCTACAATGTGTATTACAAATGAGAAAATTTAACTTCCTTCAGCCTTAGTGAACTTAAAAATTCAGGAGTAATATAAGTGCTCTCAAAGAATCTTTATTATTTTCCTGTTAAATTTTTCCATTCAGTTCTTCTGGTTCTCTCTACTACTGTTCTCTCTCTGTGCTCACATTTTGTGACGTTTCTTCACTTCTCTGTTTCTAGTTTCTCTTTAGCCACCACTAGGTCATTTTAAAGAAAAACATTCTTTGTTTGCCAGGTTTTAAATCTTCCTTTGAAAAAGAAAAAAAAAAAAAAAAAAGATGACTTGCATTCTGTGTTAGGTTGGGTGTTTTTCAAGTCTTAGTTACAACACTGTTAATTTAAGGGTTCTTTTATTTTTAAGTTAAATGTACACAAAAGGAGGTAAGCAAAAGAAACCAAGTACAAGTTGCTATTTCTCTCTCATAACTTAACTGCTGCCAAACAAGAGGTATCTTACACAAGCAGTAACTTAATCAAATGTATCAACCTCTTGCAAATTAAAAAAAAAAAAAAAAAAAAAAACTGATTTTAAAGCATTGCTTTAGTTGCATTTCTTATCTTGACAAAGTTTCAAGGATTGTTTTGTCTTTGACAGTGAGACCAGATCTTTATTAAGGAAAGGCAAAACTGACTTTGCAATTCACTCATACTGAATTGAAATTCCAATTTTTAACTCTGGCTTGTTGTCTTTTTAAGGTCTCACCCTTCTCGTTGTAGATTTAAATTCATATGGGGGTCTCAGTACAGTTTCCCATGGGGCCTTAGAACATTGAATTTTATCTGGTCCCTTGCTGCAGAAAGAGTTGCAGCATTTGCTTCATTTAAGAATCATGTTAAGTTCTATTTCGTTTCCATGCGTATGAATGTTTCTGAGAGTGTACTTAAATTTTTATTAAAGTACCTTCCAGAAGCATTTTCTTCAGGAAAACAGTCTAAATTAGAGATGATGAAACTCTTTTTGCTAGGTCTGACTTACCTATTTAGTTTATAAATCTCCTAGTTCCAGGACTACCTCTTATTTTGTGTACAGTAGACTTTGTGACTGTTGGTACCTCTAGGTACTACTGTATATCAGCTGATAAGAGATAGTGCTTTGGTGTTGCAATAATCCCAAATTATATGCATGTCCTGTTTACTTTTTAAAATTTGCCATTAGCAGAGTGACCAGATTCCATCAGAAACAAATTTAACAAGGCCTCCAGTAAAAGATTCCTCCGGAGCTGTTAAAGCTGCATTTCATTCACGGCGAAAATCTGAGGTCCGCACCATGCTAAAGTATTCAAAATTACAATTAAGAGGCAAAATTTTGTTAATGCCATTTTAGTCATTTTGGAAAAATTGAACAAACAGCTAAAACAAATAATTACTGATTACGGGGTCTGTGATTGGAGACTGGCAGTTATTCATGACATGAAGTGGAAACTGTGTGTAGTGAAGTTGAGAGTTTATTGCTTACATGTGTTGGTTAACACCACTACAAATCACTTTACAGTCTTTCATTTTAAATAGTTGACTGTTCTTTTGTTTAGGGTGGAGCGTATCATGATCCACACACAGAAGATGGAGCATCTACTAAGGAAAATAGAATTCTGTATAATGACCCTGTTCCAAGAAGAGTTGGCAGCTTTTACAGAGGTAATGTTATGGTGCATCTTTAAAATTTAAACATGAATTTTAACATGGAATATAAATGACGTAGTGAAAAAGCATACAGGGAACTAATGTGAACAACTGAAAAATAATGGAAAAAGAATTTTTACCACATTTCCAGATAATAGGTTGACGTGCTAAGTTGTATGTAGTAACTGTATTTGTATTCTACTTTTGCAAAAGGTATTTTTGCATATTTACAAATGATAACTCATATTGAATGAAAAGCAATCATCAGTGTAGTTCCTTACAAGTAAAAGGGCATTTATATAATTGCAGGAATGGGCGCACGCGTGTGTGTATATATATGTGTGTTTTACATATATATATGGATGTGTGTGCATATGCTTATACATGTATACACAGATAGGTACTGTTTTAGTATGGTACAGAAAATACGGTGATTTGTGAGCAGATGTCTCATGGCTAAATCTGGGTAATCCTTTTGAAAAGGATGAGGATGATAAGCTAATTACTGCTCCACAAGTGCTAGGAAGCTTGTGGGGTTCTCCTGAACCTTAAGAAGTCACAATCATCTAAAATTCGATTATGAGTCACCTAATAACCTTAAGTAGAGTCACCAATCTCCCTCTGATCCTCTTCAGCTTGATCAGTTGGCTGATGACCTGATTTAGACATGTTCAAATCTGCCATCCCGCGCAGGTGTCCCATGGCAATATACAAGCTTCAACATTGCACTAAAGTTTTAAGTGTTGGAGCAATGCTGTTGAGTTTAAAGATTGACAGTGTAACAGAGAATCCTTGAAGAATCCTTAATCCTGAATTGCTTTTATTAATCTTTAAAACACTCTTAAAACTGGGCACTGTGAAAGAGAGGCACCAAGGAAGAATGACCTTCCATAACTCATGTGCTAATGAAACTATAGGTCTGGGGTTGTATTCAGTACTTCATTATAAAGTAGAGGTTTCTTCCTCTTTAACTGCATCTATGAAACAACTTCATTTTAGTTCAAAGACTTCATACCCCTTTTACAATGAAATAATTATATTCAAGTAATACATTAATCATAGTATCTGTAAAAGCTATTGAAAGAAAAAGTTGCCATGAAAAAGCAAATTCAAATATATTCAGTTCTTAAGTATCAACTTCACATAGACGTTATTGGCATGTAGTGCTTTTGTACTATAGCTTGAAAAAAACTTTCCAATTCAATTTTGATTGATAGTCTAGTGTGATCCTGAAATAACACTGCAGCTAGTGTCTGATGAATTTTTAATCCGGTGTATATATGTCTGGTGATACTCGTACTTCTGATAACATTTTGTGTTTAGGTATGTAGAACCTATTTTTGAAAATACAGTATGATACTTTTGAAAACATGTAGTATCTGATTTTGATCCTTTTATTTTTGCTGAGTAATCCCTTACTCTTAGTTACATCAAAACACAAAGCAGTTTTTTCAGGGTGGGTATTAATCTTACTTATTTTTTTAAGTCCTGAGTGAAGATAAAATGTAAACTGTATTATTTCATGTCTGTAACAACAATATTCCAACCTTATATTCTGTTTCCGATTTTTAGCTATCAGTTGCACTTGCAAGCCCTTATAGATAGAGGTGATCTCAATATCCAACAGCATCTTAATCCAGTTCTGATGATGCCCCATCATTTTACAATATTATCTTGCAAGTATTAAAAAGCAAGGGCTTTCCAAGCTGTATAAAAGCACAAACTACTTGTTTGGTTTTTTTTGGTCATACAACTGTCTCTTCATTCTTTGGTTTCTATAAAAGAGGTAGAGAGGAAGCAGACAACTGAAAAGATGTGATTTTTGGCGGAGCTCAGTATACAGTGTTTGCTATTTCTCTGTTCAGTTCCATCTCCACGTCCAGAGAGTACATACATAGAAAACAATGTGTCAAACAGAGCCTCTGTATTACCAGCAGACAGCAGCACGGTGGCAAACCACTCAAAGAGACAAACCACCTTTGATACCTGGTGAGTTGTTATTTATACAGATGTGTAGAGAATGGCAGGAAAAAAGGGGGAGGGGGAGATTTAAGAGAAGAAAGACAAAAAACACCCTGAAACTATTTTTTTTTTCAAAATTTGTGATTATCTATACATGCATAATTGTTCCCTCTGACTATATTGATATAGTGTTGCATGTTTGCCATCCCCTTTTGATCAGCAAGAAGTACTTCATCACACCATCACATCGATTGCTTTAAAAATTGTACACTTCTGTTCGGTCTTCCCTGATTCTTTTTTTCTACTATCAGTCTTTGGTTAAAGATGATAGAAAGTGCTTGTGTGCATATAGCAAGCCCATAGCTTCATCTGTGGATTCCAGAAGCATGAATTGTCAGAAAAATGTAAAAAGTTACCAATATGCATGTTTCCATATAAAAATATGACTGTATTAATGAAGAATATAATATTCACCCTACAATGGGGACTGCTGCTCTCTTTGCTTATGCACCACAGAAGGAATTTAGTACGTTCTATGGGAAAACGGATGAAGCAACATCTTAGTGGTGTATATTGATTTTAAAAGGTTTTAAAAAAACATCGCATGACTCCATATAGAACATAGAACAATTAACTATAATTATGCTAGTAGAATTACAGCGTATGTGTAGCTTTGCAGGACTTAAAGGAGAAATATCTTAATTTTGTTGCTGGGAGAGCTGTACAGCTCTAAAATACTCTTAATGTTCTACTTTGATCACAATAAAGCACAGTGAATAAAAATAACCAAATGGAGTTTCAAAGGATTGTTGGGAGGAATGGACTTGTATACATTCTCATGATTCAACTGTACTTCGTACCACTATATGAAACACTGCTCTCTGAAAGCGATGAAACTATGCTATTTAAAGAACTGTTTCAGTGGTTTGTTGACATAATGTAATTTCATATGAACAACCTATGAATTACCTGCTTAAAAAATAAATGAAAAGGGAAAGGGGGAGGGACACAAACAACTGGTTATTTCAGCTTTTGTTCAGGTTATATACCCAAGTCAGCAACAGAAGATGTTTACTCCAGAACACTTGTCTCCTGCTCTGATACACTACAGTCTGCTTCCTGTCCTTCAGTAGCTCCACCTACATCAGTTCAGTGGATGCTAGTTTTGGGAATCTTGTCACTTATGTAAAAAGGTGGTACTTATGTTGTAATTTGTGGCTAAAGAAGGTCTTTGTTTCCACTGTTGAACCTTCTTACCTCTTTTGTTGTCTTTCATATTTGAATCTTTTTATCTGGCATATAACGTAAGCTAACTGGCATTTTGTTTTGCTTTATATATCATTAGGCAATATATTACCTCTTATGATGTGGTTAATACAAAGGAATATGTAATGTTATTTTAACTCCGAACTGAAATAATAGTATATGTTGTTAGAGCTGGTTGGGAATTTTTTGACAAAGTATTTTTTTCCTTACAATGCTAAATTATCAAACCCAAAACTTTTCAAAGGAACAGACTAATATCTACTCACCTTTTATTGGAAAGATTCTTCAGCTCCAGGATGGAATTCACAGTCAAAACCAAAGAGATACTCAAAATAACAAAAATTTGGGGGTCAGCATTATATCTTTTCATGCAAGGAACTCAAGTGCACAGCCTTTGTTCTTCATTATTTAAACCAGAGACTTGAACAGAGATCTTAGATCTAATAAGTGAAAGACCTGAACCAGAGGTTAGAGGTTATTTTGGAGCACATTCTCTGTTTTCACCCTCAGTATATTCTCTCGAAGCTATTTCATCTTGTTGAAATAATGAAAGGACCACAAGAGATGCTGAGTACAGCCTACTGAATAAGGCTCTAGATTAGCTTTGAGACAGTTAGATTTAAGTCTTTGCTCCACTTACTGTACTCAAGTATTTCCACAAAGTGGAGCAGCTCCTTTGAGAGAAAAAAAACACAGAAGAATAAGCATTTTGTCTTGTAAAATGGAAAGAATGGCAGTGCCCTCCACATCAAATTACCTGCTATTTTGGCATGCATTCCTCTTTCTCTTTGCTTTTCCAAGTCCCTATTTTCCTGAAATGTTTCCTGCCCAGCTCTACATGTTACTCTGTGCAAGTTGTCCTGGCAATGGTCTGATGTTGTTGCAAAATTGTTCTGTGCCATAAATGCAGATTCCTGAGTGATGTAGAGTCTGTTCCTCTACTTATTTTTCTGTATAGAAGTTGTGTAAATGCTTACAAAAATGTTGAAAGCTCTAATGGAATGTGATTCTGCTTACATCATCAATTTTATGATGAAATAAATATTTGATGTCTGATGGACATACATAACTGGTACATGACAATTCATCTCCAATTATGAGTGACATTTATTCCACTGGACTTGCCACTACTGTAAAATACGGCTCCTCTCATACTATTGCTCTGTGTTGCCTTTCTTCTGTCGAAGATTTTGTGAATGTTTGCTAGACTGAATTTTCACAAATGTTCCCTTGTCTTTGTGTGCATTTCTTCACTCTGTCCTCACTGTCCTGCCTCTTTAAAATAAAGATGTTATGAACTCGACTTTTGTTATCAGGTTTTACTATTAAATTACTAGATCATTTCCGAACTTTAGACAACTTGATTCGAAAAAGGCTAATTTTCGTCTTTCTAGAAAATCTCTTTGAGTTTAATTTCCTTTGAGTGACCTTGAACTTGCTCAGTTTTCCATCTTTAGATACAATAATTTTATTCTCTCTCAACTTTTGTCTAAACCTGGGCAAAATTAGTAAGTAATAGGCAAGATACTCAAACCTTGTTCTGCCAATGTACCAAAATGCTGAACTGAGTTACCCTTAGGACTGTATTATTACAGTTCTAAGTATCTCCTTGGAATAAACTCCAACATGCAGAACTTCATCTTCCATCACGTTGGAAGTGCTTCTTGCGTTGGTTGCTTACAAGATATGTTGGGACTTTTGGAAAGCTTGGACCTTTTATGTCTGTTAAAATGTATTCATTCTATGACAGCTATTATATGTTATACTTTCCTGAAAAAAATAAGGGGAAATACATACAATATTATTTTATATATAAATATATAAACACACACACACTCTGTGACTCAAGAACAAAAAAAAAAAAAGAAAGAAAGAAAACACAAACCACCCTACTCTTAGGAGCGTCAGAGGCTTACTGTTTTATCTATCTGCTGTTAGTTTTTAGGACTCCAAAACAATACAGCATGCTGTGAACATGACCCGACTGGCTTTAATTTTGCCGTTTCAGTGTCAGTGTGACAACGCAGTCACACTGTGGTCTGTGGAACAAGAAGGTTGCCAATATCTGAACAAGGTAGTTGAAAGCCTGTTCAGTTGTCTGCAGCCCAACTATTCCTGCATTGCAAATACACTCCAGTTCATTTACAGATTTTTAGATTTTTTTTCTAAAAATACCAATATTCCAAATTTGTAGTTTGCAAGTTTAAAAATCATCTGTGTGTCGCCCTGGTTGAGGCTTTAGGAATCTGCTCGGCATAGCCTGAAGATGTTCACCTTCCTAATGGTATTGGTCTTCCTCTGATGTTTCCTACCCAAGACCTGCATATGCATTTATCATCTCCTACCTTTGCTTTTTTCATCTATATGGCTGCATCTGAGCCTCCCTGACAGTGCATGTAGGCTCTCTTCCAGTAAACAGTGAATGCCTCTTCCCCGGCCCTTCCCCAGTCATTAGTGTTTTTTTTTTTGTACTAAAATTTGGTAATGAAATATAATGTTATTTGCAAGGAATCCTTACAAAATTTGTAGTCATCAGTATTCGGTCCAAGAAATGAGCCTAGGAAAGTACAAGTTCATGAAGCCAACTAGTTCCAAATATTTGTTGTTTACTGATCTTGAATGATACTGGGGAGGGGAGGTGTAAAATGTTTGTGTGTATATATACACATATATGTACACACACATGCAAGTATGTATACTTTTTTTTAGTAAAGCTGTAGCCGTAAGTGATGTAGTGGTTATAGAGGCTTGTGTGGTATTCTCTATATAAGATGGTAGACATGGGTTTCGTTCCAGTTAATAAATCCTACTTTTTCACATGAAAAAAGGTTTTCAGCTCTTAGCAATGTTCTGATTTGATCTCTTGAATTTTCAGCTTTCAGTGCCAGGCTATTACGCCTACAAGTTTTTACTAAGGGCTTCAACTTGGAGAACTGATATTTTTATCTTAGGTGAACCATGTATTTGAGGTGCTTCACAGGTTTCAGATATTTTCTTGCCATTGTTTATGGTAACTGTGTAACTGCCAAGGTGGCTGGATTTTTTAAATGTTCATTAATAATTTAAAGAAAACTTCAGATATTTCAGTAACTTCTCTGTTAGGCCAAAATCTTACGTAATTGTGAGCTGTGCTGTAAAGGGAGTAAGTAGTATGGTGGCAGCTAAAGAGGATTTCTAACCAGGCTGTCTGCTGAAATTAGTGGTACTGAAGAGTAACTGCAGGACACAAGGAATTGCCAAAAAAAGACCCATGTGCAGTATGAATGCAGTGTGAATACATCTGTGACAGCATGAATGCAGCACACTTCCTACTTCCTTTTTTTTAAAGTACATGCTGAAGCACAGCAGATTCCTTGCCTCCATACATACATGCTGCTGCACATCAATGTACCTGCATGAAGTTGGATACCTTTCCTCCCCGGGGGCAATAAATGCTAGCGATAGTCAAAGCATTTCTCTAGCTTCTGTGTCTTTTTCCAAATGTCTCTGACCATAATAACCAATATGATCTATGTTAAGCATGCAAAAGGCACAAAAAAGGATAAAAGTAATGGAGAAGAGAAAATTTTGCCTTTAGTTTCTGCTTGAGGGTGAGTTCTGTCAGTGGGGGCTCTTCTCTAGGGCTAGTCTTACTTCCTAGTGAAAGAGGCACAGGCTCTGGTGTAACTGCTTGCTTTGAAAAGGTGAAGCTTTATGCAAAATACCAGGACTTGGCCGTTACATTGTAAGAATAGCCATGTGACTATACCATACAGATTTTTTCTGATAATCCTCATTTATTCCTGTACTGCCCATTGTCTGAAAGCCATCTTTCAGGATGCCTAAAATATCCTGGTGTTTCATCTCGGCGATCAAAATGTTCTGCTCTATTTTTGCTCAGCACAAAATCCTGGTGTTGAAACTTCCTGCTATAATGCTATATATGTTCACTCTCTTCACATAATGAGCATGTGTTTTGAAGCAGTTGCTTTTCAAGGTCAGTGCTTTTTCAGACAACTGTACTGCAATATGAGTCATAGGAGTTAATGACATAAACCCGTCCATGCGAAACCACTGGCTTTTGGGTAGGCAGCAATTGGAAATGAGCACAGTTCTCAGCCCAGCCCCTTACTTTTTTTTCTCGTGGTCACTGGAGTTATAAAGAGGAAGATACAGAACAGAATTTCACTTCTGGCCTGTCCACTCACCTGCTGTGGGGGGAGCAGTTTTCTTGTCCGGGTTCACTGGGCTGAAGAAAAGAAATGCACTTGAGTGAATCTGTCTAAAAGTGTGCAAAAATTGTCCCAAGCTTTATTCTAAAGAGTAAGTTCACTTTTTAAAAATACAGTGTCTCCATTGAGGAATAGGTGTTGGAGCAGAAAAGCCAGAGCAAGATGTTGATGAATTTTAAAGGACGGTGCAGACAAACCCCGCTGGCACTTTATGATCTGAGTCTAGTTCTTCAGTGGGCAGCATAGTGTCTGGGTTGGTAGTTTGCAATGAGGCCATGTTTTGGGGGTATGTTTGCAGATGAGGATGTGCAGTAGCTCCTCTGGGGAAAGATTTGGGAGATTCTCATCCCCTTTCACATGACTTTGAGAGTGCAAGCAGGAAACTTGTTGTGCATGCTTTTCTCCAAGCTTTCTAACAAATTATGGAAGATGAAATTCCTAAAAATAATTCAGTAGTTGTTTTGTCTGTGTGAAGTCAGTCTTGTGAATTGACAGAATATGTAAAGCTGTCAGTAATGTTTACTTTTGGGCTCTGCTGTGATGCTTTAAGTGAATAATGCAAGACTTACTGCTGTTATGCAATGGTACTAAATCCAGGGACATGGCATAAGCAGGAATCTTTAGCAGTCCCGTATATTTAAAATATGTGGTAGGAATCTAATAATTATACTAAAATAGAGATTTTTCCTGTATCTACTTTCAGATTTCAAATTTTCACATTGTCTGTATCATTGAACATCTGAATGTGTTTTCTGGATCTAGATTGATAAAATCTAACTTAGGAAAATTCCCACCATCTCCTCTGCCTATAAATCTTTCCTCTAAGCACATTTCTCTTATTCCATTTTTATACCTCGTTACAGTGTTTAAATATCACATGCATTTAGAACCAGGTAGCGTTCAGAGTTTGAGATGGTTTTGGGTAGAAATGGAGGAACTGACCAAACGCCATTTCAGAGCGAAGATACTCATTAATAAGGGGGACAACTGTCGTCATTCCCACCTCAATAATGTGTTTCACATTTGCTTGGAAAAAAATGTCAGCTTGGCATGTAGTAGCAGCTGAATCACCAGTTTATAGCATAGCATTTTAAGCCAGATTTAGAACCCAAGGATAACTATAGCAGGCTGCGAAGTGTTGTTACATTGCAGTTGCTCCAAGAAAAGCTGCTTCTCCTTGTCATCCAGAGCTGTGGCTCTGTCCCTCAGGAACTGTGGCTGTCCCTCAGGTTTTCCAGCAAGACAATAACATAATTTAATTTTTATTTTCTTACATATGAAGGCTAAAAAAGGGCAATTGGATCACCCAGTATGACTTCACATATGTTAGTTGCAGGAAATGTCATCCATTTTCTGGGGTTGAAGCCCAGCAGTGTATCTGGCAGAAGCGTACGCAGTCCTGATTTGAAATGTCAAAGATGGCAAATCCACTCCTTCACTAAGGAGTTTCTTCTGGTGGTTAATGATTCTCATTGTTAAAATCAGTGCCCTATTTCTAATAAGACTTCTCTGGCCTAATCATCTACCTACTTGTTACGTCTTTGCCCTCTGATTTAATGGTCTGTAATTTCTGTAATTTCCTCCTGGATAAGTACATGTGCTTAGGAAACTCTTGTTGGGGTTGGCTTGGCTGTGTTTTTAACATTCTAGAGAAATGGAAATCTCTGACCCTCTTAATGCAGACCGTTCTTTTTATCTCTATGAAACTTCCCTTCAGCAGTTCCAATTTTCATGATACCTTAAAGATCACTAGAACTGCATACAGCTATGTCTCACCAATGTCCTACATAAGTTATCTTTTTGCTCTTTATCAGTACATCCTTAATTTACTGTGTACACTTACAGTAACGTGTTGGTTATCAGCCGTAGCTAATTCTGCTGTAAACAAGATATGAGGGGGAAATAAACAAAAATTCAGTCTTCAGGGAAGTCAACCGTTCCACTTTCGGGTCATCTTCTTTTGCCAGCACTATCTCACGCATGTATAACAAACTAACTGAAGTTTTTAAGTTGAAATGGATCCCCAGCCTCCCTGATGATAAATTTGGAACCATGTCAGCAAAGGTCAGGAGTGTCAATTGAAATTGGTTCTGTCTGGCGAACTTTGCAACTCCCGGCTCTCCGGCAAGCAATGGATAAACTGGACCAGTGCTTTTGTACCTCCTCACCAGTTGTATGTTCTCTCAGATACGATTTTCATTTTTCTAAAAAAACTTGTGTGTGAATATTTTGCTTTGAGTATTAAATTCTGGCTTAAAAAAAAAACATGCATGCTCACCTTTTCCCTAAGTAACTACTCACTGGTTTGACTAATCATTTTACCCTAACACTTTGTTCCTCCTATCCCATTTAATAAGACTGTTATTTGTGTAGTTGCCATTGAACCAATGAATGTTAAAACATTAAGAATCTTTTTGCTTCAATCAGTAATTTTCATTCTTTGCCATAAGGTCTCATTGTTACACAGAATTTGCACCATATCAAAATAAAATCTATCTTACAATACCTTATCTCATGTTTAGGAAAAGTCCTGAAAATCTTAACAGTCACTCTGAACAGCTCAAGGAGAAAGAAAAGCAAGGGTTTTTCAGGGCAATAAAAAAGAAAAAGAAGAAATCTCAAACTGTAAGTATACAGTTACTTCTAAAAGAAAATATGTTTATCAGTTTTGAACGGTACTGTTTTAAAATGCTAGACTATTACAGTATATTTATGTTACTTGTGATCATACCTGCAGGTATCTATTTGTTCTTTTTCTGTGTTGACTACATGATTGTCAGATACACTTTGTGTCTTTGTTTTCATTAAGATACTTCAACATCCAGTTTATATGCAAGTTTTAAGCAGATACTGTGGCAAATGCTTTTGCAGTATATGTTGATACCATTCAAAAAGTAGCAAATGCATTATTGTGTGTCCTCAGAGCTTGAATAATTTCAGGTACCCATTAGGAGGAGATCAAACTGCTATAAAAGATTCTTTAAGAATCTTTAAGAACTTTTTCATGGCAGTGTCTTGATGACAGCTTCCAACTTCTTGCCATACCCTGTGACTGGAATAAGGATGATGTGCCTTAGCCATTCTCAATGTTTTTTGTTGGGGGAAGAGGTTGTGTCTTTTATTGTATTATATATGCCTTTGCTATCTTTTCTGTATTTCTACATTTACATCTAGATTTTGGGAGAGAAAAATAACGTTATTTTATCAGAGGGCAGTGGCATATTAGCATTTCAAAAAGTTTTACAATGAAAGTCCCTGTAAGAACTGGGAAAACCTAAATATAATTTCATCTCGATCTTGGGTAACAGTTCTGAAAACAGTAAAATACTTAAAATTACATTTGCATATCTGTTTTACAAAATTTTTAAACTGCAGGTATGTTATCTAAAATTACAGCTAGTAAAAATGTGCTCTTGTAATTCTCAACCAGGCCACCAGAAGATGGGTTTTTTATTAGTATAGTGGCATGTTACTAAATTTCATGTGCAAAATAGTGTCAAAAATACACCTTTGTCTCTTTATGTTACCAGTTCTTTCCAGTGTGCTTCATTCTTACATTTCACTTTTCTGTGGAACAAGGTCTGGGTAGTAATTAAAGATTTCTACCCAACTTTTCTGTTTGTTTGTTTGTTTAAGATATCTTTTTCACTAAAATATAACTTTATTCATTTGTTAATAACAATAGTTCTTTTGATTTTGGTGTCATGTTGAATGTTGTCAGTGTACAAAAAAAAAGATTAATTTCAGACTTGACTTGGAATTTGAAAATCAAACTGTTTTATCTAGTAGTGGGATCATCATCTCCAACAGTAATGTAAGCTCTCCTTTTCAGGGTAGCTTGCTTGAATTCCCCACATTTCAGGTTTGGGTTTAAGAACTCAGTGCCATTGAAAAATTAGGCTGTAATATTTCTGTAAGAGAAATGGCAGTTATGGTTCTGAAGGTTCTTGAAATGGAGTACATTGTTCTCAATCATCATAGTTAAATAGGCTCCAGAAGAAGTTAACGCTACTGCAGGGTAAAGGGGTGTAACTAAATCAAAATACCTTCTGTCACAGAGTGAGGTGGCATGATTTGGATGTTGTTGGAGGGCTGATCTGTTGAAAACTGGGGGAGAGGAGTGTTTGTCTGCTTTTCTGTTGTTTGTTTAATTTTCTTTGAACTGCATGGAATGTGCATGCGTGTGTTAACGAGCACACAGAAATGCACCGTGTCTTCTTGCTAGCCAGGTTTTAGGGCAGTAGCTCCTACCTCTCCTTCTGAACTTGTTCACCTCAATACCTGTTCTGAACTAAATATCTAGATAAAAACTCTGGGATTTTTTGATATCAAAATGTCCATGAAAGGATAAGCACGCCTAGTTGGTTTAGGTAGCGCACTGGAGCCATTGGCTTCGGTGATGTATTTTCCAAAAAAAAAGATGTTATATTTGCACTGTTTCAGATTTCAGCCATTCAGACATGGTGGCAGGGAACACATTAAAAGTCCAGCTGATAGATGAGGTATCAACTACTTCCAGATTAAACTACATGAAGGAATTAAGAGACTGAGTTGAGTTGTGTTGCAACACAAAATCCAGCACTTTCCCAAACATCAAATGACAAGCACCTTGCTCTGTAGATACTGTAAACATAACTGATTACAAGTCAGGACAGATTTACATGTACTCCTTACTCCTTTTCATACTTGAAGAGAGGGAGAGAGTGTTTGCATAATGCAAAATGCATTGGCTGGTTACACCTAGTCTTTCACAGGAAGATGCATAGAATTCCTGAAATGCGATAGTGATGAAACTCTTGCATCCTCATCTACAGGCTTGCTGACATCAATTTCATTCAACCAGAGACTGAAAAACCTCTTCTCGTTTCTACTTGTAGTTGTTTGGCAGGACAGTGTCTAGGGGCAGACTGTGCACACCAATATGCGTTCAAATGTTTGCTACAGACACTGTTCTTTGTTCTTCTTCTTCATCTGTTAGTTGAGGAAGTCTACCTAATGAACATTGGGATGTTCATAAGGATCTTCCTGCACGAGTGAAAATTATTACCTGAAAATTGTATAGCCCCAAGTTTGACTCAAGTAGTAAAAGCTTTTAAAAGTACTGTAGTAATAGCTCTTCAACTACAGTAATGAGTTCATGTTAAAAATCTAACATGTAGCTTGTGACTACCCAAGTTTTTCTGAGGCTTATAATTCTTAGAGTCCTAGAAGTATGTAATTCTAGCTATGCACTCTGATACCAACTGTCTGCAGCAAACGACAAACTAGACCCAAAGAACAGTCCTACTGGGAAGCATGTGATAGTACACAATGGTACACATTGTTAAGAGGGTGATAATATCACATCCATTGCTTACTACTTACATCCACTGTTATTTGGCAAGTTTCATGTTGCTGGTGATCATCCTAAGAGTCACAAAAGATGACTTAAATTGGACTAAAGATACCTTAATAATGTCATTCTCAAAATCTCCAGTAGCGGAGAACTGATACCAGTTTCTGATACTTCCTCGTGCAGAGGATTATTCTCTCCAGAGTTCTCCAGGTGTAATTCTTTATGGGGTAACAATCACTACTGTCTGCTATGGGAATTCTTTGCAATATTGCTTTTGAAGAGCTGTTTTTATCCATTCTCCTTTTTATCTTGTTTTGAAATCTTTTAGTAACGTAGCAAAAGGTTTTGAGGATTGCTAGAATCACATTTTTTTCTGCAATCTGTCACTAAGCATTTTGGTATCCATGAGGGCTGTGTGCAGTGTCAATGTGCACTGTCTCCAGAGGAGCCTGAGTTTTGCAGATTGTGGCACATATTGCAAGCTATGGATCTGAAGAGATGATGTACTGTGGAAAAAACAGTTGCAAGTGACCCTTCCTCCTACTGATGCTTTGATTCCTTTTTAATTTACTGAACTTCAAACAGGAAATTCTTCTGGACATAGAGTTTCTAAGTAGGCTGTGCTAATTAATGACTTTGTCTTTTGTTAGCTTGGATGGAATCTAGAAGCTGGGAAAGTTGTTTGAAAACCTTCTCTTCTGGTTGTGCACCCATCATTATATGTCGTCATACAGCCGTTACAGTATAAAGTTTTCTTTTGGTAGGCAAATGGCACAGCAAGTGTCTTGGGCTTGTTTGCACCCGAGAGGAGGAGAAATCATCTTGTTCATAATTCTAATACTTGACAGTTCTGTTTGTTGTTTGTGCATCCATTGGTACGCTCTTTGATTGTCTTACAGAAATAAAAATATAACAACCAGTGCCCTTGCAGTTGTACATGAAGTTGTTGAAGGCGTATTTTTGTCAGAACTGAAATCATTCATCTTGGAGCCCTAGCTCTTTTTAAAAGCCAAAAATAAAATACTTTTCTTTCTTCCAGAGGTAATTATCAACTGCTCATTCTAAAGCTGATTGCTGCTATTACTAGTGTATCTTTGATATTTTATTTATATAAAAATAAGAAATGCCATAACATTTTATATCATTGTCATAAGTAACAAATGATTGCTAAAATTACAAGATTTGATCCAAAGCTCAGTAAAGTCAACAAGACCTACCTGCAGTTTTCAAAAGACTTTGTACTCTACATTCCTAATGGGAGATAAGAATAGGTGATCTCTTTTTCTATAAGAATACCGCTCTCTTTTTCCATGCTGTATACACATTGAGGTCCTTGAATTTGTTCCGTACACTTTCTTCGTTCAATCACTATTATATTTTCTTGAAGCAGATTATAGGATTGATGCCAGGTAACGCTGGAACTACAAAAATATAATTATGAGTTAATATAGTAAGGACAGATCTCCTGAATTGATATACTATGCATTTAGATTTTGTATCTTATATTACAGACAAACTCAACCAACGGGGAGAATCCAAGCATCAAGAAATCCCTCTTCCCTCTTTTTAATTCAAAGAATAATTTAAAGCATAGTTCTTCTTTGAAAAAGCTTCCTGTAGTCACTCTACCCATGGTATTAATTTTTAAGTACAGTAGCTCTGTAAAATGCTCCAGTAAACTTATTTTACTGACTACAGCAGCATGTGTTTTGTTTTCATGGGATCACTTTCTCTTCATGCCAGTTAAGTATCTTGGGCCAGTTCAATAAATTTAAGTAGAGTTGCTTGTTCCATTGAAGTAGATTGTGTTTAAAAAAAAAAAAAAAAAAGTTTTTTGACCATTTGTTATACTGAAAATGTAATATACACAGTTCCAGAGAGAATGAGCCCTGGGACTAGGGCTAAAGGAGGAAAATAGTTGTGAAATTGCCGATGTTTAAATTTTCACATTCTGTTTCAATCAGAAAAAAAAATAACCTGGTTTGTTTTATAGCTGTATTGGAGATACATTTCATATGCTAACTGCTCCTTTATATATACATTTAATTAGATATTAATGATGGGTTCTCTGAAAAATAAACTTAACTCATGTTTTTAATATATTTTTGTTTGTGCTGACTGTTCATGATTTAAGTGTTCATGACATAAAAGTCTCTGTAAGCTTTACATTGTTGTTTTGCCATAAAATTTGATGAATTTGCATCTTGTCTTTTAGTGGGGTTAAATTTTTTTATTTGTTAATTTGGTTTGAGTTATTTGTGGAGGAGCAGAAAGATGAGGAAAAGAAAATCTCTTCCTTTGTGATGGCAAAATCGGCCAGATGTCAGTTTAGAGATGATTTCGCTCTGCTTCAATTAGGAACAAATTTATAGAACTGATCCTTGGTCTTAACTGCAGTATGGAATGCTTTTTAAATGAAGATGACACTCAACAATTTTTGTTGTTTTTGTTTTATTATTCTTTTATTTTTCTT
Source organism: Heteronetta atricapilla (assembly GCA_011075105.1). Classification (NCBI taxonomy): domain Eukaryota; kingdom Metazoa; phylum Chordata; class Aves; order Anseriformes; family Anatidae; genus Heteronetta; species Heteronetta atricapilla. Next base: position 125,985,663 of record CM021731.1, on the reverse strand, counting down.
GGAAGCCTTGTTTAATTGCTCTCTCTTACAGCAAATAACACTAACAGCATGCGAACGCTTCAAGGGCTAAGGGCATCGCAACTCTGCATGACCTCCGCAGCCACTTACTCTTACTATGGGGAGAAATAATGAAAGGACATGGCAATTCTGCTGCAGTATTGGGCTTCACTTGCCTTGTGTAATTAACTTGGGAAAATGATTTACAGCTATTCTTAAGAAATGTATTAATAGCCCGGTATTTAATGTTTTGTTGCAGATGCCTAGCACTGATGGTCAGGACCTCTTGGCGTTACAGAAAGCCATTCATTCTTCTAATCACCAGAGCAGCAGGCAGAAGGATTGGCATCCTGAGAAGATGACAGAAATCCAGCCTCATGTAAGTAGTGTTATCGGTTCCCTGTATTTTAACATCACGAAGGTATCTTGACAGGTTTTTCTCTGGTAAATAGAAAAATTTCATTTGATTATTTCCCGTCCTCCCCTGTCCCTCCTCACTGAATGTAAAAAATCCTGTACCTGCGGTACTGCATAGTTCTTTGAAAACCTAGACACGAATGACAGGGAAAGGAGGTGAGACGGTATGTCCTTGTGTCAGTCTTTGGAAATGGTGGTTGTGTGTTTGTTGAGGAGACAACATTTCAGCGCACAGCCGCAGTAGGCACTGCAGCACTGTGGCAATGCCCTCAAGTGGGGCCCAACTGCTGTGTGGCTGTGCCTCAGCTGGCACAGGCTGCTGGTTATGCAGGCTGGCTTGTTGGAGCATCGCACTGCATGAACGCAGCTTTATTTTCTCCAGTTCTAAAACCAGCCTGGGGGACAGGGGCTGGGAGGCAGCTTCTGTGCCACGCTCTTGCCATTACGACATTGAAAACTGAAGAGGAAGGTGCATTGCAGCTGCTGTGTTTGAGGAAGCAAGTTGTTCTGTGAGCTGTGGAATTTATTGGAGCTGTTATCCTGCAATTTGTGTACTCGGGCTTACCCCAGCTCTTGCTACTCATTTCAGTAACCCCTTGTGTCTCTTCTCCTTTGGCCTGCTTTACCAGCTAAAGAAGCTGTGAGGGACAAGAGCTGCTTACCACCCCGCTGCAGCCAAACAAAATACCAAACCACTGAGCTCTGCCAGCCTTTATTCCAGGGGAGATTGTTACTCAAGGTTCCCTCTAACCCCTAGCTGACGTTCAGGAAATTTTTAGGTACTTTGTATTTCTGATATCTGTGCCTCATAAAATGTGGCTGAGGTTCTAAAGTTAATGGCAGAAGTACTGACAGATGGAGAGCTAGGGCAATTGTCTGTGCCTCTGTTTTCATAGGACACAAGGTTAAAATAACCGATGGGAACAAAAGCTTTTTTTCTGAGCTAGCCATTCCGTCTTTTCAGGTAGCTGATGGATTTGAATGCTAATGAGAAAGCATTTTTCTCAGGTGTGTAGTCATAGCTTGGAAGGAAACATTCCAAGTGAGTACGTACTAAAAGTGAAGAAGTCCTGCAAAGTTCAAGATGTTTGATTTAGGATGTGACAGTTTTGTCTGATACGATACAGTCACAGCGAGAGCAGAAGGTCACGTACTTTCCCCGTGTCTTTTAGAGCCAGCCATTAAAGTCTCTTCGCAAGCTGTTACACCTCTCCTCCTCAAATCATCCCGTCCCTGCCGAGCCGCGCTTCCAGCCGCTACCCAGCCAGCCGGCCAAAGCTGCTTTTTCTGAAGTGCGAATTCACCCCATGAGTCAAAGCTCCAGCAGCGGCAGCAGCAACGCGCGGCAAGAGCCGCCGGCAAAGGGCAGGCCAACGCTGCAGATCCCGAGCCAGCTGGAGCCCACCTGGCACGTCTCCCCCGTCAACAGGAGCGCGAGCGACGGGCCGCCCTACGCCGACCAGCCGCCCTCCAAGGGCGGGCAGAACGGGCACGCGTACAACCGAACAAACCGGTCACGAATGCCGAATCTGAACGACCTGAAAGAGACAGCCTTGTAAGTGCACTCCAGGCAGTAGGCCGGCTCGCCCGGAGGTCAGCGTAGGGGAGTGGTGGTGGTTCTGGTGATGGTAAGACTGCATTTTCAGCTTTATAAAGGTGTGCAATATGTACATGTGGAGCTATGTTGCTTGGCACCACAGCGAGAGTCAGGGATTATACAGTAAACCAAGTCGACTTACGAATTGCTGGTCATCGGAAATGTCACTGGACGATAGGCAGAGTGTGCCATTCAGGGAGAAAAATGTGTTGCCATTTTCTCTCATTTACATTCCAGCTTAGAGCACATCTCTGTCAGAAAGCTGGGAGACTTCTGGTATGTGTTGGCACTTATAAGGGTGAAAACATTCATGTCTAGACCTATGCCCTTACTACATTTTTTGCTGCCTAGTTAAAAAGTGGGGTTTATGTGATAAAAGTGTATCCCCGTTAAGGGTTTAAAGTTAAATTGTATGTCTTAAATTTGTTTTTTAAACTTCCATATTTGATAGGATTTGTAATATTTATTTATGATGACCTAATATCGTACTGTTATAATCATATCTTTTATGTTATAATGTAAAGTTATTTTGAGCTGTTTGAAACATTGTGAAGCAGTGCAACAGCTACAGTAGTTTCTATAAAAAACTAACAGTAACATTTATATATTGCATCAGGAGTATTTTATTCTATATATAAATATATATATATAAATGGAAAATAACTGTCTGTTTTTTAAATATACTCATTTAAAAGAAAAGTATTGTTATGACACTATCTGCCATATTTTTATACATTTGTGATATAAAGTGCAGTATTATACTTCTAATAAAAGGAAGTTGAATGTGGATATAAATGTGACTGTAACAGTATGAATATTGCTCAGCTATGAGAGCCCAATATTACAGGAATTACTGATAACAAACAAAAGACAACATTCAATTCCAAGCTTTATTATGGGCTATTTTGTTGGAAGTATTGGCTAAATGTAAGAGACTGCAGAACTGTACAGTAATCTAAATGTGGTATGTTCTCCCCTGTGTCCTTAGATTTCCTAATAATATTCATAGGATTTCTGCATCTGCATCGAGAGATTAGAGCCCCAGAACCATTTTTTTTTCCTCTAAAGAGGTAAAGTGCCCCATGACTACAAGCTAAAGCAGGTGCTCTTCCACTTAATAGTAGGGGTGAAAACCAAAGAAACATAGCATGAATTGCAAGTGAAATGCCAAACTTTGACACTTACTGCATAGCATGGCACTGCAGATCATGGTATAAGCTTTTATGCATATGTGTATTTTACATCTTGTTTTAGCAATCTATTAACTAATAAGATAAACACTGTATTTAAATTAAAAGTACTCTTGCACTTTCTCTTATATTTCAGGATGTATTTAAAACTACAAATCTGATACTTGGATATTGAGGGAGAAGGTTGCCGTGCAGCTTAATTTCTCCTTAGATCTTACTGTCCCAATATTCCCATGCGCAGTTCAGTGACCAGTCTCAGCAAAATACTAGATCTTGGGTTCCAGTCTCCTGTACAACATTGTTAAAACTGCCTTTACGTTGGTGAATGTCAAGTATAGCAAATATATAACCTGATTCCTCAGTTGCTGTCGGTAAAATAAATGGAAGGTGAGTCAGTAGGAGTCAAAAGAGTTATGCCAGTCTAAACGTTGTGCAATAAGAGGAGAGTCAGGCCTGTAGTGTCAGAACAATACAATCTTTCCTATTCAGACACGTTCATTCAACTCCCTCATTACTCTGCAGCACAGTTCATTTTCTATATGGTGTCGTCAGAAGACACTTGTACCTGCAAATATGTTGTCTGTTCCGAGAAGAGATTAACCTGAATGTAAAATTGATGACTTAGCCATAGATATAGTTAACAGAAGTAGCCAGACAGTAAGAGCTGAACTTCCTACTTTGAAAACAATGCAAACTGGACGTGACGTTCAGTACCTCTTGAATCATACCAAAGTTCTGACAACAACACATTTGGCACAAACACTCTGAAAATCTTTGTCAAGTACAATATGAAAGGATGTTACAGCAGGTTTGTCCAGGGCAAAAATTAAATCTAGTAAATTTGAAAAACTATAAAATAAAAATTCTTTGTCAATGGCCTGCAAGAAATGTGCGTATAATTTTCTATAGATATATATGGTTTATAGTATATTTATATGTGCTATAACATACAGAGTATTTATATAGCATATATAAGTGCAGTAGACATGAAAGGATATTCAGTTTTTGACAAGTTCAGTGGGCATCCAGGAAGGTTATTGTGAATTTACTAGTCCTTACTATCAGAGTTTAGCAGTGTATTTTAAAAGTCTCTCTTTGATTCACCAGTTCATCACAACTAGACTACTCCCGTTCTCTGCTTCGAAATGGGCTGATGCCACTGAAATCCTCACAGAAGCATTGCCTGGGAGTGGGGCTCTAAGCAGTACTATGTGAATGTCTCCGCGTGAGCATTCAGACTAGACTCTTCTGTACTTTATGGATATATTTCCTTTTGCCTCTACAAGATTTGTATCTTGATAGTAAGAGCTTCCTGCTGGAGATGATGCTACTGTGGCTATTCTGGTTTCTAGCAAGGAAAAATGTTTCCCAAGGTTTTTGTTTGTTTGTTTCCCTCAGTATGCATTAAGTTAAATCAGGGTAATCTCTGACTGTACATATAGCTATTTAAAGTAGTTAGCAAAGCTTCAAGAGTGACCTAAGGAATGTTCGAGTATTTATTTGGTGGCCCGTATTTACAGAAAGTTGTTTCTACTTCATACTGCATTTTCATCTCAACTTCAATGAACAGATTTAAGTTGAATACTAAATTGTGTTGAATGTATGTAGTATTTTCTTCCTTCAGTTAGAAAGAACTTCCAGCAGCTCAGCCAGCTGGTACTGGGATAGATTGTGTATTTTTAACCTGGTCTAACTTCAGAATATTTAAAATATCGCTAATGTAATTTCACTGAGGCTTCCAAAGGAGTCTTATTATATGGCGGAGATTTGCTGTCTCAATAAAGGAGAAGATAATTACAGAGCAAACAATTTTCTAAGTGTGAGCTTTCCTCTTCACTGGTCTTTGAGTCTTGTGCTACATGTTCTATAGATTTACTTACTATAAAGCATCTTATTTAAACGGCATTTTATTCTTTGGCAAGCTGCTTTGCCTTATTATGGCATCATTAATGATGTGAACAGTAAAGAAACTAAGTTTCAGAAATGGGTTAGTCATTTTGCAGAACTCAAGCTGCCTAAACCTGTAGATATGTTTTTACTATAGCTCTTGAGCTCTTGTTAATCGAAAAAGAAGCACCTTAAGCTCATCTTAATTGAAACTGTGTGAAGCTATGTGATTAAGCTGTCCTTTTAAACTGCCATGAAAATGCATTAACCTAAAACAACACGTGGGTGTTTTTAACAGACCTGACCACAGAGAACAGTCCCTTAGGGCTATTTAATGCGTTTTGCTCTGTTACCGCAGTCCCAGATCCCTTGATCCTCCGAGAGGTCGCCAGCACTGAGCACCAGGACGAGCTCTTGGCAGGAGGTCAGCAGTCCCAGGTTCGATCCAGTCTCTCTAAAAAGTTCCCCATCACACAGGGCTTGGGACTTGTACCAAGCTTTCATTTCTGATACCAAGTCAGGCCCACCTCCGCGTACCCACTCTTTGTACAGATAGTTGCTCTCCTAGATCAGTATTAAAGCAGGCCTCAAACTTCCAGACTTAACACACACCCTCAGATCATCTTCAGGCTCGTCTCCTTTCTCTCTGCTGGACCAGCTTGTTTCGGGGAGCAGAGCCGCAGTGATTCTTCAAGCAGCAGTGTCCTGCCATAGGCTTGCGGATATCACTGGTCATTGCAATCGGGTCTCCTAAAGGATGAATATTTAGTATAAAAGCCACGTACCGACCTTTGTTTTTTCTTCAAAAGCCTCTCTAACTTAGCTGAGTAGACCACTGTGTTCACCCAGAAAAAGCTATGTGTTTTTAACAGTTCAGTGCTGTAATTCCTTGTAGCGAAGGGAACTCTGAAAGCAATGCTGTCACCTAGTTAGCTAAGACAAAAAACAGCCGCTTTCGAGGGGAGCCATGAGCTAGAAGTGTTTGGGGTTTTTATTCTTTTGTTGTTGTTGTTGCTGTCTTAATTAGGTAGCGAGACATGCTTCAGAAATACGTACATGTAATTAATTCTGCATATGCTGAACACTGTCAGAGACTGGGAGAGTATTTGAATCTCAGTCACACAAAGTCTTACAAGGATAGCCATATATAATATACTGCAAATTGTGGGGTGGCAACGAATGTTTCTTTTTTCCATTCCAGCTAGCATGAACAATACATTTATCAGTGGGATTTCATCATCACTCACACATCTGGGCTGTTCATGTACGTAGGCCCACCGTTTGGAATAGGATAGGAGTGTCACAGAAGATGCTTGGAAAGGTGAAGTGCCCTATTAAATCATTTTAAATGACCTTTAAGTCAGGACACTGTATAAGAACAGGTGCCTTTCCCCAAACAGTTCTCTCTAATGGTCTCATAATACTAACCATTCATTAGCTGGGTTTGTGGTGAACGAGGAGAAAAGCCATTTAACTTTCTGGCCTTTGTTAAAAAGGGAGTAATTTGAGTAAACCCTTTTAATATAACACAGCTTGGATGTTCTAGATGTCGGCTCCTTTCTCAGAGTCAAACAGCACCAGTGCACCATTGCTTCAGGCTCATCAGGCTAGTGAAGACTTGTACACGCTGCTTGGTTCAGGTGCTGTAATGAAACTGAAGATCTCCCACCCTGCACTCATGAAGCAAAGTTCATGATAGTTAAGCAAAGCAAATTTTACAGGAGATCCTCTTAATCTGAAGAGAAAACCTGTCGTAGATAGCCTGTTGTCTCAGCAGTCTTCCTTACCAGCTACTGTGTGAGGCGGGATAGACTAGGTTTGAAGTTCACTTGCTCCAAGTTGTGCTCGGATGCTAATTTGTTACCAGGAATATCCTTGCATGCAGTCAAGTGATTGGAGCAAAAGGTGACTTTTTTGCTAAACAAAGTGGAAGATGCACGTGAAGTGAGAGGATGAGCCCTCCGTACTTTAATGCTGTTGTTCCAGCAGCTCAGATTGCTTCTCAGGCTCTTTTAGAATATAACCCAAAATATGTTGCCAGGCAAACGTGTCTCTTAAAACATGGGTCAAGGGTCTGAACTCGGAGTGTATGACTAAGGCTAAGAGTGACTCTACACATCTCTTGTCTTCTCTACCAGTCAATCTACCTCCTCTCTCTTGCAGAATGTGGTCGAGGTTTGGTTTGGTTTGGTTTGTTTGTTCTGAGTTTATTACTGACTCCAAATTTTGAAGAGATGTATAACAAGTTTCTTCCTCTAGGTACTGTTAGCAACCAAGTAATAAAATTTTGATGGGCCTTCATCCGATACACTTCTAAAACCTCCAAGCCATCTTAGCTCTCCTTCTAGAATCCTAACGCCATCCTTTGCACTGCTTTGCAGTCTTCCCTTGCTCTTCCCCATGTGGTTCTCAAATATTGCAGTTGCCTTGTTCTTTGTTCTTTCTCTAGTGCAGATTATCAGGGAGTTAGAGGCCTTATCTACTACTCCACCCTGTTTGCTGTTTTATTCAAACAGCTATCCTTAGACTTGCTCAGGAGTTTCTTCATTTTTATTTTCCATTTCATCTGGGTGAGATACCGTACCTCATCGTGCCCCCACCAAAACACACTGCCTGCCCGGCTTGCTGTTCCGCCAGGTCTCTGTTTTACAGGGCATTGCTTCTCTGGGTCCATTGCGAGAAATGCAAGGTGGCATCTTAACTGTACAGGTGTCTAAGTGCTTTGTGAAGTAACTGCTTCCGTAGAGCTTTCCATTAGCAAAGTTAAAGCATGTTCATAGCGCAAGATGGAAGATGTTATTCAAGTTTCCTATAGCATATGAACCTCTTGGTGTAAACTCTTGACTTGTAAATCCAATGGCAGAGCTTTTAACTGTTTAGTAAGGCAAAAGTCTAGGTGTAGCTGTCTCGGCTTTCCTTTCCTTGTTACTTTTTTTTTTCTTTTTTTGGCTAGTGCACATCTTAGACTCATACTACTGAAGGATACGTGTAATCTAAAGGAGTAACATCTATATGCATTTGGTTTATATGGAACAATAAGCTAAAATTTTCCATGAAACCATAATTTGTTGGAAATTCTATGCAGGCATTTTTAAATCTGGGTAATCTGTTAAGGACTTCCAGGACTGCTTAGATCTCCACTGTGAAAATCTTGAACTCTGAATTTATTTAACTGGGGAGAAAGAAGGAAGAACTAGGTTAAGAAAAAAAAATAGGATCTTTTTTCACAATCTGCCAATACAGACTATTCGAAAAATACCAGACTGGGGAGGTTGCTTTCAAAAATTCCAAATTTATGGGTAAGATTCCCCAATGTTTTTAACAACTATTAGAAATCTGAAGCGCACAAGCTTTTAAATCTATCATGCTTTCTGTTGTGGAAGGAACGTGGTGTGGTGTTAAATCCTTTTAATCCTGGAATACAAATTGATTTTAAAATGTGTTGAATATTTAAGGATGACTTCATGCAAGTTACTAAACCATTTGTAAAGTGTTTGTATACAACCCTTTGTATCATGTTGTTGGTACACCTTACCAAATTTTTTTTGGGCATGTATTCCATTCTTAACTTCTGTACAATTTCTATCGTTGCTGTAAATATTCTAAAAGAGAAAAAAAAAAAATCCTGTGGTAACCTTAATTATCAGCATGGAAATGGTTAATTTTTACTGAGCACAATGTATTTTTGAATGGGCCTTCCAAAATATGTCTTTAATAAAAATGCAGATTTTGCACTAGAACACTGGCATGGCTCGGTGGCTCGTCGTGTTCGTGCCGCGCTCCCTGCGCAGCGCCTCCCGCTGCAGCCATCCACCGGCCGGGAGCAGAGGGGCAGGGCAGGGCCGGCGGGCAGCAGAGCTCCCGTGCCCGGCACCTTGATGCTAAGCCCTGATGCTCCTGCTCTGAGGAGCTGGCATGTGTCCGGCTGCGTAACGCATTGCTCCCACGCATAAACTGAGGCTCTGCTGGGGGACTGTGTGGGTGTCAGCGATACTGGGGGGTTCCCCTTTAGTGTGGCCTGGTCGTGAGTTTTGTATTACTGTGGACACCTTTAGAGAACTTCAAATATTTCTTCAGCAGTCCCTGATTCTTCAGGGTAATTGGAAACAAGCTGAGGAGCAGGGAGCGTTTTAAAGCTCCCAGCCAGAGCTGTAGTTGAAATCCTGTTTTCTTGGGACGTGGCTCTGCCCTTAGCACCCCTCTCTGCTCTGACACTTCTAACCATCTCCTGGCAGTGACCCCAGGCTCTCGGTGCCCTTTGGTGCACTCCCTGCAGGGCTCCAGAGGACGGAGCGGCCACCTCCTTGCAGAAGGCCTGGTCAGGCACCTCACCATGGCAGCCACAGCGTGCTCCACGTTGGTCTCCCGTGGGACAGAGAGCAGAGTGGGTGTGGGAATCTCTCTATCTGCTGGCCGTTAAGGGGTAATTTCTGTAGGAATGCACGAAGAAAAAGGGACTACTCTTTTAGGAGCTGTACAGCTGGAGTGGCGGGCCAGAGCTGGTCTCTTACCACATAATTTGAACTGAGCAAGCTTGACTACACAGCAGTTTCCTCACATCCCTCTGTAAGCACTTTAGTCTAAAATTTCATGTAATGAAGCTAAAAGCAGCTCTTACTCCTACTTCCTATTTCAAAACTGTTGTTTTTCATAGGTTGCAAAGCCGTACATTGGTCTCCCTGCCTTTGCAGGTAAACTCCTGCAGGATTTCTCGCTCCTAGAAGATCGCCTTTTCAGCACTGCTTTGCGTCATTTCTGGCTGTCACAGTTGCTCTTCTGGCTAATGGCGATTGGAAGCATCTGTGCCCAAAATTAAAATGACATTGCTATGCTAGGAAAAGTTCGACTTCATGAGGAAAAGCTTTGCATTTGTGTAATTGTGTTTTGGCTGCTTCTGTCATGCTTTAATAATGCCCTCGGTCGCACTCATACTTCAATATGCTGTGTTTATGCAGCGGTGGAAGTCAAGTGCACTTCTAAAACCATTTTAGGACCACTTAATTAACGAAGGCTCTCAGCACCCCTCTTTCTAGATAAGAGGCAGAGGTTAAGTGAATTTCCAGAGGTCAATTAGGAAGCGAGCGGCAGAGCTCTGATGCGAAGAGAAACGCCTGCTTTAGGGGGCACCATGTTGATGTTGCAGATAAAAGCCAGCAGCAGGTCCCTTCCCCATCTAGGCTGAGAGGTGAAGCGCAGGCAAAGGACAGGGCGAGGCGGGACGCAAATGAGCTGTGAAATTCAGTGCATGCCTGTTAGTTCCACCTTATTTATCGCCGTACATTTCAGTCTGGAAAAAGGGTCTGCTGTCCTGTTTGAAAATGGGAGGCTGCAAGAGTGATAGCACGGGTCCTTTCTACCTGCACGGTCTTTCCTTCCTCCGAGGCTTTATTATGTCCTAATACAGGCTCCGGCATGTGATGGCAAATGTATTAGCATGGTGTCTTGGTATATAAGGGCACGTGGTTCTGCTGACCTTCCCCGCAGAGCTTGCCTGGGCTGCTAGGCTAGCATTAATGCAGAGCCCTGTGGACTTACTGATTTCTTACTAAGAAAATGTGCCCCTCAACCTATTTGTGGATAGGCAAAACTCATTTTGGGGGAGGGCAGGGGGGAGAAGCATGAGTGATATGGTGACACAATAATAATCCTCATTTCAGCAGGTGGGGATTGGTCTTTCCTACATCTCAGTAGACTACATACTATTGGTATAGTAGATGAGAAGTCTTCAGACTTGTCAGAACAGCCTATTTTTCTGACAGCTGTTATTTAGCTTTATGTATGGGAAGTTGGGGGGGGATCACGACAGAAACATCCACCCTGTGAATGAACAAAATGTAATGAATTTCACAGACATCCAAAGGCTTTTCTGATCTTTTTGGTCATATCTCTTTAGTTTTAGTCACATCTCATCTTTTGCCCCACGCAGCAGCCAAGCAACTCTCTGCCCATAGGGATCAAAAGAGATCACCAGAGGCAGATCACCTGCCTTACTGCTGCTGTCGAGGCTGTGGCAATGAACTACCCCAATTTTGCTGGCGTGTGCCCCACAAAAATAAATAAATAAATAAATAAATACAGTAGGGTTTAGCTTTATCGCCAGGCATGGCATAAAGCAATGTTTTATTGAAGAAAGCCCTTCCTTCCACTTGTAGGGTGAGTGTTTACACTGCAGGACTGTGGCCACAGCACACATCAACAGTGAGGCGAGGCAGCCGTACAGGTGGACGCCTCCTCATTTCTGTCCCAGAGGACCACGCGGTGCTGGTGGGGGCTCAGCCGCACTTGCCCAGGCACTCGAGGAGCTCCATGCGGATGGCGATGCGCACGTGCCAGCCCAGTGGGATGAGGCGGATGTAGCGGGCCACAATGGGCGGCCGCAGCAGGTTCTGCACTGAGGACGACCGGTCCGAGTTGCCGTAGAAAACCTGGCAAGCGAGACATGGGCAGGCAGTTCAGGGACCAGTCAGTGTGACACTGTCACCGTGGCAGGGGGATGGCCACAGGGATGGAGCCCTGTGTGCCATGGGGTAAGCCCCAAGCCCCATCCACCCAGCTTCTCCCACAGCCCCCCTGTCTTGAGGTACTTTCCCCCAAGGCCCACAGCTTTCATGCCACCAAGTGCCCCAGCACCACTGCCAGTGGCTGAAGCGCAAGGTCCACCCACCCGGTTGTTCCCGGTCTGGTCCTTGTAGTAAACCCAGTTGAGATTCTCGTCGGTGCGGTACTGCACGCTGTACTTGGTCATCCACTCGTCGGCGTCGCAGCGCCCTTGCGTGAGGATCCCCGAGATCACCTTCACCTCCTTCAGGTCGATCTGCAGCCACTGCCCGTTGTCCTGGTACTTGGAGAGCCAGGCGCACCTGGGGGGACACCGCCGCTGTACCCTCCTCCACCACCCGGGCCACCCTGCCTGCCCCATGCTGCCTGGGGGCTGGCCCCCCATGCCCACCCACGGGCCCCCCATGTGCACAGGGAGGTATTTTCAGACTCACCCGAAGCCTTGGCCGTTGAGGCGGGCCTTGTTGGCTGTCCATGAGGAGTACCAGCCCGTGTACTGCTCGGGGTTGGAGCAGCTGATCTGGTCGGGGGTGACAGCACCGGACTCAAAGCCCAGAGGCTTGTGGTAGGGGCACTCTGCAGAGCAAGGGAGAAAACATGCTACCATCAGGGACTGAGCTGCTCTGTCTCCTGGCAGTGTTTGCCTGGCTCTTTTGTTAACACCCTCTGTGGTTTCCTTGCACCTCTCTGGCCAGGATGCTCTTAAACCTGGACAAGAACCCCTGCAGAATTTTCTGCCCAGGGGACACAATGGCTTAATTTCTCACTCCTCTTGCATGCAGTCATTAAACTTCCTAAGTCTGTACCACTTACAGCATTTTCGGGGGAAGGTTATATTAAGATATTGTGATCTCAGGGATCAGAGGCTCAGGGATCTCCTTGTGAGTTTTTGCCTTCAGGTCTTCAGGCTACCAAGCCGAACTCCATAGGGGAGCAGGGAGATACTCACTGCATGTGTAGTGCCCTCATGCCATATCAGCATGGCTCATTTCAAGGAAAATAAAAGAGGAAGTGAAGCTCTGTGCAGCTATGCTCATGGTCATTTTCAAGCATTGGGCAAGTCTGACAGACTGGTGTAATGCCTCTTGGTTACCAAATGAGCAGGGTGTCAGAGCGCACCCAGAGCACAATGTGACCACTGCCTCCTCCGGCCACTGCCCTTGACTGGCAAAACGCCCAAGCATGCCAGCAGGAGGGTCGAAGTCTCATCAGCAATTTCCACCAGGCCAGTATCTTGCATGTCAATATCTCATTAACATATTTTGTTCAGTTGGTCCCTCATTAATGTATTTTCCCCCCAAAAAAACGCACAGCTGCTGTCCCGCCTTCCTCCAGGCATGGAAACGCCAAGTCCATTAACAACGGCCGGTACCAGCTGCTTGAAACCTCTGCACCCGCAGCACACACTTCGCATTTATATGACATTAAAGAAACAATCAGAAGGAAACAGGTTAGCATTCACCTTTCTGAAGGGCTGAATGTGATGTGGTGGCAGGGGTAAAACCATGCTGTGGATTTATAGCCATCTGCCTTCTTGGGGACATTTAATCATGCCCCCACCAGCTTTTTCACCACATTAAATGAATTTCAGAAAATAGAAGTATAGAATCACAGGATGGTTTAGGTTGGAAGAGAAGTTTAAAGACTATGTAGCTCAACCCCTGTCATGCCCAAAGCCCCATCCAGCCTGGCCTTGAACACCTCCAGGGATGGGGCATCCACAGCTTCTCTGGACAACCTGTTCCAGTGCCTCACTGCCCTCACAGTAAAGAATTTCTTCCTTATATCTAATCTAAATCTGCCCTTTTAGTTTAAAGCCATTCCCCCCTTGTCCTGTCATTGCACTCCCTGACAAAGAGTGCTTCCCCAGCTTTCCTGTAGCCCCCTTTAGGCACTGGAAGGCTGCCACAAGGTCTTCCCAGAGCCTTCTCTTCTCCAGGCTGCACAACCCCAACTCCCTCAGCCTGTCTTCATGGGAGAGGTGCTCCAGACCCTTGATCATCCTTGTGGCCTTCTTCTGGACCCGTTCCAACAGGCCCATGTCCTTCTTTGTGCTGGGGGCCCTGGAACTGGATAAGTTTCTCTGTTTGCATAAGAAACTGCTTGTAGAGAGCAGCTGAGGTGGCCACACATGTTTACTACTTGGCAGGCTTATCTCAAAGGCAGCGTGGTTTTACTTTTAGCAACACTAATCCACAGATCACACAACCGCAATGCAATTAACAGGTCACCTTCTGGCACACACTGCCATGCTGCACACAGAGACCCCCCAAGCAGATGCTCGGTGCCCAAACTGGCCACACCACATGATGCTGTTACTGCTGACCTCAGGGAAACTCAATGAGTGGCTGTGAGGCCATGCAGAGAGAGCACTGCTACCACGCCAGCACAGCTGAGCTGCAAACCGTCCCCGGGCAGCATGGTCACAGACTGACTGGGCAAGGAGTTGTGTAACATGCATTATCCAGGAAATAGACCTTGGTTATGCAAGGAGGAAGCCTTCTATTCAGCTACAAGATGATAATTTGTGAGAGCAGTCCCTCACACCCAACCTAGCCAGGAGGTCTGGAGCCACTCTTTCCATGCACATATCCCTTCCCTCAATTGCAGCTGGATCAAACAGAGCCAAATCTGCCACCTACCCCTCCTTGGTGCAAGTGACAGCAGGGCAGTACCCTATTTTTGCAAGGCTTCAGGCTGAGAAGTGCATGCCATTAGGGTGACAAAAGGAAGCATTATTAAACAGCAAGAATATGCAGAGTAAGAACAGGCTGGCATCCCAGTAGTAAGCACTGGTAGGGAGCCACCACAAGAAGGACTTCTGAATGGGTTAGTCAGGGCCACCTGCAATTTAGCGTTTCCATAAGGCTTTGCAAGTGCTTTAAATGTGTTGATGGTACCACTTGTGCATGACACCAGGACTGCAGGAAGCAGGGGGATCCTAAGTGGTTATCTGGAGTGTGTGGTAACCTGTACTTCTCCAAAATATGCTTACACACAGCTCCATGCAAAGGGATACGGTTATACGTGTAGGATGTGGAGGTGCAAGGGATGCCTTCTGAACGGAGCGAAAATCAGAAAAGGACAGAAGGGCTGCAGGTACCTACCCACCACTTGTGGGCTTTGTGAAGATGCAGTGACAAAGATGGCTGGCAGGATGGCTGCTCACTTCTGACAGGAGGGATGGAGGGGAAAGGGGACGCTATACATGGTCAGGGGACAGCATGGTGGAGGGGATACGGTCCAGCACAAGGCCGGCACAGAACCGCAGGATCTTGGAATATCCCCAGTTGGAAGAGACCCACCAGGATTGTCGAGTCCAACTCCTAGATCTCCACAGCACCACCCAAAAATCAGACCCTATGTCTGAGGGCATTGTCCAAATGCTCCTTGAACTCCAGCAGGCTCAGTGCCATGTCCACGGGGAGCCTGTCCCCGTGCCCGACCACCCTCTGGGTGCAGACCCTTTCCCTAACCCCCAGCCTGACCCTCCCCTGTCCCAGCCCCATGCCGTTCCCTCGGGTCCTGTCGCTGTCCCCAGAGAGCAGAGCTCAGCGCCTGCCCCTCCGCTCCCCTCTGAGGGAGCTGCAGGCCGCCATGAGGCCTCCCCTCAGCCTGCTCTGCTCGGGGCTGTGC
>CM021731.1:125770671-125970281 GCA_011075105.1 Heteronetta atricapilla | reverse complement strand
CCCAGCCTGACCCTCCCCTGTCCCAGCCCCATGCCGTTCCCTCGGGTCCTGTCGCTGTCCCCAGAGAGCAGAGCTCAGCGCCTGCCCCTCCGCTCCCCTCTGAGGGAGCTGCAGGCCGCCATGAGGCCTCCC
Organism: Heteronetta atricapilla; assembly: GCA_011075105.1. Taxonomy (NCBI): domain Eukaryota; kingdom Metazoa; phylum Chordata; class Aves; order Anseriformes; family Anatidae; genus Heteronetta; species Heteronetta atricapilla. Next base: position 125,970,149 of record CM021731.1, on the reverse strand, counting down.
CTCAGCCTGCTCTGCTCGGGGCTGGACAAACCAAAGGACCTCAGCTGCTCCTCATACATTGTCCCCTCCCACCCTTCACCATCTTTGTGTCCCTCCTTTGGACACTCTCTAACAGTTCTATGTCCTTTTTATTCTGTGGCAGACAGAAGAATCTTGACAAAACTGATGGATGGTGTGGAAAACCTGAAATGCTGACCTGTGCCCAGGGCAGATGAATCCTCTCCTGGGAGTTTCTCTGGACAGAGAAGAAGCCTGCGGGCCAAGCCCCAGCCGGCTGAGCCCTGGGGTTGACGTGGCTTCTGTGGGAGTGGGTTACGTGGAGGGAGAGCTCTGCGGAAGCAGACGGCTGGGTGAGGACGGCTGGAAAGCCTCTGCGCTCATCCGCTGAGTCACGCCGCGGGTGGGAAGCCTTCACGTCCAACACCAGCGTGGGATAGGAACACCTGTTTTTTTTCCCCCTCTCATTTCTGAAAGCTCTGCCGGCGATGTCATCTCTTCCGTCTCTTGCAAATGCATGTTTTTATTTGCTTTCCAGCTTGTCTTGGCTCCGCTCAGAGTGCTTCCAGGGTAACCCACCCACCCTCCTCTTCTGGCAGCAAGGCTGGGTGCTGGGTGCCAGGGTGGCCGGACCCCCCATCTCCCCTGGGGAACCAGGGGCAGCAAAACACACCTCCAGCCATTGCACAGCCTCCTGCAGGAGCTGAGAAGAGGTGGTTGCTTGTGAGCACGAGGCAGATACCTCTTTCAGAGGCACCTGGCCAGAGCTGTGAATCCCTCTGAGCATCAATGTGACACAGGTGTAGACAGGAGGGTAGTTCTGTGGGACACATGAGCTAAATCCAAGTCTGGCACCAATAAAGCCTTTCTGAGGTAATACCTCAGAGAAAATGCAGAGCAGTTGTAGAGGAAAGAGCATGAAGAGAAATCTAGGAAACTGGGTCTCTGAGGAGCTGGGCAGGGACAGCCCAAAGGAAAATGAAACATAATTATGGCCACCTATTGCTTAAAAAGACACTGCAAAGAAAGGATAAACCATTTTCCTTGACCCCTGGGGACAGAAGAAGGCATAGGCCAAACTGCAGCATAAGGGAGTCAACCTAGGTGGTACAATAGGTTTCCTACAGCAAATCCTGTGCATCCATTAGCTTCCCCAGGGAGTCTGCAAGAGCACCAGTGCTGGGGGCTGCAGGGACAGGGCAGGCAAGTGCCCTCTGGCAGTGGTCAGCATGGCCCACACTGGGTGCCCTCCCCAGGCCTGGGCTGCTGCTGCCCCTCTGCTGGCTTGGAGTCACCCTGCACCTCCCCTGGACACAGCTCTGCCAGCCCCACTGGGAGCTGGGTTTGGAGCAAGCACTGCTGTTAACACCCTCACCACAAGGTGCAATGGGGGAAGATGCTGAAGACCATAACGCAAACATTGCTGAAAGAGAGCTGGCCCGTTACCTGGCATGCACTCTAAGCTGTTAGTCCTGCTGGACCACACCAAGTTAGGACCTCCTTGGCAATCGCATTTGCAAGCCTTGCTGTGCCACAGCTCCAGTCTCTCATCCTAAAGAGAAAGCAAAAAAATAAATCATTAAACAATCATCAGCAATAATGACGCAAAGCTAAAAACAAGCCCAGAAGTGAGTTTAGTCACCTGTGTGGTCATGTAGACCACAGAGAAATAAAAGGTGTCTGCATCTAAATTTTGCAACCTACGTTGCTGCTGTTGAATCACGGTGTCAGTGCAGACTTCAGGGCCCCCAAAACATGCCACCGAGTGAGTGCCAGTGGCCACCTCCCAGCTGGGTGCCCCTGAAAGGACACCACAAGAGTGGCAGTGGAAGGCTGTTGCAGAGTGAGCCTGGCACCATATGCCTCGTGGGGGTCAGATTTTACTCCCTGATGCCAACAGCTGCTCCTAAATGCTGCCTGTGAAACTTGGGTGACCTTCAAGGTACAAACCCAGCTTCACTCTTTTGGCACATGAAGAAGGCATAGGAAGAATTTCAAAATACAAAGATTTGAAAATTGCCTCCGCTAAGGGGACCAGCACCCTGAACCTGCTAACAAACCCACGGCAGACGTGGTCCCGCACCCACCCCGCGTTACTCCACCTGGCCCCTGGTGGTGCTGAGCACACCTTACGTCTCCTACCGCCCGTGGGAGCTGAGCCAGCCGTGAGGACTTACCTCACCGGTGGAGAGGGCCAGTGCGGCTGGGGCAGCAGGCATGGAGGGAAGAAGAAAGAGAGTTCAGACCGCGAACGTCAGGAAATGCAAGGAGTATTACTCCTGAGCTGGGTATAAATAAATGGAGAAAGGACTGATGAATCTTATGCATCTCCCCAGTCTGATTGCCAGGGGAAAGCAAGAGGACGTGGGTATCAGCTGTGGGCAGGAACAGGACCCTGTATATGCCCATGTCATTGCTACTTCCCATTGGGTTTTCCTTTTGATGGCTGTGATGTCTGCTCTTTCTGATCAGACATGCCTGAAACATCCTGAGGAGAAACCCACGTTAGCTTCAGCCTCTGCTTTCCAGCTCATGTTGCACCTATTTCTTCTTTCCATCTTCCTGCCCTAAAGTTCTTCTATCCTGTTTTGCCCACAGAACTTGTGAGCTGATGAAGGGTGAAATCCAGCCTGCAGCCCCTGCCAGTCGCTGGTGGCTTCCAAGGGGACACGACTCCACCAGAGGTGGCTGTCATGAGAGCCCTCCCTCTGAACTGAGACGGAGGAAAACAAAATGTAAATAGGTCTTCCCAACCAGTCTTACATGCAAGACTCCTTTTTGTTCTTTTTTTGGTTGGTTGGTTGGGTTTTTTTTGGAGGGGGGACAGAGGGGGGCGGGAGGTGCAGTGGCTGTAGAGGACGAGCTGCTATTTTTGCAACACCTGACCTGTTTTATCTTCTGCCTGTCCCTGAGCAATGGCGTTTTTTATACAAGCCCTTTCCTTGCTGAAAGGGCTCTCCCACTTCCCCGTGCAGTCCAAAGCAGACCAATTTAATAGCATTTGGACTGGCAGAATAGTGTCCAGGCAGCCATGAACATCACTTTTAGAAGCTCCTATGACTGCTGATACTTCATCAATGCAAGTCAGATGTCAGCCCTCACGTTTCCAATACCCACAGTGAACTTCCAAGCCACTAAGAACCAAGCTCTGGAGCAGGTAAAGTCCCGCATACAGAAACCATGAGAACACAGCAATCTCCAGGCAGAGGTTTTGTGAACAGGAAAAGAGGATCTTTTTATCAAATGAATTAGGCTCTGAATTATTCACTGAAATCTAGTTATGATTTATTCATTCACACACTGTTACTGTGCTGAGCCTAGGAAGGTCCAACTAATGCTGGTAATTTACATCTTGCATTTATACAGCAAGTTTCGTCTCAAAAGATTCACAAATGCTGTGCAATTATAATCAACTGAAATATAAACTGTACACAAAGCTCTGTTTATTACTGAAAGGCAACGGCTCCTAGGGTTTGATGGTGAGCTCGAATGTATCAAGAGCCTGAAAGAAGAGCACAGCAAGGAACAAAATGGTAAAGAAATACTTAAAAACCATTTTAAATACGGAGATGGTTGCCTTTGCTTCAGTTTCCCAGGACCCTTAAGCAGACCTCCAAACGTCCCACCTGGAGAGTGTGGCCTGAGAGCCCCTGGTGTTGGGAGAGGAAAGCAGAGGGAGCGATGCCCTTGCCTGCAGTTGCCTGGAAAAAGTAGTAATTGATATATTGGTGTGCTTACAGCTGTGATGGGCCCTGTCCTACAAAGGAAATGAAGAGGAAAGCTAGCTGCCAATAGTCTGAAAATGTGATGGCCAGCATGCTTTTATAGTGAGCGTGTTTGCCTTCAAGGAAGGTTACAAAGATAATTGGTAAGTGTAGGTCAGACAGAACGAATTGCTGCAATTCGTGGAAGAGTCTAAGTCCTGCACGGCCGCCGCAGGCTGTTGTTTTAAAAGCACGGGATTGAAAAAATAAAAATAAAAATAAAAAAAAATAAACAAACCCACTACCACCACCACCAAAAAACATTAAAAAGGAAAGAGCCCTATTTACAGCCCCTGAAGTGCCCCAAGGCATTTGGCAAACCGTCAGTTCAGTGAAATAAAACATTATTTGTGCGCGTTCATGAGAGAGAGGGAGAGAGCTTGCCCCTTTCCTGCCCCTCCATCCCACGTGCCGTGAGACACATCCAACACATGGCTGGGCACAAATGGGGACTGGGGCTCAGGTAAGCACCTGTGGATGGATTTGGGTGCCTATCCCAGTGGACAGGATGTCTTTTCTCCGCTTCTCCCCTTCCCTCCTCTTTCTAGCAGTGCGGTGTCTGCTTTCAGCCCAGATTGCACTGCTTCTCAAGGCAGGATCCAGGTGATGGCTCACTGACCACCACAGGAGATTCCCCAGTGAGGTTTGTGTGAGTCCTGCAATTTGCCAAGGCCAAGGTGCTTGTCTGAACACCGGGGGTCATTGTGTGGCTGCAAACAACGAGCAGGGATTCACGTCAAGTCCAGAATGGGCAGGCAGGAGTGCAACGGGCTGCCATGCAGGGAAGCGGTGTCATTTTAGTGACAGGAACTGAAAAGTGCAGGTCTCAGAAAATCTCTGGTCATGGAGAATGTGAATAAACATGAGAAAGAAAGGAGGAAGGTAAGCGTGGCCAGAAGTAACACTGGTAAAGGCTGAGCACATCTCAAGAAGGTCACCTCTGGCAAACCACATTGAACATCCTGACCACTGCCACGACAGCAAGCGGTCCTTTCTAGAGTGGCTAGAATTAATGGCAGCTGTGCAAGGATCAGAAAACATGTTGTAACATAAAATGGAGAATTAAAATAAGGCATAGAGCAAACAGCAGTCACTCAATTTACCAGAGTAAATTGGTAAGTTGCCTGCTCATTGCAGGCATAGTATGTGGAAAATGTTAATGACTGTTTATTGACTTTACAGTTTAGGTGGCCTAGATCGTCATCTGGAAAATAATGTTACCTCTCGTTTGTGCAAGCAGCATCTCCACTGAACAGGGCTCAGAGAGATGAGCAAAGCCATTTTCTCTCTGCTTCTCCTAGTGGAGAGCACAGCCTGCACGGTGCAGCACGTTCCCTGCGTGGCTGCTCCTGCGCAGCTGCTCAGCTCCTTCCCTCCTGCACGTGTGGGACATTGTACAGGGGGAAGGAAAGCGTTTTAAAACATGGAGTGATGTGACTGTGGCCCCAGAAAAGCTGTCTCAGGAATGAAAGAGGAGAATGGAGTGAATAGCGCTGGCTTTATCACATTTCTGGAAAGGTGCTGCATTTCAGCTTGACTAAGATAACACAGAGGACCAAGAGCAAAGAGCAGATTTATCTCCAAAGAGTGGGAAACCTCCTCCTAAGGGGGCAAACGCAGCCAGGAAAGGGCTGTGATGAGCCCTTGGTGGGGGCACGCTTTTCACCAGTACCGCACCTTTCCACCTGCAAAGCAGCCACGAAGGCGTGCAGCCTTTCGCACCCAAAGGGTCCCAAGCCCTCCACAAAAGGAGGTGAGTTATCTTCATCTGCAGGCAGGAGCCACCCCAGAGTCTTCAGATCGGCCTCCAGCACAAGATTTGGGGGTGCCACGCCAGCGTCACAAAAGCAGGGCGCTCACCCAGGGGCTCCCACACGCTCAGCCTGCTTCCCCTGGCTGCTCATTGCTAGAGCCAGTGACCGCAGGCAAGAGGCACTGCGGCGCCAGCACCGCTGCAGCGCGGAGAGGGGCTCATCCGTCGTGCTCAGCTCCTCCCTCGTGCTTTAATGCTGTTACCTTCTTCCTCTTTTATTTTGTCTGAGTTGCTCTGTTTTTTTCCTGTTTTCATTTGTATTTAATTTTCTTTATTTAAATGGCTTTTTAATTTGATTTCCACTTTTGTTCATTTGTATCTTGTTTCATTTAATATGTTCTGGTATTTCTCTCAAGGTTATAAAAAAAAAAGTTATATAAATAAGGACAAGCATACCTATTTAATTCATAGTCATTTCTCTTTTACACCTGCTGTCTCCACAGTGTTCCTACAAATCTTTTATGTTGTGAAAATATTTGGAAAAAAAAATCAGAAAAAAAAAGAAAATCAATCTTTTCCCCTCTTCTTTCAGGCGGGGCAATTATCTTTTTTCCAAAGTGTTCCTTTGAACATTTTTGGCCTTTTCTGATCTCATTGACGTGTTTGTTCCTTCTCACTTGGCTATGCAGAGCATTGCCTGCACAGTAATTTTAGTAATTTTGTTAGATGTATCAGCTGTGCCAAAGGGTGGCACTAAAGATGTTATTTAGTGCGATCCGAAGGCGGGTTTGAGCTTTTGTTTTTTGGTTTTGATTTTCCAAAGCTGTGAAAAATATAAAGGGGTGAAAAAAAAAAAAAAAAAAAAAAAAAACAGCACCTTTTTTACTGTCGAGATGTGCCTATTCCCCGACGTGTGATGAGCTGGGACGGAGCGACGTGGCGCCAGCACGTCACACTCGATGTGCCCCAACTGTGTTTGTGTTATCCTCAACTCGGGGTGCTGCGGGTGGGGCTGGCAGCTTCTGGGGTGCTGGTGCGGGATCCTGCTCATGCTGCTGTTTCGGCAGGGTGCCCAGCAAGTGGGAGCCCAGCCAAAGCGTGGGGGCCGGGGTGCTCCTCTAAGCTGCTGGCTCTGCTGGAGAAAATCGCTAAGGAGCTTATGGTGGCATCGGGGCAGGCGGCTCGGGGCTGACCCCCCAGCACCTTCTCCGTAGTGAGAGAGGAGGGGGCCAGAGGGGGACCTGGGCGAAGGGTTGCTGCCCACGGAACACATGGAAGGGGCTGCTTGTGCCATGCAGCACAGGAAAAAATAAAAACAACACGGTAGATTAAAAAAAGCAGTAAACTAGGGGAAAAAATAAATTTAAAAAAAATACCAAAATAGTGATGCCTGGAAAGTGATCCTGCAAGTGATTTTTCACTGCAGGCTCTCTGAAAATATCCTGATGTGTGGGTGTCTATTAAAAGCAAGCTGTGCCTGGGCTTCAGAGCAAGGTACAAGCTCGTTCCAAGGGCTAATTGCAGTAATGCCGCCCATCGGGGAAAGATGCTGGAGTCTGGGTAACAACCCCCTTCCAAGAAGCTCAGGCACCAGTAACATTTGTATGTGAAATGAAGGACCGCTGAGGAATCTGGTACGAGGGCAGTGCACAACTATGTGCTGGAAGATCAAAAGGAAGACCCATTCATTAGAGCAAGCTGCATCCGAGCATACCAGGATGGAATGGAGGCACGGCTACTTGAGGAACGCTTTCCTGCCCCTTGCGTTTGGTAGGCCAAAATAAGTGATGGAAATAGAGGAGGACTTTAAAAGTTAGACAAAGGGAAACGCTGAGAACTCCACGTCTATGGGTGATACATCTGTCCCACACTGACACATCACATTCCAGCTACATGTTAATGCTGGTAGACACAGCACAGCACCCAGCGAGAGCAACCTCAGCCTTACGACATTCAGAGCTTTCCTGCCAGCTTTGAGCAAGTCAGAAGTTCAAACATAACCCAAAAATGTTCTCCTTGTTCCACATCAGGGTTAATTAAAATGGAAGGAGACCATCACCCTGAAATTTCTGTCTGCTAGCTCCCACTTAGCTGCTCTCATCGCTACTTTTCTGAAAAGTAACTTTGAGAAAGCCCCGAGATTAATAAACACTGTTCCCATTTACTTTTTAACTTCTGATTGCTTTTTATTCTTAAAGAGCCTGTGAAATTCTTTTCCAGGACAAAATACCTGAAAGAGCCTTTAAGAAAAAGCAGATCTCTATCAGCAATGTCTTGCTGCTAGAGAAAATGATCGGGTTTTGATTAATCAAGAGTTTTGATTAATGAAGGACCAGTCTTTCATATTCTACTGTACCTCATTTTTCAAATCAGCGTTATTATTTACTCACTGGCTCAGCTGCACTACAATTTTCTGCCCAAATTCATATTTTGACAAATTACATGGCAATTTTTTTACTCTGCAATTACTTTGTAAGACAGAGTTGTACTACTGAATATTCATAGGGCTGTAAGAACGCTGCTCACTCATGTACATAAATTACACGTCTCCTCCACAATTTCTCCTTTCCCTGAATTATTGGTATGCTTCCATGAGAGTGCAGAGGGGAGCTCACCCCGTACCCCACATCCCCCAGCAGCGCAAAGAGCTGTGGATGAAACAAGGAATGCGAAGAGGGACATCAGAAGGCGCCTCCCGGGAGGCAAAGTGCATACCTTTGTACCAGAAGAGAAGAGACAGCAGGACGCTTCCCATCTTGAGCTCCATCTTTTCCTTCCTCTTTCAGGAATAGCTACTTAGCCGGCTGCTCAGCTTTCTGGGAAGGCATGAGATTATCTTAAGCATTGCCTAAGCACCTTACGTTCCTCCATTCTCAGGATTTTATCAAGTAGCATCAAGCCAACCACACAATTTTTACCATCAAGCTGCATCCTAGAGGATGTGCCATGGGTAAAAGGTGAGAAGTACTGAGGAATTGGCACTATGAGTGAGAATCCAGCTGTGTATTTAGACATGTCCACATAAACAAGGATATGCCTACCTAGAAGCTATATATACCCCCCATACAAGGGCAGAGGATGTGCCTAATGCTTATAAAATACAGTCTATTATATGTAGTGAATATTGTCTATTTTGTGCAATACACCTGCCACCCCGGCTATTTACCTCTACACCATCGATGCCTGTCCTAATAACTGCTGAGTGTAGGAATCTGCCCTGGCCTTACTGCTCTTTCAGTCACCTAATTGCAAGGGGCTGAAAACTACAATTACTCCATCAGACAGAAATAGCACGCTTTGGTTGTTTACTTGCAGAGATGTAAAAATCTGAAATCAAAAAACTAAACCTCCCTTTGCTAACAGTTCTACCTATCGTATTCTCTCGTTGCTTGGTGCTGTCAACCCAGCACCAGAAACAGTTATAAATTTGGTTTAGAAGTGACTGAAAGACTCAAGGCTACCACAGATTGCTAGCGATTCCAGCAGATCTTGCACTCGTTCCTCCAATCTCTGGTAATTACGTGCAATTAGCGGTGAAATTTTAAAGGGGGCTTTTGAGAGCAATTGCTTCAGAAGCAGTTCCTTCTGTTTCAAAAGATGCCCGACTGCATGTGCAGGGGGTAGAGTATCACTGCATAACTCACGTGGGCTGCAGGTGCATTAAGCTTGGTCTGTGTTCAGTCTTCTGGTCTAAGTCCATTCAAAAAATGTGGAACAAACAAGGATGCTGCATTTTTGGAAACAGTTTCCTGGGGCAGGATTCATCTCACCTACCTTTGGATGCCTACAAACCAGGAAAGCGCCATCTGTGGGATGTCAGACCCAGCATCCCTCTGCCGTGGGGGGACAGGGGCTGCGTCCCTAGTCCCGATGCATCCCAGCCTCAGCAGGATGTGTGGCATGGACAGGTTGAGCCTCCTGCCAAGTCGGGGTCACTGCTTTGGGCCCCAAACACCGGGGCATGCCAACGCATCCATAGACACATGGCAGAGATGAGCCGAGGCCTGCAGTTATCGACACTCAGTGTTGATTACACCCTTTTTCAGACCACCCATCCCAAGAAGGCCAGTCCTCCTCTTGATGTCTTCTCAGCCCTCCACCTCCGTCAGCTGCAGAGATGGACCCGGTCCCACCTTCACATCTACTTCACTGGGCTGATAATGGCTGCCCCCGTCTTCCTCATGTTCCCTTCTGCATCCTCCCGTTGTGCAACCTCCCATAAATAAACCTCTTTTAGCAGGTTGGTCCTGAAGCATCCCACTCCCTGCTGCCACACCATGCTGTAGAGCACCATGTGATGGGGCACAGCGGGGCAAGCAAGCAGGCGGCTCACCGCCAGGCACCAGGAAGGGGGTCATTTTCCTCAGGACAGGGTAGCTCCTGACTTTTTGCTCAGAGGCCTCACACTCATTCACAGCACCCTTCATGGGACAGTAGGAGCCATCAGAAGGTCCTGCCATAGGTCTTAGTTTTGTGTGAGAAATACTATAGCTCAGGGGTGGTGTTCAGAAATAGCACAGTTATTATCAAAGAGCATTTTATTCAAAGGGATGTCCTCAAAGCTGGCAGATCCCCGGTTATAAAATTCCTTCCCCACAGAAAAAAAAAAAAAAAAAAAAAAAAAAAAAAAAAAAAAACAGTCTTTGTGCAAAAATGTGTCTGTGGCATTACAAAATATGAAATTGTTTCACATGAAGAGTCAGAGAGAGTAAAAACTGAAGTTTCTTCACTCCAGATCCCCTGTGTCTATTGCTGTTGATAGTGCTTCATTTTAATAATTGAAAATGGCAAAACCATGCTGCCACTGCAGACAGCATTGCTAAATGAATCACGTAGTTCATTCTTAGCAGCCAAATATTTCCAGGTATAAAAGACAGAAAACATTTTAAATCCAGTGCACAATACAGCACCACAAAGGGCTATATTTGCCATCACTGGTTATGATTATGGAACACAACTGTGCCAGGTACAAACAGCCCAGAGTAGGACAATCTCATTACATCTAAGCTTCTAAGTAAAACCATCAGGTCCACCTTTTCAGCACATCTTCTCCAGGTCTAGCTCATGACCTACATGACCTGTTGACACTAAGACATTTTTGTACGTATTTATGGCCCTTGGATATTTTTTGCCTGCTTTCTTCCCTCAGACTGTTGGAAATAACACAAAGATCACCCTGCTCCATCAGGATGTTCTTATTGCACAAAGCTGTGAATATGGCTTGCATTTCCAGGGGTACATAATGATGTGAAGCCCAGGCAGGACGGGAAATCAAGCAGAGTGGAGACTCAGTGACTAGGGATGTTTCCTGGCATGCATCCTTCCCCAGATGGGTGGAGGCACTATCCAGAGCATGGCTAGTTGGCCTGCACCACAATTTTACCAGGAGCTTGCTAGAAATTAAACAGCATGGATGGCTGGAGGCCACTGGTTAACAAATGCAACCATAGCTCCACACCATTTGATGAGCCTCATGCCAGCTTCTTAATGCAGACTTGCACTTTCTGCTAGAAGCTATGTTTTAATGAGAAATGAATCTGCTTCTGGGCACATCAGAGCAGTGTTTCCAGGAGCTCTCCAAAGGCACCAGCAGGTGCAGAGCCTCCCTGGCACTGGGCTGCACCTGCAGCAGTGTCCTCAGGGAATAGGCAGGAGATGAAGGTGCCTGTATGCATGGGAAGCACAGCTTCACACGGTGATTTTTTGTTTCTCCCAGAGTGCCAGACAGCGAAATGAGAGCAACATGCACGAGTTCTTATGTCTGGAATCCAAGCAAAGGCGCAACACGATTTCATAGTGCTAATGTGTGACTGGAGCACTTTGGTCTTAGCACAGTTAGGGAATGTACAAAATACAAATTTATACATGTATGTGTGAACGACAGGCATCGCTCAGAAGCAGGATACAAACGCACTGAGAGAGTGAAACTGCCAGTGGTTTTGGAGCTTGAGTCAAAGCTTTAGGAGCTGTATTCCCTTGATGGGTGGAGCAGTGGTGGTCTACACACGCTGAAGATCTGTCTCTTGAAATAAAATAGTAGCTTAAGTCCTCTTCTGGGGAAAAACAAACAATCAAACAAAAACAAACAAACAAACAAACAAAATCTTTCTCCTCAATGCAACAAAACAGATGTAGCTAGTTACTTGGTGCTGGCCAGCAGGAACTGGCCCAGTCCCCTGTGACACTGGGGCTGTCATAAGCAGGGTGAGCATCATGGGATCACCACCCCAATTAGACAAGACATACCTTCACTGAAGGCTTGCAGACACTATATTGGAGAAGTCTAGGTGTAGCTGACTCATATTTGGACCTGGAAACAATCCTGCCATGACAGGCAGTTTAACCTCGAAGCAGGACTTAGCATGGAGGTCTCAGCTCCAGCTGGGGTCTCCTCATCTCAGTGTGCTGGAGCAAAGGGATCCTCTTCCTCCTGCACAGACATCTTTTCCCCAGGCCCCAAGGAGGCACCCAGGGGTTACCATTTTCTAAAAGCTTATGTGTGCAAAATGAGATGGCATGCAGTTAAGTTGCTGTGACGCAGGGTGAGAAAACAAGATATGAGGAGCAAATGAGGGAACTGCATTGTTGAGTCTGGAGAAGAGGAAGCTGAGGGGAGACCAGAAAGAAGGCTGCTGCGAGGAGGGTGTCAGGCTCGTTTCTCAGGTAACAAGTGATAGGGCACAGGGAAATGGCCTCAAGTTGTGCCAGGGGAGGTTTAGGCTGGGAATGAGGAAGAATTTCCTCACAGGGTGGTCAAGCATCGGAAGGGGCTGCACAGGGAAGTAGTGGAGTCCTTGTCCTCAGAGGTGCTGAAGACAGACATGGACATGGCACTAAGCAATGGGGTTTAGCGGTGGACTTGGTAGAGTTAGGTGATGGTTGGACTTGATAGTCTAAAGGGTCTTTTCCAACCTAAATGATCCTCTGATTCGGAGTTAATCAGGTCCCAGTTAATACAAGCGACGCTAGTCTCAGTACTGGGGGATGCACGCAGGGAGTTAACCGCGCACAGGGAGGCAGGCCGCGGCGTGGGTGTCCGCGGGGACCACAAAATGGCTCCGGGGCGCTACGGCAAGCTCAGCCAGCTTATGTAAAACCTACAACTCCTGCCCTGCCAGGCAGACGGCTGGAGGAATGGCCAGCGCCTTCGGTGCCCCAGGGAGCAGCAGCCAGGAAGAGCCACAGCACACTGGCTTTCTCTGCGTTTTGCTTTTTTTTTTTTGTGGGGGGGGGTGGCAAGTCCTGCAGCGACGCCCCAAGCAGGGCTTGCTAGTTTTAGACGGGCTTACCCGACTGCCCATTTTCAGAGGAAAAAGAGCAAACCGGCATTCATTCCCGTCAAGGTAACGATAACGTTGAGTGTGGGGTACGGGAAGAAAATTGGAAGCCGCTGGTTCCACTGGGGCTCGAACCCAGGACCTTCTGCGTGTAAAGCAGACGTGATAACCACTACACTATGGAACCGCCACGGAAACCAGCGTCCGCGGCGCTCCTCCTATGATCGAGCCAAACGCGCGCGTCCTTCCCCGCCCCCCCCCCTCCGCTTCCCGCCCAGGCGGCGACAGGCGGGGCCGTTGGGCGGCCATTGGGCGGGGAGCGGTGCCTTGTGAGCGAGGGCGGGGCAGCGCAGCCCCCGCCGCCGTTTCTTTTTAAATATATATATATATATTTATTTTTACAGTTTTACATTTTTAATTTCCAGTTAATTAAAATTTTGATTTAAAAAATTTAATCGCAGCGCGTTTTCTGGTCTTCAGATAGCTACAGAGCAGCGGTGAAGGGGGTGAATCGCTTTAACGGCTTTCACGCCGTGAGGAAACCCCGGTGAGGTTTTCTCTTCGCCTGTGGGCAAGCCCAAGGTGTGCGGCCGAGGGACGCAGGTAACGAGCCTGGCACTGCCTCACAGCCTCACACTGCATGCCTTGGGCACTGAGAGCGCTCCCTCCCTGGGCACGCCTGCGGGACATCTTGCTTTCAGCTTTCAGCTCCTGCAGTCACGGCATCGCTGCCATCTCACCCCCTTGGCAAAAGGCTGGCAGGCCTCCCTGGGCATCCCGCTGCCCGTTTGGGTTGCTCGGCTGCTCCCTTCTTGCAGATGAGCAGAGAGCAGAGGGCATCATAAAATCGTATCAAGCTGGCACGGTGCATTTGGGCGCCCCGCAGGTCGGCCAAACGGTGGCAAAGGCAGACTGAGCTCGGTGAGAGATGCACGAACACCCCCGCTGCTTCTGAGGAGCCTGGCTGCGTGGATTTCGTGTAAATCAGTCACGGGAAGGTGCTCCGCTGCTTGCTGCAGGGTGCTTCAGCTCGCTTTTCAGTGGGGGAGGAAGGTGTAGATGATTCTCTTGCTGCAGAAGACAGCGTTTTAAATAGTGCACTGAGAGGGAAGGCAGAATCTGAAGTTTGTCGGTGGCGGTAATGCCCTTGAAACTGTTGCATGGTGCTGGATGGATCCACGAAAGTATGATTTATCCCCTCAGATGCAGTGTGGTACATGCTAATGAGCGTTCTGAAAACGTGGCTGTTTGCCCTCAAAAACTCAGCTGGAGAACATCAAGGCTTTTCCTTCACAAACCTGGCAGAGGGGCTAAAGGGGCCTGCCCCCAGCCCTGCCTCTGGAGCAACTTGTGCCTTCCTCCCCAGCCCCTTCTCTCCTTCCCCTGTGACACTGCAGGGCCACCCGATGTGTTGTTGCAGCTCAAGAAGGCCTAAGTGCTTGTTTCTGCTAAAGGGAAGCTGTTGGAGCTGCTCATGCTATCTGCTTAGACCCACCCAGACACCCAGGGATGTCCAAGATTGCTTGGGTTGTGGCTTGTTGATGGATCTGCTGCAGGAGATGGCTCTTTCTCAGGGTGCAGAGCAACGCAGCTGTCCCTGCGGGTCCAGTCAGGCAGGTGTTCATGCATTCCAGGGCTTCCTTGGCATTTGTCACACCACACTGAATTCAGTGATTGCCTTAAACATAACATCTGTTACATTTTACCTGGGGTTTTGCGCCACTCCTACTACCACAGTCCTCGCCGTACCAAATCTTCACGTCCCGGAGGGAGTGAGTGACTTGCAGAGGTACAAATGAAGGCTTCTGTGGTTAAAAATTGCAATGAGAGGTTATTATTTGGAAAATACAAGGTAAGTGTGTTAATTTGCAGAAGCATGTTGTGCCTGTAAGCAGCACAATGTATTGTTTATAGCTAAATATCATAGTTGCCATGACTTTTGAAATTATTAATCTTTTGCTGAAGCAGCAGGTTATATACAGTTGCAAAATTATGCCTTTTTTTTTTTCTCTCCTTTTTCTGTCATTAGAAGCAATTTCACAGCAGTAACGTGAAAACAGAGGTGAAGAACACAGTATTTTTTAGACTTTTCTGACCATCTACCATGTATGCGATGGCTGCACTTACTAGCTGGTAGGACCCAGTCTTAAAACAAACAATTAACACATAAAATAAAACCCTTTTACATCACAGTCATTAGTGTGTGAGTCGAACAGCTCCATAGGCCCTCCTGACCTGGAGAGCCTGACTTAACCTCAAGGGGCCCAAAGCCTGCTAAGCTTGAGGCTCCAGGACATAGGTTTTGCACTGTCTGCGCAGTTTACACCAGACTAACGACATGCAAATCCAGCTTTCATTAGGCAATTCGTATGCCCATTTATTTTTCCCATTTATGCCCATTTATTTTTATTTTTTTGGTGAAATCTGAGTGCTGTAGACAGCTGTCATCTCTATAGGCTCCAAGGGGAGGCTGAGACTAGCTTGTGGGGGAATCAAGTTGCTGAAATTATGCCATTGGGCATTGCTCTCCAGAATAATCTGCATTCAGCTAACAATTTGGGGGAAAAAATGTGTGTGTTTTTGTTTGTTTGTTCGTTATTATTTTGTTCTCATTTTTACAGAGGGTATCCTTGTGCTTTCATAATGTTCCCGTCTAGTTTCTTGCCCTTCAGCAGTGTGCAGGCCCTACAGCTGCCTTTCTTAGCCCGTGTTTCTGGTTTCGTGTGCTTTTTGGATGATAATTTTGGTGTCTTATATCTGTCGTCTTTGCACCTCAGGACTGTACATTGCAGGAGGAATGTATTTTCCTGTTCACCCAAATTAACCTCCTTGGGCTGAATTGTGAGAACAGATTTCTGTCATCTCACTAAGATACAGTTTAATATGGCAATGCCAGATAAAATTATTCTGTATATTTGTTTCTTCTTTATCTCTTCTGTTCCTTTTATTCCTTCTGTTTGCGACCACGTGTCCAGATCTCTCAGTCAGGGACTTTCTCCTGGCCAGTACTTTAACACCTTGTTGGATCACATAAACATACTTTCCTGAGCTTAACAGGAACAACAGCGCAGAAGGAGCACGTTCACTCCAACTATGTTCATCTTCCAGTCTTTTTGAAACATACCGGCTGCGTTGCTTTGTAGTGGGTGCCTCTGACAAAGAGGCCTGAAGCAGATCTTGAATTATGCATGTGGAATGCCTGCATGGAGGCTGGCTCAGGAGGCTGATTTCCAAAACATTTGGAAAACAGAACGCATGCTATTACTTCAAGGACTGCTTGTAAAGGGGTCTCCCCCTTTCTGCACTAGCAATGTAACTTTATTTTTTTCCTGTGCTAGACTGCTCAACAAAATATTATCAGTGTGTTGTTGCCTGCTGTCTGTTGCAGCTGTTGATGCTTGCTAAAATCCTCTTCAGCATCTCAAATGTGCATGTGATACACGGCTGCTGAGCAAAAAAAGCTCAGCATGTGTGTGACGTGTTGGCGGGACTGCTGTGTTCCCTTTGTCCCGTGTAGAAAGGAGGATGGTCTTGTTAGCTCCAGCCCTCATCCTTGGACTTGAACGGGAAAGGCTAATTTGGGAGGCACATTTGTTTGTGTTTCCTCAAGCTGCACGTTACTGTGATCCCCATATGTAACTGGGGAGGTGCTTCAGCCCAGCAAGACTGGCTCTTTATCAGGTTGCTCAGTCACATCAGACCACTGAGACAGGGGATGAGCAAATTCCATGAATACCAAGAGAAAACACATGAGAGACTTTGTCCTACAGAATCTAACAGCTAAATGTTTGATTCCTCTCCCACTCATCTTGGATGAAGCATTTTCTGATGGATTTCTTGGCTACTGGAACAAGCCTCATAGCCTCTCATTAGCGGAAATCTTGCTAAATGCCAGTATAGATGAATTTATCAGATACAGAAAATGTTTTGTAAATGACGTGTATCCCCAGAGTGCAGAGAAAAGAGGTTATGATGTATTTTTGCTTGCATGCATTTTGGCAGAACAGTGTGATCATACATAAATGATTAGCTACTGTAACTCTGATCAAGGCAAGTGCATCCTGCCAGAAAAGCAAACATCACGCAGCATTATGGAGCCTGGTAGGTATTTTCTTTGCTGTCTCACTTCACAGAAAAGGAATAGCTTTGAAAGGGGAAGCTTGTGTCTGGGACTCCAGAACCTCAAGGACTAGCTCAGTCAATCAAACCAGTGCATTCATGCAGTGCCTTCGACTTTGCTGGTTTGGCATTTTTAGTATCTTTTGCATGCTAAAAAGTGTGTCCATTCTGTCACAGTGAGGGAACGCCTCTGTCTGCCCATAGGATGATTTGATTCCTGTGTCCAAGTGCCTTCACAGTGGTTGTTGATGTCTTTAGAACTGCCACCAGACTGATGGCAAAAATTTCCTGAAAATCCCACGGTAGAGCATTATTAGGCCTTTGGGGCAAGCAGTGAAGATCTCGATCTGATGGTCTCTGTTCTCACAGATCTTTTGCTCCCCATCCCACCTTTTTCCCTGGGGGAACAGGACCTGGCCGTGGGGAGCTCCATCACAAGGAGAGGCTGCAGAGGAAGGGGCACTGTGATCCCCATCCTTTCGGCGCTTCCTCCCACCACTGTGTGCATTGTAAGCCATGCTCCTTTTTGGAGCCAGAGCCCCTGCAGTAAGCCCACAGGAGTGGCTGCTGTGCTCTGCTCCATCACTGCAGACCGGGGGTAAGGGTGGTGTTTAGGGCAACTGATGCTGAGGAGTGTACCGCCCAGGAGCATACTGGTGGTACCACAATACATATGTCTGCTGATACCTAGTATTTTTGAGTCGTTTGGCAGTGTATGTGTTCAAAATCGTGGTGTCCCCATGCTGCTCATGCAAGAACTGGCAGATTCTTCCACCAGTACTTGGACTTGGTGGCTCTGCCCTTTGTGGGCACCCATGAAGTGACTGAGACCCCATGGCCAGTGAGCTGAGGAGGTAGGTCAGAGGTGTGGGCCCTGCAGCCGGGCATCAGGGTTTGATTTCAAATCACACAGCAGCACGGCTTCTGGACCGCATAGGGTAGCCACGCTCACCAAGCTTCTCAGCCTGTCCCATCCCTTTCCAGCAGTCAGTCACAGAGGGAATGGACGAGCTGAGTCATGAACTGAGTCTCCCGAACCCCAGTCACAAACTTACAGAGAAAACGTGTGCATGGAGATCACCCAAATCACTAATGTGTGGTTACGGTGCCGCATGGCAACTTCAGCTGGCAGCTTTTCTTTCCTTAGGAGCTTTCATAATCATGCCAGTCACATCAGGTAACCAAATACCCAGACAGTCTGTACGTCTTCTTTTTTTTTTTTTTCCTGCGTAGTACTGGATCTGTTAAAATGCAAATCATTGCCTCATCCCGGCAGAAAGGCCGTTCCTTTTGAGACAGGCCATGTGACTTCAGATGCGAAGCCAATAACTTCAGCCCATCCCTGCCTCTGCCTGAGATTCAGGAGGCATGGTGACAAAACAGGTCTCCAACAGCACACAAACAGCGCAGCCTGTAGCTGATGGCTGCAGCCATCAGCTTTCACATCGGGCTGGACGATGAACATGGCATTTTCTCCTGACTGCCTCTGAGGAGCAGGGCTCAAGAAATTTCCTCTGGCGAAGCTGAATAAACAGGTGGAAAGCCAGTGTGTTGCCATTCGTGAGCTCCAGAGCCCCTGGGAGAACTGGAGTACCTGTTCTGCTGAGCTGCACCCCTCGCTATGCAGTGCTGGTTCCAAAACGGGACGGCTTTGTCTTTAAACAGGAGCTTCTAAGGGTACTCGTGGAAAAAAATCTCTGTACTGCTCAAGAAGAAATAAAAATCAGGTAATTTCTTTGGGTCAGGTATATATCTTTTCTTAGCTCACTTTTAAAGAACAAGCTGCCTGCATCCTGTGGTTATGCAGTGAATGACAGAGGTGTGTGGTACTATTTATAATTCTGTCCTGAGAAAATGCAGTGTGCTTCAAACTATGAAGTTTGACCTGGGCTGAATCAGTTATCCAGAACTTCTGAGTTTTGATGAGATCAAATCGCTCTGAGGCTACCATAGGCTACCATATTTCAAGTAGTTTTTGCTTTAGGGGAAAAAAGGAAAAAAAAATAAAAATAATAAAAGCTTTTATTGATGATAGTCTTGAACCTTGCTCTGATGCTTAATTTAAACTTAATTAAAACCAATGTAAGTTTCATGTGAAGCACGAATTTCATTTGTAAATTGGCTCAAATTTCAACACATGTATTCTGGAGCTTTGCTTTTCAGCCTATTTCCCCCATCAAGTAAGGAGAAGGGAAGTTATGGGATGTCATCAAAATCCTTCTCATTATCTGCCCAACAATCGTGATTCACATTTCCCACTTCTTCTAGGATAACAAGCTACAACTGTTGTTGACTTTTATGCTCCTGCTAGGTCTCAGTTCAATAGAAATAATGTTACATTGGGATTTTGAGTTTTCTCCTTGCTTCCTATAGGATCCTTCATCTAGAGGCATTTAATGTTTCTGAAAAGTGAAATGATAACTTCTTTTATACTTCAAGGTGATCTACACCCTATTTGTGTGCTTGTATTTGCTACCTTCCTCCTCCCCCCCAAGTCTTTCTGTGCTAAACTATGAGGCTGCTTGCTTTGTTTATTTTCTACACAAAGCCTGCAAATGGTTTTGTGTAAACGTATCACCCTTTTGGTTGTAGATTACATGAACTGACTTTCTCCCATCATTTTCCTACAGATTCTCTTTGGACTTGCATGCAGTTCCTGAACTGAATGATTGTTTGAACAGTCTCTGCATGTTCACACCCTGTGGATCTTGCTTTTACCTACTTTTGCAGTGCATTTTTGGGTTCAGGGATGTGAGTCCACCTTAATGAGCTGCTATGTCTTCATCCAGTTCTCTTTCAGTGAGGCTTTGCTGTTTTTCCAGTGTTGCTACATCCATTCTGTATTGATTCCTGGCCCAAACATTAAGATCTATCAATTCTATTGCCAGAATTGATTCCAGCAGCTCTGAACAGAGCTTAGCCTTGCTTCTCTGAGCAGGCTGAAGAATTTTTTTCTGCTATGTATTTGAAACAAATATGTTGAAACAAAAAGGTTTCTCCTTTCTTTCTTTCACCTAATAGGAATGTCAGTTTTTCCCATGGATATAAAATAACAGAGAGCTAAACACATACTGTTTTGCCAATGTTTGATGTTACTATATCACCCCTTGGTTGGTCAACCTCAGTGTTGATTTACAAAATGACTGCTCTGGTGGTCCACAGCCAGCTTCTTTTCCACTGCATTAGTTGACTGTGGCAGCTTCATCCCACTTTCTGCAGGGTGAGTCTTTTAGCTAATGAACCTAAATCATTTCTAGATCCTTCACCTTGGCAATCCCAACTCTGGCAGTAAAGAAGTTCTGAAGAGCTGTTCCTCTGAGGGTACTGACCTGGATGTTGTGATTTTGTGCCTGGGGTTCTCTTTTCTAGGTTATTTTGCTCTTTCCTCTTTCATTCCCTCAGCAATGCACAGAAAATCCATCATAAACCCATCTTCTCTGTTTCTCAGTACTCTGCAGTCCCCAGTTCCAACAGAAAGCATCTCTAAGTGAAGCCTCTGAGTCACAGAAAATTAAAATGTTAGTAGCAAGAAGACATCAAAGCCCCTGGCATTGGAAGCATCCATCCATCCACCTGACCTTTATGGGGAAAACTGTCCCTATCTCCCCACCTCCGCAACCATACGTACCTTGTAATGCATGTTATGGGAAGAGTTGATAGCTGCATGTTAACAAGTATGGTTGAGAGAAAGGGAGTAGGGAAAGGAGGCATGTCGCTGGAGACAGCTATTGAAACAACTTGCAAGGGACATAGCATAACTATGGAAACTTCATCCAAACAAAAGTAAAAGGAAGAACCTTTTGTTCTTTGTTTATCAAAGGTAAGAAATAAATGGAATAAAGAGTCAAAAGTTAAAGCCTAGTGGCTCTCATTCCTACAGCTTCCATATCCACAAGCTTGACCTAGACCTAGCTCACACTTGTCTGCAGTAGCATGGCTTATCTAAATTTAAAAGATGCACTAGGCTTGAGGGGACGGCTCTCTGCCCAAAGGATCTGCAGCCTGATTTCATTAAAAGTCAGCTATAAATCTTTACAAGATTTCCATTATTTTTGAGGCAGCCTGGTCTTTACGTGACTGATAAGCTGAAGGCATGATTGATTTGGGGCAGCACCTATTACACCCGTGTCAAATGCTGCCAGTTCATCGTCTCTGTAAATCAGGCTCTTGGCAGCTCAGGTTCTGACAGCCAGGTTTCTGAAGGCTTGCTGCAGTTCAGCTTTCGGTGACTCCCACCCCGAAGAAGAGCAGGATGTGCCCCTCCTGCCTAGCCTGCTGCATGTCCGGTGGCATGGTTGGAGCGACGTTTTAATTTGCTTCAGCGGATGGGGTAGGTATTCATTGCCTGTCCGATCACAAATTTGCCTTTTTGCTGAACTGAGAGAAATGTAGCAATTTCTTGGAGTTACATCTAGAGATGGGATGGATCACTGGCTTGTAGGTACTGAATTATTGTCTGCTCTTTAGTGAACACGACAGACTCTCTTAAAGGTGAATAATACAGTATCCAGAATGCTAACACAGCATTGTGTCCCAAATTCTCATCCATCTACCTTCTCTCACTGAAGCCTTTTCTGATACCTTGAGATAAAGTCCAACTTTCCATTTCACCTGGAAACACTTTGGGGAATTTTTTAATGGCAAATGATTGTTCACTAGCCATCACTGCATTGCATCGTAAATATGTTCATAGAAATCTCTCTAACATTTTCAACACTTGTTTTTCAACCTTCTTACCCATGGAAGGCCTTTGTGGTCTTTGCCTGGTATTTTAATACGTGTTTGCCCAGGAAGGCAGGGTTTGGCACGGAGCAGGAGCTACCTTCCTTGAACTGATGTACCTAAAGGAGAAGAAAGGGGACTTCTTCCTCTGGAGATGCTTGGTTAGGACAAAGATGAGCTTTTGCCTGGAGGAGACACTGGCCCTTTCCACAGTGAGTTGTTCCGATTGTGCATGGTCCTTTAGTCTGACCAGAAGAGCAGAAAATGAATTCACTGAGCCTGGGTGGAGGCTGTGCTGGAGGCTTCAATAGGTGAGGCTGTGCTGGGGTCTGGAGATGTGGGCTGGCTGCCAGGGCAGCTCTGTAGCCACCTGAGAAGCAATCAGGAAACAAGGCAGTAGGCTGAACATTGTCTATGTCCACTTTAAGATACAGACATTTAGGACGGAAGATGATGATTCCCCAAGCTTTGAGTGTATGGCTTCACTTACTGCTATTAGCATAAAATTTCTGTTCCTGTCTCTATTATTCCTTCACTCAAAATGATGCTCGAAGTCACAGAATTTAGGGGTAGGAGGAGGGAAGAGTGAGGATGACTGGGAGAGAAGCCCAAGTGTTTGCAAGTAGGGTGCCATGGTCCTTCAGATGGCCTTTGCTTGCTTGGGTCAGCAGGGCTCTGGTGGTTCTGTTTGGGGCTCACGTTCCCTGGTTGCTCAGGGCGCGCTGCCCTGCCCCCGAGCGCTGGTGGTCTTGCTGGAGCAAGGCTGAGATCGTAAGCTCTGGTTTGGTCTTGGCCTTCAGATCGCAGCTGAAGCTGTGATGGGCTGGTTTGAGATGGTCTAGCTCTTTGTCTGAAGAGGGCATGTGAGGAGGTGGTACTCAGGGCAGTAGCAATGGTCTGGAGAGAGAAGTCGAGCTATTGGCAGTATCAGTACCGTATTTGGTGCTGTCAAAATCATTGCTTGGCTCAAAATTAATACAGCAGCACTTTTTTGGATTTCAGTTTCCCTTCAGAGGGAAGAAAAAGAGTCCATAAACCCCCAAACCTAAAGTTCTTCTTTCCTGAAATAAATATTGACTTAGAAGGTGGCAGACATCACAAAATGTGCTTTATTTATTGAAATCAGGGGTCTTTTTAGAATGTTTCTGTAGAGATGCGGCAGAAAAATTGATGTTTTATTTAACTGAAATCTGATTATGAAGCAATTTGCTGTGCCACTGTTTCTCCTTGTAAAGTTGGTGGTGGTTATCATTTTATTGTGTATAAATTTGTGGTGGGGGTTACTGTTCATTTAGAATCTATGAGAAAACTGTCTTTTCTCTGTAAAAAAAATGATATACAGCATTAGGATACTGAGGGATAAAGGGATGAATGGGATGCTAAGGTACTTTTTCAAATCAGTAGTGTTTGGAGTGCTGGGGTTTGTTGTTGTTTTTATTTATTTATTTATTTTTCCGTTGTTGTTTTGTTTGTTTGTTTGCTTGGTTGTTTGTAGTAACATCGGATGTAATCTCAAGTCCTCAGTATTCCGCAGTTCCAATTTTCAAATCACAAGAACAAGAGCAACATGCCTGTCCCGTTACTTGTCTGTAGTAGCAAGGCTTTAAATAGCTATGCTTCAGACTAAGAAGTCGTCACTGCACATTAACATTTCAGCTAACATATCGGGAGCAAACTGTATTCATCTCTGAGTTCATCTGTCTTGAGTGCAAGCTGATGGTGATCAGATCTGGGAAAAAAAAAATGAGTATGGTTTATTAGGTTCAGTCTTTACGGGATGTGCTATGAAGTCATTAGTGATGAGCTGTAGGTGCTTTACATTTTGTGTTGTCAAGCCTTTTTTTTTTTCCTCTCCTTCCCTCCCCTCCTCTTAGCGGTGACAGGAGGAGCACAGGAGCCCTCCTCGTGGCTGAAGGACCAGCATGAGTGATGCATGTAATGCTAACAGCGAGAGACAAGTTTTTCCTGCCAGCGCTCATTAAAACCAAACAATGGAGTACATCGCTGCAGACATGGGGTGTAACGCTTCCATAGATGACAGAGAAGAAAGCAAGTCAGAAAAAGGTGAGCACTCCCATCGTCTCCACGTCAGAGGTGTTCTCTCTGTACCACTGGAAGAGGGTCAGAAGATAATATTTCCCCCTAGTCCTGTTGTCAAGTGCTTGTTCAGAGAAAATTTTTTCCCCCAAATTTTCTTTATTTAAAGGAGTGCATAGTTTTCAGATGCTGGCTGAGGTCAGGAGGCAACTGCAGAGCACCTATAGCATCTGCACATTGGGTTGGAAAAGATCGATAGAGGACAGAAGTTACATTTCAGTCATGGCCTCACTCACTCTGGCACTGACAAAGCATACAGGGTATGGGATTGAGGGGGCCCTTTTGTGGCTTTTCACAACATGGAGTTCCTGGGTAAACTGCTCCCATTTCCCTGCTGCTGGGTGATAATGAAATTAATGCAATGAAACAGCGCTACTACAATGAATCCCCATACTGACCTTCTGCCATGTAAGTCTGGTCTGAAGTTCTCCCTGATAGCCATTGAGGCTGTTGGTAGAAAGTCCCCATAGAACACGAATAAACATTTAATTTTAAAAAATGATTTATTGGCCCCCTGCTTTTCAATGCAGCACACTTGGCCTTTGCACAGGCAAGATGGGTACAGGGTTGTCTCAGAGACCTCTGTTCTGATCCTTTGTACTCTTGTTCAAGGTTTGATGTTAAAACATTTTACAGGTCTGCTGGGAGCTGTGGAACGTGGCACCATGCATTGTCTTAGTTTTTTTTTTTGCCAAACAGACTGGTTGAAAAGGAAGGCACTGTTGGGCTGGAGTCCTAGGCCCATCCATAAAGGAAGGATAGGGTCCTTACTTCTTTGGTTTTGCATGCCATGCACATATGTGCCTTGCAAGGCCACAGAAACAGGTTACTTAGGAATATTTCTGAGGGTGCAAAAACTCAGAGAGGCCATGAGGAGCTGAACTCCTTTCTCAGCCTACAACCAACACTGCATGTTGGTGTGGAGCCAGGCTCTGCAATCACAAAGCTGGTTTATAACTCTGTGTGCTTGTTTCATAATGTCTTGCCCTCTCCCTTTGCTAGGTGGTAGTCTTTTTGCTCTTCAGCAGTAGTCAAATTATGCAAAACCATCATTGTATCTGCAGTCTAAGGCTGTACATCCCTCTAAAGCATTAATAACGTAAATTTAATGGATACTCGGTGGTGTGGAGATCTTCTGCAACTGGTGATTTATTTTGCAGATGCAGTTTAGCCTAGTGTGAAAATCATGTTCCATTTTAGTCCTGAGGATAACAGTGCTGTAGTAAGTACAATTAAAAAAAAAGAGAGAGAGGAAATATTGTTAGATTTGCAACATTGACCATATTTGTCAATATTCATCTTAAGTGCCCAGGGCCCAACCGTTAAGCAACCCAGAGGGGCTTTAATGGCGAATTTCATGGTTCTGATGCTGGAAATCAATTTCTGTGCTGGTGGCTCCGCTCTGCCCCCTTAGGTACTCGTCTAAACAGGAAAGGTGACAGCCTCACTGTCAGGTCTGGGGTGGGGGGAATTCCAGAAAGGAGAGAAAACAAGAGAGATCCCAGAGCTTATGCAGGGTAGGGAGTGTGCTCCTAATCATATAAGGATTGCACTTCATTCAGTCAGGAGGATTTTTCTAGGAGGAATAAGGTATCTGCAGGATGGGAGTCCTTGCTGATTTTGGCCTTGTCTGGACTAGAAACTTGAGCAATTTAACTGTGCCACATGGTTGTTATTGGTAAAATAAGCAAACAATGTGCTATTAAGGCACCTCTAAAGATTTTTATTAAAAAAAAAAAAAAAAAAAAAACTATAGTGCTATACATATTAACAGTCACATCTCCATTCTTTACTTGTATAACTGTCAGTTTAAGAAAAAAAAAAATCATTCCCATTCACAGGGTGCCACTCATCCTAGTCTTACAGTCCCTGGTATTTGCGATCAACTGAAATAATTGACACGTGTAAACTGTTGTTCCTCTAGTGCAGAGCTTTTCTTTGCTGTTTTGCAGGGAAAAAAATAAGGCAAAAAATAAAAAATAAAAAAAGCACTAGTCTGGATTGTTGGCTATTATTCATTGCTTTGGTTTGGTTTTAGTACCAACTGTTCATTTTAGCAACTGTAGTAAAATACCAGTGTATTAGTGTTAGAATGTAAGTGTTGTTTTTAGTTTCCTCTTCTTTCTCTTTCACGAAGTTGCAGTGCTGTGCAGCGACGGTTGTATCAAACCCTGGAGTTCTGGAGAACATCTTGGTTTTGTTCCCCTGTTTCTCCTGATCATGTCTGCTCAGAAATGAGCAGTGTCAGGAGCTCAGATCAATGTATTCCTTTGGTCCTTGTTCCTTCGACAGCATCATCCTGCAGCTGCTTTGACTTGTTCCCCCAAGATCAGAAGCATAAAGACTTTTTTGTGTATGTGCGTGTGTCTTACACTGAGCTGTTCAGGGCTGAGCAGCCCTGAAGCTCCTTGAAGCGAGGTGTTAGCTGCAAGGCTGGAGGCAAAGGCTTGACATTTCTGGCCCCATCTACTTATTTACTGTCATCCTGTTGAGAGTATAGGGAAAGAGGTAAGAACAGGAGATAAGGAAACAGTCAAGAAAGAGTTATATTCAACTTAAGTGAGTAAATATGACATCTCTCCAGAGCAGCTCCCGCCTTACTCTGTTGCAAGACTGTGGTGGCAGCCATGCGGCTCTCCCTCAGATCTTAAAAAGCCAGGCCAATTAGCAGGTGAGCAAGGAATGCTTTTCTCAAAGTTAGCTGGTCGTCCTGGATAAGCCCTGTTGAGGCACTGGAGAGGCCTGTGAAACAAGAGAAGTTACAGCTGAGCTCCTCTGTTCCTCCTCGCCCAAGCTCATGGCTGTTTTGGGCTGAGCACAGCCCCACTTTGGCCCTCACTCCTCTCCAGAGCTGCAGTGACCACCACAAGGCTGGGGGAACACCTGCCCCCCATTCTTCTCACCTTGCTGCCAGCAGTGCTGCTGCTGGAAGCCTTTCACACCCTGGCTCCTGAGAACTGCTACCATTTGGGTACGAGGGGAAGCATGGGGGATCAGCAGCACGGTGGGGAGGGATCAGGTGGGCATCAGCTCCTGGAGCTCCTGTCCTCCTGCAGAGCTCTAGCTCATGGCCACTGGTAGTTAGCACAGCCCTAACTGCTGGATTTAGGTGTGAGGAGCTTTTCCCACAGACAGCATCCATACCAGGACCTCCTTGTGCCACCACATGTTCTCCTTGATATGCTTTTATCTGGGTGGCTACAGTGGAGGTGATCTGTTTGTGGAGTGTTTGGGGCCAGTAGACAGCAGGTTAGTTGTATGTTCTGCATGTAGTCTGACACGGTCTTCTGACATACCCCTTGAATTCCTAGGATGAGCATACTTTTGTTCACCTAGCTGGCCAAAGATGTAGCTGTGTACCTTTGGCATGTCTATTTAAGCAATATATTCTGCCCATCAATACTGTTTGTAAACATTTTATCCCAAGATTTGTATTTTGCTGGCTTGCTGATATAGCTGGGTAGGCAAAAACTTTCTGTTAAGTGAGGTTCTTACAAACTTTGTCATTACCTGAAGCTTACGTTACAGCTTGCAAAGTCTGAAGCTTTTTACTGCAGCTTGGTAAAGAAATACATTTCATGAGTAGGCAAAATTGATTTTCTTTCTTTCCTTACCTTCTCAAAACCCACATATTGCCCATCAGCTGAACATGGCAGACTTGTTATAGGCGTACTATCTTCAGGACAAAGAAATGGGGAAGGTTTATATAGACTTGAGCAAGTCAGCCAGTTTGGGATCTGTCCCTCAAGACAGAAACATGCATCATGCATACATTATCAGAAAACATTTTTTCAGTCTTATTTCTACAGACCTCCATCTTAATGCTGACTGTGCACAATGGACTGGATTTGTCATCTGTCTGCAAAGTTCTGCAAAGGTAATGTGTGTTTTCATTGACGATTGCACTGATCCATTGCCTTCTCTTTTGACAGCAATTAAAGCTGCTGTTCTCATCCAGAAATGGTTCCGCTCTACAAGGGCCCGGCTAGAGATCAGTCGCCGCTATTCTCTGACTATCTTTCAGTCAATCGAATATGCTGATGAGCAAGATCAAACACAGGTTTGTAATCTTCAGTTCTTCCTGTACAAGCAGCTGTGTTATTTCCAGTGCACAAACAAAATGGATACGAGACTGTTTCTCCCTACAAAGCTGTGTCCTGAATAATAAAACCACTTCCCTGCCTCACACATGAACTAGTTAAGCTGTGTGTGTGTGTATGTATATAAAACTACTAGTTAAGTTGTGTGTCTGTATGTATGTATCGAAAACTACATAAGCAGTAGGCCACCATTCCGCCCATATAACCACATCTAAGTTAGAAGTTCCTGTAGGGATGGCTCTGTTAGCCAGAGACTGCATGTCATTGCACTGTGGGTGATCTGAAATGAGTCAGCAAGGCAAGGCATGTGCAACAGAGAAATAGACGTATCAATACCTCAGCACATCAGCCCAGGCTTTCTCCAGGGTCAGTGCAGGGTATTAGGAACTTCTAAGGCTTTGTGTTCAATCTAGCATCAGTCTAAAGGGAGTTGCGTGAATAGTAGCCGTTTCTTTCTATTGACTGTAAAGGAAGTCTAGGCAAATATTCTGGGTGATGGGCAAGATGAATTACACCCCAAAAAATCAGCAATGTTGATGTAGTCCTTCAAATAATGTCAACCTGCTGCTTTAGAGGTGATGCTGTGGGAACATACAGTAGTGTCATAGATCCCTCTACATGGAAAACTACTAATACATGACTAAGGAAAGAGAGTGTTAATGCTTGTTGGATCCCCTGAACTGATCAGTATATGTTTCTTCTTTTCTTTTCCTTATTCAGCTAGCCAGCTTTTTCACATTCATGCTGGAGCGCTATGCTAATCCTGATGCAGGTAAGGACAAAAGTCAAAGTAAAATGGAGATTACGTTTAAAAACCTTATGCAAGAGAAGTTATGTAATGTATGTAAAGTATGTAATGTTTACAGCCTGTGGCACATGCTGGGATGAGATTTGCTTTCCCAAATATTGCTTTAAGAATTTGGTCCTGTTAAGTATTGACTCCACTCAATGTCTGTGCAGTGAGTCAAGATATCAGACACGAATGGATACCTGTTGTCCTTTATAAGAACACTTGGAGGTGCTCAGAGTGCTTTCTTACATGTCACTGCCATTGAGCTGTTCTCATGGTAGTCTTACTGTCCAACTTTGCACAGTTTTCTGTGCACATTTTTCTTAAACCATGAGACATGATTATGTAGAAAAAGTGTAACTAGTTGGTTTAAGGGAGGTATAATCAAACAAAGAAGCGGTTTTGTTTTTCCTTTTTTCCTTTTTCTTTTTTCTCTTTCTGTTTTTTTTTTTTTTTTTTTTTTTTTTTTCCTAAAGTAGTTTTGGACTACTTTTAAACTTAATTTATTCTAGATCTTGCTAAACACATGTACCAGTATGTGAATGATTAAAAATGAAATACATTTAAACTCGCAGGGGTAAATGTTTATCTGAGCTTTAACTGAGATGGCTACTAACCTTTAATTTCTGAAGTGTTTGGGGATGCTTGGACAAAACTTACTTTTAAGTCAAGCTCTGCAGAAGGACAGATTGAAAGTGACTTCCTAAAGCCAGAAAACGAACACCGACTTCCTGAACAAATTGAGAAAAGATCTAATCTCAGCCCTATTAAAAAGGAGGCTGCCCCCTTCCTATTCAATTACAAGAGAATATACTTTCTCCTTCATCTGGTGCAGCCACAGAACACACCAATTAAAATTTACACAAGACACTTTGATAGCAGGCTAAAACCATCACCAAAACCGTAAGTGGCTCAGTGTTCTAATGACAACCATTAGAAATTGTAGTCTTTCTCTCTTAAATACTTTAGAGTGCCTCTCTGTGCTCTGCAGAGAAAAAAAATATATTTGAGCCTTGCTGCAAAGCCAAGACAGATGATACAGTTGTCCTTCCTTTGATATATTTTTTTTTTGCCATTATCATCTTATTCTGCAAAAAGTCATCTAACTTCCTGGGAAGGAAGTGGCAAATTTAAAGAAAATAAAACCCTGCTCACTTCATCTACTTCTGTGTGCCGATGGTGACCTCAGCTCAGCTTTTTCACCTGAGCGAGGAAGAAAATTCTAGTGCTAGGTCTGAGATTTGGTACAATAGTGTTAATCTCTACTTTCATTATCATATTAAAAGGGAATTTTACAACTGCTTGTTGTAGGTATGATTTATCCACCTTTTTAACTGTGCCTATTGACAGCAGGAATTAACACAACTGAGGTGCCTCCAGCAACTTGCTGGGGCACAGGACGTGGCTGTACAGAGCGCCCTGCCTCATAGGCTGCCCATTGCTGTCACCGCATGGGTGACCTGTTCCTTGATCTTGCAGATATTAGCAGCTGTATAGGTTAAGGCTGACACAAGTGATAAAGAATATATTTTATGGTAAAGCTCTTCTTTGTCTTGCTTGCATAAAATTTACATCTGTCAGGGCTGAAGATGTTAAGGCTTGGTATCTGCTCCAAATACTTTATTTTTGTCTTGTCTTGTTTTGTTTTGTTTTCCCCCTTTCTAATAAACACCCTGTGTTACAGAAACCAGAGCCAAAAACAATACAGAAAGATTGTGTAAGATACATGTTTAATAGAGAGGCAGACCAGGGTCTTCTGCACAAAGGGTTTTTCTGACGTGCTGAATGAGAAATTGCATATTGTACTTGTGCTGCCTGGTTTGTGGTTACGTTTGTCCAACAGCTGGCCGTGTGCATTCCTTACTTCAAGCTCTTGCTTGCCTGCGCCGCTGAGTGACCTTTGCAGTACTTGTGCCTACTCCAGTGATTTAAGCAAAATCTGTGCCAAATAGAGAAATTCTTTAATGAACTGCTTCCGTTTCTGCTGGATCACGGTCTTAAGATGGGAACCACTCTGAGTGTAAACATAACAAGCAGAAAGCTTTCAAATTAGCTTTGCCATTCCCAAGCATTTTCTAAAACCCACAATTCTCTGATTTTTTTTTTTTTTATCAGAGTCTGGTCGCTTAAATTAGGGTGATAGCACATTGTTCAAAAGCCTTCTCCAAGAACACAGCAAATAATATTCTTACCAGAGCACAGGTTGCCTGCTCTTCTCTGTATGTGATGATGAGAAAGCTACCCGAAGATTGTGTGATCCCTGTTTTTCATTACATTATAAACCCCTCAGGACTCTTCTATTCATCTCAGAACCTGCTTGTTCAGAATGTGTTTTTTCCGGAGAAAGAAAGCAGTCACCGTGTCATTAACAAGGTAGTGCTTTTGATGTGATTGTTTGTGTTATACCCTGAAGCTCTTTTCATCCTCTCATCCTGCTTAAGATGTCAGTGCAGTTGGAGCTGCAATTGGGATATTACGTAGCTGTGTGTTCTTGTTCTGCTGGTGATTAAAGGCTATTTCCCAAGGGTTGGAGGGAAGTAAGAATTAAAACGTTTTCCATCCTACACTTCTCTCCATCCATTAAAAAACAACAACAAAAAATCTGTATACCTACTCAGCCTTTCAGTCCAGAGATCTCCAGTCAGATGAACAAAACTGCTTTTCCAGCAAAAGGTGACCCATTTACTCACTCTTTTGTGTGCACACCGAGGGTGAGAAGGCTGCAAACGTGTCCTGTGCAAAGTGGTGGGACTGGGAGTCCAAGGCTGCCCTAGCTGTGCCTCTCAGGGTCCCTGGGCCACCTCCCAGAGTCATTCTTCAAAAAGGAACTGATTAAGTCTTGCTCTCTGCAGCTTCGCACCCCACCACAGCTCCCTTACAGCACTGACACCCTTCCGAAGCTTTTTGTACAGAGTGATTCTTGCAGTGGGGAATAAGCCACAGCCTGCAGCTTGCTGCACCAGGAGCAGGGTGAAGGAACAGATGTTTGGGGCACAAAGGAAATCTTCATCCTCTTGGGCTCCTGGTCCATCTGCCATTAACTTTGTGTCTTGTGCATTAGTGCCTGGAGGATGTCAGAGCCCTCCTCGGGAGCCAGAGGTGCTCTCTGGCCTTTTTTGTTTGTTTGATGTGGAGTATGGCCACTGGCAGCCCTGTGGGGTCTGCGAGTAGAGGCCAGCACACGCTAATCCCCAGGCTGCATAAGGACATCCATTACTGGAAGAGGTGCTGACTGCTCCCAGATGAGACATCCTGTGCAGGAAGGAGCCTTAAAATCAAGCTGAAAGACTGCCCGAGGAGACATAAGAGCACTCTAAGGCTAATGACCACGGCTGGCTTTTGATTCTTCATCCAGAGGCAGAAAACAGGGTGTGCTTTGCAGAGTTGTGCCCTGCAGGGAAGGAGATTGGGTTTCCCAGCCTGGACACCTGCCAGAAGGGAGCAGAGGCTGTGAGGAAGGCAGGTCTGTGCTCAGAGGGGAAGGAAGGGTCGCCTGCTGCGAGCAGGACGGGGGGAGCAGAGGGGGAGCAGGCATGGGCAGGTGTCTGTGCAGCTGGAGACACTGAGGACACTGCTGACACTGGAGGAGTCACAAGTGGAGAGCCTCTGGCCAGGACTTGGTGGGAACTCCGAACCTTGCACACCGTGCTTTCCTGATGCCTGCATCCATCTGCGTGGCTGCACACAGAGGGTGCTGATCAGCTCGCAGCAGAGCAGCTGATAAGAAACAGTTTTATTTTTAAATCTGGAGCTGATAAAAAGGATGATTTTTATCTGCTTATTTCTTTAATATGAATTTTATGCAGGTAAAAGACAAGCTGACCTTTATGAATCTCGTAATTTATGAGGCCACATGCAGGTTTTGGCTGCTGTGCCTTTTAAGTCACAGCCACAGGTATTCCTTCAGAAACAAATAATGTATCTTCATTTCCAGTTGCAGGGTTACAAAAACCTTACTGTCAGCCCAGCAAAAAGTTTCCAACAATCACCTCACGCAAGCAGCTCTGCAACAGCAACCTCCAGGACACTGCCCTTTAGGCCTCTGGGTGTCTCCCTTAGAATAAGAGATGATAAAGACAGTATGCAGGGAGCAGACAGTGAAATCAGTTGTTCTCTCAGTTATGCATCAAGGGTTTGCAAGAAAATATTGGATTGAAGCAATTAGCAATGCTCCTGCTTTCTCCATGTTCAGGAAAATGAGAAGCTGGCTTTGCTTACTTTCTGTCTTCCAGTGGTTTTATGGCAGCCACCCAAGAGCTGGCATTGTCTCCTCTTGTCAGAAGGCAGTGTTATGCAGTCTGCTGTGAAGGAACACTGCTTGGCTGCTGGCTTTTTTAATACTCAGTGAGCTGCTGACATTTAGACTATATTTTTTATGTAGAAAATAAAAGCAACACAAGCAACTCCTTAAAACTGGTATTAACCGTGTAATCTTGAACTGTAAACAGATGACAGACCCTGGATGATCAGGCACAACTTTTGAATCTCTTTGCTGTGCAGGGGAAGGAGAAAGCTTGTGATGGACTGAGTTCTCGTTACCTAAGAGATCACGTTGCTCCACAGCGTCGGTGCAAAGTGTTTTGCATCTTGGCCACAGATGCTGGTTGTTGATGATGGTGGCTTTGCCCGGTTTTGTTTGCTTGTGTTTGTTTCTGTGTTTAGTGTTTGTTTGGTGTTCTGAGCCAGTCTGGGGAAACCCCGAGCTGCTCCACTGTACAAGGTAGGAGCTGGCTGCTCCAACACAGAGGCAAGGAGAGCATCAGCTATATCCACCACTTCTGGTCACTCTGTTACAGCCCTATGAGAGACTGCTGGAGTTTCCACATTCCTGTTTCTCTTCCCTCTTGTTGCAGTTGCTGACATTTCCATCAGCCCCTCTATTTCTCACGAGGCCAAGTCATATCTAACTGAATATGAAAAGATTGAGGTTCCAGACTCCTACCGTGGACCACGACTCTCGTTTCCCCTTACTCTTGCAGATGCCAATGCTCTTCTTCATGCTTTCAAGGATGGACAGGTACATTGCAACTAGTTTTTGTTTATTTCTTTTACTTGTTTTACCTCTCTGTCAAATTGTAACTCCACAGTTGGTTGAATCCAATATAAACTGGTGCTCAAAGAGATATTTCTGCCTTCCTTTCCATCCCACTTCTCTTTCCTGCTAACCCTCAGTGGTCACACAGGAACATTGTGAGCTGTCACAGGAATCTAGTCTGGCTGGGAGCTAGCCCGACAAAACCCAAGCCACTGCTTCTCAGTTCCCAGATTTGATTCATTTCCCCCCCCCCCGCCAAGATGAATTGAGTTGCAGGAATTAATCACCTCATTCCAGTGTGCAAGACCTCACTGCAATGGGGAGAGTGAATATAAAGTGTGGCTAATGTGCTAGCACAGGTCTCATGAGCTCTGGCTGCCACTGCTTTACTTGGCAGGGCTTGGTTTGAACTCATGATCATTCGTGCTTAACAATATACTGCCTATAAGGGATAACTTTGGGGTTATATAAGGGGTCTACCTTTGCTTTTAATTTAGTGAATAATGTTTTGTTTCCCCCCCCTAATTTTCTGTGGAGGCTGATCTTAGAAGTAGCACAATATAAAGCACATGATAAATGAGCCTACACAGACTTCACCTTGCTGTGGCTGGCATTTTAGTAAGGAAGTTATTATATGCAATTGGCCTTTTTTGTTTGTTTTAAAAACATGAATGCTGAAGAGTCAGTCTGTAGCTCATCCATCTGTGTTTTAATTAAATGTCTTAAAAATCACTGACTGACCAAATTATCGTAAGAACCATTAGCAGGGAAGACCAGAAGAGCACTTTTACAGGAACTACATCCTCTCTGAAAGGAGCAATATTTGAAGGCTGAATGTTCCATTCTCATAACATCTTCACAATGAGCATTAGCATGAACATGCTGGAGTTCCCTCTCCTTGGTATTTGTGCAGTTTGCTGAAATACCATTTATGGCGTTTGTTTTTG
Source organism: Heteronetta atricapilla (assembly GCA_011075105.1). Lineage (NCBI taxonomy): Eukaryota > Metazoa > Chordata > Aves > Anseriformes > Anatidae > Heteronetta > Heteronetta atricapilla. The sequence goes on along the minus strand of CM021731.1, from coordinate 125,935,548 downwards.
GTTTGTTTGCTTTTTAGAGTATATCCTTTTTTTTTTTTTTTTCAGTTACTTTGAACAGATGACCTTATGCAATGATTCTGAGTGCTGTATTACCCACTCTCTTACCATTTCTGTAGATTGGAAGAGCAGAAATGGTACACTAGAAATAAAATGGGAAAATACGAACAGCAAGCTCACTAAGCAAGTGCAAAGCTACCAGCACTCCTAATTTCCAGCACTAAACCATGCAGCCTGTAACCATATTTAAGGAAGATCTGTAGTACAGATAATCTGATATAGCTTCCTTGGTAATATGTGTGTAGTGCTAATAAAGCAGACAGACTTTACTGCTCCTCCTAAAAAGTCTTCCTTTTCTCCTTTTTTTTCTTTTTTTTTTTTTCCCCATAGGTTCTTCATGCCCACTATGTACTTCAGCTGCTATGTGAAACCAGGAGGGTTCTCAAGGAAAAGCCAAATATCAACCTTGTTTCGGTATCCTACTCCAAGGAGATAACTATCTGTGGTAAGATGCCAAAGAAGATAACTGCTTTGGGCATTTATTATTTTTTTAATAAATGCATAAATAGGAGCAAACAAACAAACAAAAAGAGTTCCTGAGTTGCACCAAGTGTATTTTTAAAAAGTCCCTCTCCTTCTCTTTCCCTTTCTTGTTAAAAGTTCCTGAATGAGTATTAGTTCAATTAATACTTCAGTGCAGCTTAAATATTCCTGCACTTCCAGCTTAGTGGCACCTCCAGTGCCACTAAGTACTATGATCACTGGCTGCGATTCTCAGTGCCTGCTCCTCTTACTGAGAAAAAGACTTTACCATGATAGTTTACTCCATGATGATTTTAATGAGGGTGTAATAGGAGTGGCAAATAAGACCTTTCATAGACAGCAGGGCTATCAAGAACAAATTGAAATGTATAAATAGACCCTCATTTCTAAAGGGACCCAAGAGGATGCATCAGTCTTTATGCAACGAACAAATTAGTCTCACAGAACAATATGTCACAAGGTGAAGAATTAAGAGCTCATTGCACATCCATTTTATTATGTTTTTGTAAATTATGAGCAAAGGGATGCAGTGTGCTGGCATGCCAGAGGAAGCAATAGCTGCAGAACAGAAGAGCAGAACATCAGCTCAGACAGCTGTGTCTGTGCTGTGTGTAATAGTAAAGCAGTGTAGGGAAGGGCACTGCGACACATGTGAGATGACAGCTTATGGTTTTAAGATGTGGTTGTGCATCAACTTCAATAATCAGGAAAGGGCTTGTTTAAATAATTGTTCTGTGCAAACAATAATTTTTTAACCAACCAAATAAAGTACCTCTCCAAACCAAGGAAGCACGGATTCATGCTTGCTCACTATACAGTACATTTGTATGAATCAAAACATCCCTCCTGTTACTTGTATCTCATTTGTGCTGTGCAAGCAGCATCTGAAGGGCTCCCCTTCCTGCCATTGACACTAACAGCTTTTGCAGCCAGATAAATCCTCTGCAGAGTATGGGAGGCACATTTTTAAACCTAACTGATCCAAAATTCTTGATGTCCTTAAAATAAGCTGTCCCTCCTTCTATTTCCTTCTAATTTCAAACAAATAATGCAGATTGAATACACATGTGAAGTGTTTCTGTCTGCACGTGTTTAAAATCTATCATGGCCCAAAAGAGTCCTTAGAGTGACTTCAGCAGGCTTGTCATCAACCAAAAGTTGCACAGAAGACATGGACATGGTTAGAAATGTTCCTTCTGTCTTTTCGTAGAATCATAAAGGTTGGAAAAGACCTCCAAGATCATCTGGTCCAGTCCCCTAACACCAATATCAACCACTAAATCATTTTCTTAATCATTGGTGGAGAAAGCCTGTCCTCAGGCAATTCTGTGGCTTCAGGGTAGTGAGCCACAGGTGTGGGGAGGTGACAGCACAAGGGGTGAGGTCCTCCTGCCTGTTCCAAAATAAACCTCAGGAAGGGACAACTCTGCTGCTCCTGTGGCTTTTGCACCAAGGTGTACAGGCAAAGACGCTCCCTCCATCAGTAGTCATCAAAATGTGGCTCTGAACCAGACAGATGCTTGATTGTGCTTCATACAGTAGACTACTTGGTAAATTCAAAGTAATATATAGAAGGCCATCATATTTCTGAAATACTAATCTGTTTTCTGGGTTGATGATATGTTTGCTCATCTTACTTCCGTTTCCCCCGAGTGAGCCTTTACCTGTGTCTGATCTTCAGATCCAGCTGCCAGGGCAGAAACTTTATGCAAAACAATTGTGTACTCTTTAAGTATTTTATTGCCTGCTTTTACTAGGCAACTTCAGCATGTACCTTAACATGAAGCTGATATAATCCTCATACAAGGCAAATTATTAAGGAAAATGCAAATTACTAAAGAAGACATGGGGAAAAACTTCTTAGGACTGGCTTATGTAATTCCAGTTTTATAATTCCATGTGTTTGGTAACAGAGGACATACATGTTTTTGTTTCCTGTAGGAGACTTGCATGGAAATCTGGATGATCTGTTTTTGATATTTTATAAGGTAAGCGGGCAGCCTGTGATATATCATTTTGACTTTTTGTTATTAAGAATATACATTTGTCTGTTAGTTTTTATCACTCTTAGAACTGTAAATGTGTGTGCATGTACCACACCCTTAAACCCCAGAACAACTTGGATGGTGCCTTTGTCATAGCTTTTCCTTCTGCTTCTCCTCCTGCTCACTGTGGAAGAGGAGATCCAGGAGATTTGTCTCCTACATGTTGAGCTGGAGCATGAACTTCAAGGGTTCCTTACAATGTCTACCACATCCAGCCCACATTTCCTATTCCATGCTGACTGAGGTCTAAAATCCGGAGCTAACAGTTCCTGATGTGACACTACACCGCAGATCGCTTCAGTCCTCAAGCAGAAAATGCAGACTTTCTTGGGCCCTTCCATTGATGTCCATAAGGTGTTTTTCATTATTGTTTGTTTACAGGAAACAAAATGGTGCTATCTGTTTAAAACCCGTTGAAACCTTGGAAACAATCATATAGTCTGCACAAAATGGAATTGCCTTGGATGTCCTTTCCATATCCTTAAACAGCTGCTCGCTTTTCAAGTTAAAAAGCATAACTCTCTTTTACTGAGGTGAAAAAAAGAAAAAAAAAAAAAAAAAAGCTCCAGGCTATCTTTTTCACCATTGTATATTTAACCGAAGGTGCAGGAGTTTTCCTATATTTAGTTTCCCATTTATCTTTGGCATGAATCACCACCTTTCATTTAGCAGATAGTCTCTCTGATTTGAGTTTTCCGGAGGAAAGGATTTGTCTGATCCTTACACATTCTTCGGCCCTGAATGGAGACTGAAATGAGCTAAACCAGGTGTTTCAATGATGTAATTCCCTTCTGCTTCCAACGTTGCTACACTTTATCTGACATGGCTGGATGGAAACTTGGTGGTTTTGTCCAAGTGCGTACCTGAAGCCTGCTGAAGCATAATCAGGCCTCTGCTTTTCTTATTAACTGATTACATGTAGCCAGTTCTCAGCCTGTGGTCTTTTAGCTGTTATTTTAATTATGCAATCTTCCCTTTTGGAACAGGGTATTGAAACAGAATCAGCGTATGATTCAGGTCGGTTTCATATACCAGACCTGTGAGGGGAAAAATAGCTGTTCTGGAGGTAACTGCTGCAGTTACCCCGAATTATTAAGAAAAACACGTGAGTGAGGACAAAGTGCTGATTGTAGTGACTTCAGAGCCAGCCCCCCAGATGTGGGCAGCAGTGCTCCTGCTGCCAGTTGCTGTTTGGCTTCAGGGTCCCTCGTTACAGCAGACCCCATGCAGTGGGCAGATGTTTCGTCCTCATTTCCAAGCAGCTGAGGAAATGGAGAGTGCGTGGTGGAGTCACTGTGCTGGGACAAGCCCCCTGACCTCAGGCGTGGTAGGACAAAGCACAGCCAGCACAGTGCTGGGCACAACAGCACGTGTAGTGCTGAGACCCAGCGAGGGTGAGGCTCAGAGAATTCATTTTTTTCTCAATAGCCAATTTGTAAAGTCCATTTGGTCACTGCATTAATCTCTGTCAAATTACAGCATTTCCTGGAGTTCCTTGAAACACTTGCACTTTAAAATATGTATTGCTAGGTTAGACTGTTAAATGGCTGCTGAGGGTAGGAATAGCCCGGAGCTGCAGAGAATGCAGACAACAAACGGAAGTTAATTAATCACTAACCCAGCCGATACAGTAATGATGCCCAGCAGCAAGTTGCTAATCATCAGAGGGCCTTGTTCACCCCTGACATGTTGGGGCTGCAACAGCCTTTTATTTGCTATTGCTCTTATTAGTTGTAACCGTGGAAAAGGAAATAAAAACTGCATGAGCATGGAACAGAACCACAGCTCCTAATGGAAGCTAGAAGTGGAAACAAACTCCCCTTTAAAACTACGAGCTGTGGGTAAGCCTTTGTAAGACAGGCAGGGCGGAGGCTGGAGAGCACGTCAGCACGTCTGTCCTTCCAAGAGGATGGTGGCTGCGGCGTGGCTGTGTGCACGCCGACCATCTGCTGGGCAGTCTCCTGCCCGTGGGTTTTAAAGCAAAGCTCTGACCAGTCCTTCTCCTGGTCTGACACAGCCTCACTCAGCAAGCAGGGTGTGTTGCAGTGCTGCCCAGCCTCTGCAGTTGTGGCTTCTGCAGTTGTCATATGGTTTTGTAGATGTTCTGTTGATTGTTCTTGTGCACACCATTTGTGACAGCAGAGGTTTCTTTTTCCTGGCAAGCCAGGAATGAAATGGTATTTCCAGTACTCATGACTGGAAATGAGGAAGCTGCATGTAGTTGCTGCTATGCTTTCTGTAAGCTGACGGCACCCGCTGACGTGCTGATAACTACTCTAACAGCACGTATCTAACAGCATAGTATCTAACTAATCTAACAGCAATTCACAGCAGTAGCTTCTGATGCCACCATTCACAATAAAGCATTGCTCTGTATCTTCAGAAAAAAATAAGATAAAAACTACCTGTACGTGCAGCCTTCCAGGTGCACAAGCTTTCCAATATATCTTTAACAGCATCCCCGGCAAAGTGCAAGTATGAGTGAAAGTCAAGTAATGCTTTCAGGATTAAAGCAATTGCAAAAAAGAGGTTCTTCACATCTCTGTATTAAGATTTGGACTGCAGTTCTGGGAGCATAGACTGCAAACAATGTAAATATCTGAAATCCAGTTTCTTCTGTGTAAGGAAATGTGAGGACCTTCGGACTTGTGTCAGAAGATAACTTCTGGAGTTCTTGTCATCCATTCAAAATGAATGATTCCCTTCTATTTGCAAGTGCACAACTTCCCGGCAGCAGGTGCATTAACAGAAAAGTATTTTTTTTTTTTTTTTTTTTTTTACAAGAATAATGTTCCTACTGGTCCCTTTCAATTTAATTTAATAGGGAGAGGAATGGATTAGAGACAGCATCACAAGAACTGTCAGAGAGGTCATCTCTTCTCTGATGGCTCATACAGGATGTCTGATTTGGAGATTACTGTTCTAAGCCATGGAAATAAATGCTGTGTTTCTGAGTTCTGTATTATGCTTATTTTTTTTCCAGGTTTTATAGCAAGGAGTTCTCATTTGAAATGATATTTCCTTTATTATGGTAGCATAACAGCCTCCAAATATCCTTGTTTTTGTTTCTTTCTGCAGAATGGTCTACCTTCAGAAAAAAAGCCTTATGTCTTTAATGGTGATTTTGTTGACAGAGGGCAAAATTCTATGGAAATACTTATAATCCTGTTTGCATTTCTTCTTATCTACCCCAATGATGTACACCTGAATAGAGGAAACCATGAAGACTATGTCATAAACTTGAGGTAGGTTTTAGGGGTTGGAAAGGAGGGGGTATCTGATCATTATTGGAAACATTGGAGCTTTTGAATCCTGCTTCAGCCACTGTGCCAACATCTGATTTCTAAGACAGAAGTATGTTTTATTGGGTACTCAGGTGGAGCTTTGTATCTTCAAGGTAACTTCAGACTAAGATGTCACTTCCCAAAAATAGGGGGAGGGGAGGATGGACATGATAGATGATGCTGTCCATGGAGGTTTTGAGGGAATTTTTACACAACATTTGTTAGGTTCCTTTGAAAATTCTCTCTAATATCTAAAAGGTAAAACTGTTACGCTATTACGTTTAGATGAGAAATAGGCTGCTTAAAATTATTGGTCTGGACGCTGTTTCTGATCCCTTATACACAAAAGAAATCAATTTAACTCAATTATTGAGATGAAATGGAAGAATGCACTTTTAAACTGAGGTGACACAAATGACAGGAGGAAAAGAGGGTTGGAAAATTCCTGGCAATCACTGTAGTGCAGAAAATTGTGCAGAAAGGGCATACTAAAATGCAGTTCATGATGTTGTTCTATTTTCAGATATGGCTTCAGCAATGAAGTTTTGAACAAGTATAAGGTAAGATTCTTCCTAGTTTCCCTGTATTTTCTTTTAGTCTTGCACATGTAAAATGAAACATGTCTGCACAAAGAAACTTCAAACCAGTTTATTTAGGTATAGTGCAGAATGAGCTTAGTAATGTAGTTAAAATTATTTTGGATTTTCAGTGGCGTAACTGACAAAACAATGTGTTAACAGTTTGTGCTCAGTGATCTGTGGGATGAAATCAATAACATTGGTGAGGCCACTCAGGAGCACACAGAGAGGTAAATGAAGTGCTGGAGAGACTTCTGAATGGCTCTGAGAGTGTATTTCAGGTCATATTTGTCGGTGTTGCAATTTGGGGTGTCCCCTGGGTGGAACTGTTCATAGTTGGCGACACCTCAGCAAAATCTTGAATGTAGAAGCAACAGAATTTGCCTGAAATAGGAACTAATCCAAGAGTACACTTGGCAGGTCCACGGGAAGGTAATTTTGTATCTTCTGCAAGATGTCTTCAGCTGGCTTCCCCTTGCCACTATAATTAATAAAAAAGTACTCGTCGTACATGGAGGAATTTCAGACACCACAGATTTGGATTTCCTGAATTTACTTGAGAGAAATAAGGTAAGAGAGCGTATTCATGTGGGGGTACTCTGATTTTTTTAAAAATAATTTAGCAGTACAAATGCTAAGATCAAGTTGTTTGCATGAGGAAATGAAATAGCTACTTTATAAGGCAAGTAAAGAAAGAAAGGTCTTGTTCTTCACAATCAGTCTTTAGAAGGGGAGGTTTCAGTAGGTATTGGAAGCCAATTGTTTGGCTGCTGTAAAATGACATAGGTCTTTTGGCTTTAAAATAGTTGAAAACTTCAGATACTCCTTCCTGCGGTGAGGACACGTTAGCTAGAAAGTATGAAGAGTACATAATTCTCAGGCATTTCTAACCACTTCAGAAATCAATCTAACCACACCTTTTTAGCACTGCCTGTTGCGGGGCTGTGCTGCTGCCATCTGCTCTGTGTGGGACGTTCTCCACCTTACAGCGCTCCCATGGCAGCACAAGCGGGAGAGTCCTTCCAGCAGGAACAGATCTTGGGACCTGGTCTTGAGAAAGCAGAAACTGCTGCTTTTCATAAATTTAGACACCAGAGGCATTCAGATTTTTTGTTTGTTTGTTTGTTTGTTTGTTTTCTAGAATGGCGAGGAAGTACATCTTTTTCAAATTGGTGGAAAATGGTGTGGGGTTTGGCCTGGAACATTTAGAAAACTAGAGATACCTGCTTGTAAGCTGGGTGGTTAGGCTCCTTATATGCAATGGAGATCCAGGAGATCTGGTGGAGATCCAAGTCTTACCACTGCTCAGGTGTAGGTCTCTGGTGCTGTTCCTGGAAGCACTGCCAAGGCCTGGGGGGATTCCCAATGGCCTCTGGCTGCCTCTGCACAAAGTCTTCTTCACAGGTCTCCTCCGCTGCTCTCCTCCAGGTCTGGTTCATGTCTGTGCACCTGGTGCTAATTCATAGACATGGCAGAGCTCCCCAGATGGCACGAGATACCAGTGTTTAAGCAGCTGAAATGTGTTCCTTGTCACTTCTGGCTGTGCAATCCAGAGCTGCTGCTCTTACCCTCCTGATTTCTAGCACAGAAATAAATGTTTTACCGATCAGCCAGGTGCGGCTCAGTTTGTTTCTCAAGGATGTTAAAAAGGGCAATGAGTACGCCTGGTTATCTGCGCCCAGGCCCTGCTGACTGAACCAGTGCACTCTGAAATTGGGTGCCTAACCATGGGTACAGGTGTCTCAGCCGTGAGCCAAGTCCTTCCCACGCTTTTCCCGAGGCAGGGCTGGGCGTGTTACCGATGCACTGCCTACCCGTGAGATGCACACACAATTAGCAGCAGGTCAAAGTTGCTGCCTCAGGAGAGCGTCGGTAACGAGCCGTGCCTGGGCCACAGCTCAGGGCACAGTCACTCAGGGCCCACTGATGTCTTTTAATTGGTACAGCTGGCAAATGACAGGTCTTCAGATGCCGGTCGGCGCTCTGGGGAATCATTCATTTCCTTTGTTAAATAGTTGAACTTTTTTGGTGGTGGTCTGAAAATGAGATCGTATGAGAAAATATCCAAAGGGAAGAAAAGATACCCCCTGGGGGAGTCCGTATGAATGGGCTTTCATGGAGCCATAGCACACGACTCCAAAAAAGCAGATGTCTGCACATACTGGGGGAGGTTAAATTTATTTAACAGTGAAGGGACTGAAGTAACACCTTATGAACTTTATGGTTATCCTCCTGATACTCCATTGACTTCAGCCAAATTAACCTAGCAGCATGCTGTTGTACGAGAGCAGTAGTGAGTGTGGTTTGACCTCAGTATAATATACCTGTGTATTTTCAGCGAAGCTGGGCACTTAAGTATCCACCCTGAGCCCAAGAGCTGTCCAGGCTGTACGGTGAGACCTGGTGACTGAGTGTGGCTTGGATTGAGTGATGGCTTGTGACAGGAACATGAGAACGCCTCTGAACAGGCTGGTGCCTGACAGATGTGAAGCACAATGTCTGCAGGTGCAAACACCTGCAGCTTCCAGCAAACATGAGAGTTCGGGACATCACAAGACTTACAGACCGAGTATGGGAAGGGGGAATGGATGTGCCTTTCAGCTGGCATCTCTGTATTGTTATGTTCTGGTAACTCTTCCAATATTCTGTGGGGTTTTATTGTTTGATCGGTTTTGTTTTTTGTTTTCAAGTTGAAATCTTTGATGCGGCCACCAAAGTCAGAGGCAGACAGAGAGGAGCAAGGAAAGGAGGGAACTCCAACAGCCAGACCCAGCACATGTGCTGCTAACGAGCTTGTCGCAGGGAAAACACGCGGCGTCTCATCAGCAGGCTTCACTGAGCTTTCCCGTCCAAATCCACAGCCAGGGCCCGCCCTGAAGGAGTGGAAACAAGTAGGTGAAACCAAAAACAGACACAGAGACCCCAGCACAGCAGCAGCAAGGGCTCCCTTCAGAGAGCATATCTGAGTCTGAGGGGTCTGTGTCTCAATAAGAAACCCATCGATCTGGGGAGTATACTAGCCAAATAGTCACTGTTTAGATGTTTTTTGTACACCTGGTAAGGCTTGTGATTTTAAGCCTCGGTAGAAAGATTTACACAGTGGTTTCTGTTCTTAGCTGTTAGGAGGAGGAAACTGCCCTGTATGAGATGTGTTTGCATGCCCTCATGTGGTTACATCTGTCCGTACATATGTGGTTGTCAGATTAAATAGGTCAGGCTTGGCAATCAATTGTGATTGTACACACCTTTATTTGGCTGTGGTTTTGGCAGCTGAATGCTGATAGTGTCCAAAAAAAACCCAGCTCCTGAGAAAAGGTTGATTACTCCGAGCAGAAGGTTTTGTCCTCTGGCTGTTAGTTCCCGCTTGAATATTAGAGGCAATACGGAGCGCATGCCATGCTGTAATTTAATAAATTGTGACAATTTAGAAAGCTTAATTTGCACAGCAATTTACAAGCTCAAAATTGAGTTGTGTATATGATTATTTTTCTGATCTTTCCCTTCAGACAGCTGTTTTAAGGCGTAGACAGCTTTGCTTTGCCTCTAGATACAGAGCAAATCTCTCTCAGAAAATGTGATTTCCCAAGATCTGACCTAGAAACTAATGTAAAGTGCTGTAGTAGCCCCCCAAATCCGACACTCCCCAACAAATGGGAACTAGAATGTTTTTGCGTAAACGTATTCTAGTGAGGCTTGAACCATTTTGCCCAATGTTTGGTGCTGGCTAGAATTAGCACGTTTAAGCCTTGAGAATTCATCCTTTGATGTCTCGATCCTGCTAAAATGCTGATAGGTGAAATTTCGTTTTGAAACATGGGCTAACTAAACACAATAAAGCCAAAGGCAACTCCTGCCATGTTTAGAGCAGGTATTCTCAAGCTTAGTTTAGGTAAAACCACTGACACAGGTGGCTCTCAGGTCTGCGCTGAGAAGCAGGAAATGCCTCTCACATGCATAGGCAGCTTTTCAGCTTTTGCTCTCTTTGCCCCCACACCATTCCTGATGCACCTACCAGAGGCTGGAAGCTTCAGCTATGAAAGGAGGCACATTGCTGAAAAGATGTTTTGTCTGATAAAGATAATGCAAACTGTGGATAATGGTTTGTAAGAAAAGTAGAACAGAGGTCCGAGCCCAGAGGAGCGCACTGTTGAAAGAAGAAAATGGGAGGCCTGTTTAGGACCTTGTTAGCTCAGGTGTGTTTTCTCCCTGTACTGTGGGGGCTTTTGCTGCGGTCCCTAGTTCAGGCGTACATAGCCTGTCAGTCCTTGCCTACTATCAGTTCTCACTTGAGTTTGCTCTTTCCAGGTCATGGACATTCTCTGGAGTGATCCAAGAAAGCCAAATGGCTGTGTTCCAAACAGGCGCCGAGGAGGAGGTTGTTGCTTTGGCCCTGATACTACTGCCAGGCTGCTTGAAAGGTATAATCTGAAGATGTTGATCAGGTCCCATGAATTTAAGCGGGAAGGCTACGAGTTCACTCATGGAGGCAAGGTAAGGTGCTGCCATGTAAGGCAGAGATCTCTGTGAATTTCACAGGCACATCCACAGATTTGTCTGCAAAGTTAATCAAGAAAATGAGTGACTTTAAAATGGGTTCGGGGGAATTGTGTGCCAAATAAGTAGATGTTAGAACAAATTACGGAGTTCTGACAAACACAGAAGTCTCTACAGCTTCAGGGAGTGGGGACTAGCTCATTACTCATGTGAAAACAAATGAACATCAACAAAATCCCTTAGGACAGCTATGTGTAAATACAGCATAAGAGATGCTCGTAGGCTCTAGAAGCCTTTTAACTCATTTCTCTTCTGCCATTGCTCGCTGGCACGCTGTATCAAGATGCCAGCAAGAATCCTGAAAACCAGCTCTATCTTAGAAAGATGTTTCTGCTACAGTGTGCTATCACACTGCCCTCTAAACTGTGACAGGCCAAAAACACAAGCCTGGAGCTCTGACTTGACAAGTGCAAGCAGTGCGGTGAATGACATCGTTACTGGCTTCTGGTTTTAAATGTTGGCACTTCATTTTGTAACCTGCAGGTTTTTCTAAGATCAGTTTTGGGAATCAGTGTCAAGAAGAGTTGTTCTGGCCAACGCAGTTTCTCTTTTTCATATGATTAGGTTATCACTATATTTTCTGCCTCTAACTATTACGAAGAGGGAAGCAACCGGGGAGCGTACATCCGACTGAATCCGGATCTGGTTCCTCATTTTGTACAGTATCAAGTGCGCGAGTGCACAAACAAGCAGAACTACTGGGAGAGGTAAAGATGCGTCGTTGTGTGTGCAGTGAGTGTGAGCACCTGCTGCAAATCTGTAGCTTCATTTTACTTGGACAGGCATCTATTTTCCTTGTTTTTCTGTTTTCCCATTTAAATATTAGTACAGAAGACAAAAATGTATTTTAAGTGCTCTGACTTAGTTTCCTGAGAAATTCCCAAAGGTAATTAAGAGCTTAAAACACAATTGTCAGGGACTCCTAAAGAGCCTATCCCTGTCTGTCAGGTCTGCTTTAAGGCTGCAGTGTTAATCTGGAGAAATCCTGTTATGAATGGAGTCCAAAAAGTTTATCATTACAGCTTTGCCATGCCTAGCACTGTGGTCAGATTTACTAAAGCAAAGCAGCTTAGAATTACCTGCATAAACTTGATTATCTCTTAAGTTCAGCTTATTCTTCTGGGGCTTTGTTTTGTTTTTCCCCAGTGTTGCCTTTTAGGATGACCCTGATGACACTTCACATTAAAGAACAGAAGAATTTGATAATGAATGTTGAAAAGCATAAATTGCTGGAGGATTAAAATCCTTTAATGATCAGCTTTTCATTCTTTTTTTTTTCATCCTAGGATGAAAACGATTGAACGTTCTGCCTTGCAAACCTTACGCGAGAAGATTTTTGCTCACAGGTCTACACTCACTGAGGCTTTTGCAAAGTATGACTGCAACAACACAGGTAATGCTACCTCTTACATGTGCATGGGGGCTGCTGGCCTAAGGCTGGAGGGAGGCTGAGGCTGGTTGGTGACACACTCTCATTCCTCCCAGGAGATGATGGATGCTTATCCCTAGAAAGCAACTTGGAGGTTTAACTTGGGTGGGAGGTTTAAGTATGAAGGAAAGAATTGGAACACATGAGCAAATAAAGAAGCTCACTGGGCAGAGAGTTTGGGCAGGAAAATCTGACTCCAGAAGCCCAAAGGTCAACACCTTAACTCAGGAGCATCTTCAGAAGATGTCAGACAGGGAACTGGGGTCTCAGAGGAGGGGGAACTGGTCTCCTGAGTCTGGGAGCTATTTGAGTAGCGTGGCAAGGCCACTGCTGGACACACAGTCATGCGTCAGCTGAAGAAAAGTCAGTAATAAATTGATAGATGAACCTTTGTGTAGGAACAAGGCATTGATGACTTCTCGCACAAATACAGCTTTTCCTCCTGATGGCTTCTCACCTGGCTAGGTTGTCATCTGTGCCCCTAAAATGGCACTTGATAAGGTGTTGGTGCTGGTTCTCTGGCTGCCAAACAACAGATTAACATATTTCTGTCTTGTTGACTTTTCAGCCCCATACCCTATAGGTGCAACTCGGCTCATATCTGAAGTGCTCTCGTAGAATAATTTGTTTTTCTCAAGAAGTTTTAAAACATGATGACCATCATAATAGAATCACAAAATTGTTGCTGTTGGAAGGGACCTGTGGAAACATTTAGTCTGACTTTGCTGCTCATTGTAAAGAATATTTTTATTCCCCATTTTTATTCCCCAGCATTAGGAGAAAATGTTTATGTATTCTGATTTGTTTAAACAAAGTCAGAAGGCATGCTGGTGTCTGATTTGTGCTGCATCATGTACCATACGTAACCATGAACTGACCCCTTCCGGCAGGCAAGATTTCTGTCAGTGACTGGGCAGCAGCGATGGAGTCTGTCCTCTGCCTCGAACTGCCCTGGAGGACACTGCAGTTCCATTTAGTCAAGACAGATCCAGATGGAAAAGTTGACTACATGTCATGTTTTCACAATATGGAAATAGCTCAATCTACAGAAGAGGTAAGGAGGAAAATGCCTCTTTGCAAATCTGAGAGGAACAGCTTTTTGCAATTTGAGGCACAAGACGGTGGTTTGGCCAGTCCGTTGGACATCTACATCTGAATTAGTTACCTAGCTTCCTTTTATAGTCAGCGGAGGGAAGTACTTCTAGGGCACGAATCATCATTCCCTGCTAAGGTAGATTCTTAAAATAGGTTGGATGAATCACACGTTAGAACTGCTTCCTACTTTCTGGTGACTCTCAAGGGCATTTAGATAAGGTAGCTGAGGAGATACGCAATGACTCCTACCCTGAGCAGCTTTGCAAATGTGCACAGAACCAATTGTGGCACCTGTAGGGTGAAGTCACAGTTGGAGATGGTCTGGAGATGTTTGACCATCTATAGCTGAGGTCTCTTCTACAGAGTCCAGTTGCTACTGGACAACTGCATAGTGGTTTGGTTCTTAGCTCTCGCCACCATTTTTCTAACATCGATCATTTCATGTGAGTGCATGACATTGAGCATTTTCCCTATATCATCAGTATTTCCACAAATAATTATTGAAGGTAGGAGGTGTGAGGTCCTTCACAGGACCCCCTCCCTCCCGAAGTGACAGGTTTTAGCTTATTCAGGGCAAGACAAAATATCATCTCTTGGAACTCAAGCATAAGGATTTTCTCCTAGTATTTGACAAGTTAAACTGGGAAAATAGATTTGTATAGCACATATTCTGTTGGCTAAACTAACTCAAACCCAAGGTCTGAATTGTTCCCTGTGTACGATTTCAAAACCAGGTTCAGCCAGCTTTGGTTGAAACGCTGTGCAAATACAGAAAAGATCTGGAGACAATCTTTAACATCATGGATGAAGATCAGTCAGGTAAGTGGCTGTAACTTCATAGCACCAGCTCTAGAAAGCCTATGCTAGTTATCTTTCCCCACTGTTTCCTCCTTAAGGCTTCTATATATAGAGGAACCAGGGGTGATGTCATTTTTCCACTTTAGTGAAGACTAATTTCAGCAGTCAGGCTGTACCCACATAAGGGACAGTGCACAGAGCCTAACTCAAGAAAAAAATCTCACATGCTCAGTTTCCAGTACTGGTGTCACTTCTGGGGGCTTTTTCTCCCTTCTCCTCTCACTCTCAATATTTACTGCTTTCTTAATTCCGCTGTTGACAGCGCTAGCTCATTGCCTGCAGTAAAAATGGACTTCAGTCAGGAAATCACAAAAAATCATGCAAGCCCCAGTAGGCAGGTAACTGTCTTGCAGTAAAGGAGTGTGCATGCATGTATGTAGGAAGGGGAAACAGCAGTGGAGGAAGCAATCTGCCATCTGTCTCCTTTAGGTTTGATTTCTTTTGATGAGTTCCGCAAGACCTGGAGACTCTTCAGTTCTCACCTGGGAATTGACACATACGATGCATCCATTGACAAGCTAGCCCAGAGCATAGACTACAACAAAGATGACTACATTGACTTCAGCGAATTTTTAGAGGCCTTCCACGTGGTTCAGAAACGAGACAAGAAGCCAAGCTAATGAAAAGGTAGAACTTCTTGAGGGTTGTCATGGAAGTTCAGCTTCCTGTCACGAGTCACAAGCAGCCTGAGACCCCAATTTCCACACTGACAACCAATAAATGCTAATAAGTGTTGTGGTCACTGTTTAGCCTGTTTAGTCCCTTCTGGATAATGTATGCCTGCTACAAATGAAACCAGAAGAGATGAAAAACCACCGTATACAGTTTTACTGTGTCACTGCCATATCGGTACCTTGCAATTTATCTTCATTCTTGGTTTCATCTCCTCCATGTATGTTATCTGTGAATATTACCAAGGTAGCACCTACAACCTCATGGGAGGAGAAACTTTGGTACATTTCTCTCAGCAGCCCTTAGAGACAGCTGAGAAACAGTATTAATGACCACAAGGAACATATCTGTCACTCCTTGGGAATATAACAGGAGCAACAGAGGCTTTCTGTGAACTGATTATCCAGCCTGGGCGAGTTAAAAAAAAAAGAAAAAAAAAAAGGGAAAAAAACCACCATATCATTAAAATAGGAAAATAGGTAGTTCTGCATTTAATCTCTCTCTTTGCATGATGCAATAAAATTAAAACATTCCAGGTCACTATGTATCCTCTTCAAAGTTTACAGACCCAACTTAAAGGGTCTTATTTGAAAGGTGTTTACACTTGGAATAGATTTGTTCTTGCCACTTGTTACTTTTGCCTACATTTGTTGGGGCTTGGGGCCAAGAAACAGTCATAATCGGTCACTTCAATGCTGGCTAAATCCAAAGCATGTTAATATAACATAAAATAGATCCTAAAATAAAGCTTTAGCTTTCACAGTAATGTGTGTGCAGTGTCTTTTTGCCTTTACCTGGGTAGGCTACACATATTAGAGTGCAACACTTTTTGTCTGAAGTTTACCTGTATTTCTTTAAAATCAGGAGATGGGTAAGAACACAAAAGTAACAAAGTTTGACACTACTGAACCTCAATAATCTTGCATACAGTTAAGCATAAATTCTTTATCAAGTAAACTGATAAATTCTGCAATTGACTTTATGGAAAGCAGCAAGATGGAAGAGCCCAGTGTCCCATCTCTCCCCTGTATTCCCCCGCTCCAAGCCTGTGAGCCAATATTCCCCGTCCTGCACTTACCTCCTCAACCTGACTCACTTGCATATTACACTCTGAAAGCAACACACTGATATAAAGTGCAGCCAGATCAGGAACTTTTTAAAAAGCCATTACCTTAATTCTTCCTTATTAAATACAATCTATGCAGAGTGCTTTCTGGGCTGTAAACAGTTCCAGCCTAACCAGTCCTTAAAATTTAATACTGAACCATGAGGTAAGTAGGTAGCTTTTAATAACAGTTTTGAAAATGCAAAGGGAAAAAAAAAAAAAAAAAGCTAAAGCACCCTTCCTGATAACATACCATTACAGAATACAATAGCAGTCCAAGCTTAATACAGTGCCATCATTCCTAAATCTTACTTGTAATCAATGAAGTATGAAATACTTTTCCAGACGTATTTTGTAAATTTACAGATGAGTGACTAAACATGCACATACTTATTTCTATTTGCTGTTGGGGGGGGGGTCTCTAATAGAAAGACAGAAATCATAGTAAAATTTTTGTGGTATTGGTAGTGTTAAACGTATATTTATAGAATGTGACAGTACGGATCTGGAGTCCTCCTTTGCCACCCCCAAGAAGACAGGACATAACAAGGGTGTGCAACAACGTGGGAGCTCAGAAACGTTGCCAAAACCCTGCAGCTTAGATGTGCCCCTCTCACAACGTGTTCCTGAAGCCACTCTAGCATTAAGCTGAAGGATTAAGTTGAAGGACGCTTGCCTTGATGAGAAGGGACGCTACCAGTAAGGTCGCAATGCAGCGCTTCACTTAGCATACGTTGAGAAGAGGCTCCTAGGCAGGCAGCGCTGCAGCCCGCCAGGAGCTGAGTCATCCAGCCAAAAGAGCAGCCTGCCCCCCAGCTGCTACAGGCAGGCAGGAGCCCCCTCACCTCTGACAGAAGGAGGGGTTACAGGAGGGGGGAATAACTGCAGGGCGCGTGATGCCAGGGATAAAAGCCACTGGAGACTAGAACTGGAGTGGGAGACAGCCCAGCTACTTGTGTTAAACCCACTGTTTGAGCTGAAGATCTCCCGTAACTCTCACCCCTGTGTATATATAGTGTATGTGTGTATATATATATATGTAGAGAGAGAGAGAGAGAATATATATGTAGTATTTATTCCACCTCATGTCACAGCTGAGTCAGGCCATAGCAGTGCCCAAACTGGCCCCACAGGTGCCAGCAGCCTTCAGGCCTAGCGCCTGGTGTGGGGCTTGGATTGTCCCCAGGCCCCTGCTTCACCCACACAGTGTGTCTTCCTACCGGCCATGGAAAGCAAGCGGCCCTTTTAGGGCTCCTTCCCCAAGTGAGGGGACCACGGCTGGCACCACAGAAGAGGCCTGCACTGAGCCAGCCCCCCCACAGCCCTGCTGTCTGCCCGCCTGCAGGCCCAGCTCCCCACAGGACCGGGGCTGCTGCTTCCATCCCCAGAGCTGCAAACTGCTCGCGACAGCAGCGCCTGCCAGAGAGGAAAGACCAGGTCCCAGGTGGATTTCTTTTCCTGAAAGCCCATGGTTCTTAAGCACATGATGTGTCTGTGTACCTTTGCCTTCCGAAATGAGTTGAGGATGGCCACGTCCTCCTCTTCTGGCTCCCCTGGGAAGCCAGACAGCCGAGCTGCTCACTGCCAATTAGTGGCAAAGCTGCCATGGGTTTTACCTGGGAGCACACCCTCACCACCACCAGTGAGTGCTGGCTTGGTTTTGTAACAGCCTTATAACACATAGGTGGATCCCCTGCCAAGTGGGGGGGGGGGGGAGGAGGGAAGGTCTGAACAAAAGCTTATTTCCTTAATGAGTTTTGCATTAACTGTGAGTCTCTGTTGTAGTAATCCTTCTGTCCGAGTAGTTCCTCAGCAGAAAGTTGCAACTGTGCCTGACCTGGAAGTAAAATGAGTTTCCCCTCCCCTGACATTGTGCTTCAGCATCCCACTTCTCAGTACCAGTTACCTAAACTCCTCAAATCACCATATACTTTTCCAGTGCATACACTCCAGGTGGTTATTGATCACAGTGATTATAAATGTATGGTAATTGAGGTCATATGAATTTTAAATCAAAGACACTTGCTAAAAAAAAGTTAAGGGGTGTTTGTTTTGCTCTAGGCTCTGAACCATTGTTTTGGACTTGGTGAGCTCATGCTCTGCACGGTTACACTTACGTGTTTAAACCAAAGGATTTGTTTACTGAGAAACACACTAAGTGATCTCTCACAATACATATAGAAAGGAGGGGAAAAGCATAACAAAGCAAAAACAAACAAATAAACACACACACAGGTACCATGCCAATAAAATTACTTCCACATCCAAGTGTGTGCTAGTCGTACCCGAACCGTACCTTTATGCTAATCCCTCCACAGGTCCACAGTGCCCATGGTGGTTAACACAGCCCTTGCCACTCAGAGCATCCAGCGAGCAGCTCCTGGACCCTCAGACTGCCAAATTCTCCTAAATCCGTATCCCCTCGTGAGGCTTCCCACACTCATTGCTCTGCCTTTGCTCTCTTGAGCAAGTGCCCAGATGTTGCAGCAGCAGCAGCGCCTCCTTGGCAGCTGTGCTGCCTGAAGCTTGCCTTCTCCGGCACCAAGGGTGCTGGCAACCGGCAAGCGAGACAGGCTTATTTCCCTCTTTTCATCAAGGTATTTCAGATAACTGCATAAAACCACAGCAAATCACACCCGGTGCCTGGAGTGAAGCAGGGTTTTCCATGCCAGAAGCTGCCTACCTCTGTTTGCAGATGAAGTGGCCACAGAGCCGTTTCACTGCATGACACACACTTTCTCTCTCTCCTTAAAGCAGCTCAAAGCAGCCACTGAAACTTATTATCATGGCACAGGCACAAACCTGGGAGCTGTCTGGAAAGGAGAGTACCAGGGAGCCCATCCCTAACCACGACTGACAAATGTGCCTTAAAAGAAAAAAAATAATAGCAAAGGGAAAAGAAAGGAGAAAAAAAAAAAAAAAAAGAAAGAAAAACATCAAAGCCTTCCATAAACTTGCCCTGCGCTGGAAGGGTGGCAATTATGCCATTCTGAACTCCGAGGCTATTTGCAAGGGAAAGGATCAGGAGACTTGGGAAGGGTGCTCAGGTGGCTGAAGTTTATCTTTCTCCATTCAGAGAAAAGGATTACAGGCATAAATCTGTCTGTCACCTTGGAGAAGCTGCAGTCTTGAGATTTTCCTGCGAAGCCCTGGGGATGCCGGGAAGGAAGCCACTTTGTTCAGATTAAAGAGAGAAGCAGCTTCCTGCGCAAGGCTATCATCTCAAATTAGTGGATATTGTAAGACATTTGTCTCTACTGCTCTAGCCCTGCACTAACTAGGTGCAAACAAGATGAGAATCAGGGCAAACGTGTATTAAAAATACCAGCTGGTTACCTCCAGTTATTCCTATTCCTCTAATTTACATTTCCCTGGATGTTTCACACTGCATTAGTGATTCACAACGACGACGTACGTTTACAGAGAGCAGGGGAAAAATTAATGAATTCCATCACTTCCCTTGTTTGGGAGCCTTTATGCCTGAGACAGAGCTCCCTCATTTTATTATGTCTTTTGATCTCCACAGAGTAATCTGTTTTCCCCTTGGCAGAGCTGTATAATTCTTGCTAATTTAATATGAATTACATTTATGCACTTTGGGCAGAATGAGCTTCATTATTTGTTATTTCTCACACCCTCCCTTAAAAGTAGGCCACATTCCACCTACCTGTCCCCCGCAGGCAGGCATGCACATAACAAGATGACTCCCGTAAAGTGCTGAGGTAGTGTATGGCACACACACGTGCAGCAACTAAACAAGAGGTTTGAGGCAGCAAAACGGGGAGAAAAAGCTTCCTAGCCTTTTCTCCCTCGTGAGACACTGCTTATTGCATCACACAGCCTGTGCTAGGCAGGAAATCCTGTAAATAAATTATTATGGCTTTGGTTAGGTATGTCATAGTCCCATAGGCCCCACTTGGAGCACTGTCGTAAAAAAAGTGGCAAATTCCTGTGGCTATGTCTTTCTCCAAGATACCACCGGTAGCTCCAAATGATTTCTGGAAAGACACAAAAAAAAGAAGTAGGGAACGTTAGGTATTTATGCTTATGTATTGGGAAAAAAAAAAAAAAAAAAGGCCTCATGATGATTTTACATTTGTGCTGAAGGCAAAGCCTCCGTTCCCTCATTAAAACCCTTACTGGGATTGTTACAGGATACACATGACTTAGTCAAATCAGCCTAAGTAAACAAGGCACATCTAGCTTCACAAATTTTGTCCTTTTTTTTATATATATACTTAAATATTGATAATTCTAACACTTCACACTCTGCTTTCACAATACTCTTCTATAATTAGGTGGAGCTGCATGCAACTAACCTGAACGTGAACTTGGTCTCTGCCTTACTGTCTGGCATGTACACAGTGTGGTCTCTGAGCTGTTCTGTTTCTGGCAGCTATACCTGCGCAGCTTTTCCTGACTTTCTGCTGATAGAGGACTGAGTGCTGCTTCTCAGAGTGGCTTGTGCAGTGCTGCTCTTCCAGGTTCTCTTCCATCTGCCCACTTATTTCAGAGCTTGTTAGCAGCTATGATTTTGTCCCCATTAAATCTCCCACATTTCTTAAATTAGTTTTCCAAATATATTTCCAGAAGATAGTGAGGTGATTTGGTTTTACTTTGTAGGGGCATAAGGAAAAAATCATATTCTTCACACACCAAAGAAGGAACAGGGGGTAGATTTCAAACGGAAAGGCTTCCCACCACCGCCCCTTGGACTCACTCACCAGCTCCTGCAGAAAGAGGTCGTTGGCCATGTGCACTATTCGATCCACGTGGATGATTCCCCCGATGCTGTTCACCTCGATGTCAGACAGGAAGGTAAGGACCAGAATAGCTTCCACCAGGAGCTGCCGGTACTCGGGCTGGGGTACGTGGTTCAGCACCGACTCCACGTGCACAGCAAACTTGATTTCGCACGGGGTCATCTGGCGAGTGAGAGCGGAAACGGAAAGAAAAAACTGACAAATCCAGAAGACTGGTTCCTCACACATCCCCCAGGCACTTAAACATACGCTCCTCTCTTCACGAGGGGCAGCCTGACCGAGGTGAACAAGACGTTTGTACGGCTTTAGCACTGACAGAAACTTTTTGTGTCGCTAGGCCCTGATCCTGCACGCAGTTATGCAACTTGCAGAGAACTGCTCCAGCCCTGCAACCCGTCACACACACATTTCACGTGCACACAGGACTGCGGATTCTTAGCTTGCAAATCAACTCTCTGCTTCTAATGTGCCAGTCTCAGGCGTTCTGCCTTCCGAGCACCCTTTTGGCATTGCAGGTTAGTTGCAAAACTGAAATGACTGTAGGGATTTAAAAATAGCCACCTGCTTAGCGTGAGTGCGCTTTCACACAAGCATGTACCTATATTGTTTGTAGAGCAGCCTAATTCTCGCTGGCAGAGCTGTATGGATGTCATGTGAAGTGCTGACACCCCAGGAGGTTTGGGCTTATTTAGTTTGATTCCTTTAAACAGCAAAATTAGATACTGTCTAGGTCTGACAGGCTAAAAATATAAGCTTATTTATCTACACAATAGGAATAAATACAGCTCTCCATTCTGCAAAGGAAGGTTTAAATTTGGCAGAAAATTCCAGCTCTTCTCTTCAGCTGTTACCACCGCCCCTCAGAAAAGAAGAAAGCCAGAGACAAATCAGGTGCAACCTGACATGAAAAAAGTCTCAGGCATACAAGTATCTCTCTTCTGCCAAGAGAACTCTGTTCACAAGAGTTGTTTGTTTCATATTTGTGAATTTAAAACTTGCCAGAGTGCCTAAAGGCAGAGCGGCAATCCAAAGGAGGAAAAAAGAAGTATAAAGAAAGGTTAAGGTTATGGATTTAAAGAGTAAAAGCTTTGGTGAGAAACAATCATCCTCAACTGGTGTTTACTCTTGAGGCTGTGATGCCAAAACACATTGGCTGCAGTGGCAGCATTTGAAAAAAGGGGGTGGGGGGTAGGGTACAACAAGCATGTGTCTGCTTAATTCCAACAAAGCTGAGCTTTGCTGTTACTCTGCCTGAATGACTGTAACCAGCCAGCCCCTTTTCAAGCAGTGCTCTGGGGGTGCAGCAAACTACTGCCATGGAAGCGTATAGAAAGCAGGAGCAGAAAAGGGGCAAACCTAACACAAAACCCACCCACTCCTAGGCCTGGCTGGCAGAAAAACTCATCTGCACAGCCCTGGTGAAGCTGGCAGGGGTGGCAGAGGGAAGATCCAGATGTCAGCTCCCTCCTGGAGTAGCAGCCACTTCTGTTTTTAATAAAGGTCCTGCAGCATTGGCCCTGCTATGCCTCTTACACTGTGATACTCAATGTTCAGTCACACAGCTAGAAAATCCTTGGTGTTTTACTGTACCTCTCTGGTGGTTGAAGAAGGAAGGACGTACCCATCAATGGACAAACCGTGACACTGAAACAAAAAACATTTTGACAATGAACAGGAATTACAGTTCTTGCAAGTAAATCTGAGCGAACTTGGATCCAAGCCAATATGTAAAAACTTTCAGTTAAACAAACAAAAACACCAAAAAAACACCACCAAATCTACCACAAAAAAAAAAGAAGAAAGCCTATTAAAAATATTATTTCACCTTTACTCAAGAGGTTATTGTGTAGCCTGCCAAATGTGAGAAATAACCTTCCGTGGCATTTGCATAGTGTTCTGTATGCCACTTTAGTTATTGAAGGGGAGGAAAGCACTCAGAGAGCCACTACAGGAAGGGGCAGACAAAGGACAAAGCCAAATCAATGAGAACCTCCTGTGGAAAGGATGTAGAAATAAAAGATAATGCAAAAACACGACAACAAACCATCAAAATGAGAACCTTTATTTCTCATTTTCACTAAAACAACATTTAGTTAAGCATTTGAAAACCAGGGCACCTCAACCCAAGAATGTCAGCATGTTAGGGTGCTTGGAAATGAGCCACAAACAGTGGCAGAGAGGTGGTGTTAGAGATACCAAGTGGTATAAAAGAGAAGGGTGACCAAACATAAATGGTGAGAAGGCAGGCTAAGGAGTGACACATCAGGGCACCTGAGGTTATAAAAGATAAAAAATAAAAAAGAGCACATCAAGAAGAGAAGAGTGCTTTTGTGAACAGTCCGTAGTGTAAGAATTAAATCTTGAAGAAAATTTAAATAAGTACAATTAATTTTAATAGCCAAAAACCATGAAATAGTCCCAGGTAGGTCAGGACAGAAATGATGTTCACTGTTGAACGTATGTTGAACATACTAAAAGATTCCGTCAGTACACCTAGTGGCCATATGTGACTCATCTTGGCTGATATCAACACCAACATCTTTAGAATAACTGATTTTAGGACAACCAAGAGTGCTCTAAGCTGGTGATGCACATCTTTGCAATGGTGTAGGCTTGAACGGCTCAGTTTTGCAAGCTGCCAAATGCTGTCTGTCATCCAGCAAAGGAGAACAGGTGCATCACTTTGAAGTAAAGAGGAATTCTTAATTACCCTCTTTTCCTTCCTGGAGAGCTGTTTTAGTATATTTCCACACCCCTGATCTCCAAGGTGCTACCATAGCACAATAAACAAAAGCCATCAAGAACGGCATGCAGCTCGGAAGAGCCAGCAAGAGATCTCAAAACATTTTTGGAAGAATCTGTGGTTTCCAACCTCATTCTCTGTGGTATGTTTCAGCTGGATCACATGAAGTGCACTGCATTACAGTGCCCCTCAGTGGCAGTGACCACAACTTGCATAAGGCCAGGAACAAGGCAGAACAGTGGTGAAACAGAATTGTTCCGCCAAAATGCATCACTGGTGTTTTCAGAGAAAAATACAATTTCAAGCTACCATCTGGAGCTGCATTAATGGAACCTTTATATGTTTGGGAGACATGTTCCTACTAATAACTCCAGTTTCCACTGGCCTTCCATCTGAAGTCCAACTTTAACCAGCAACACAATACCCCTGAAGCACCACCTTCTCATGTTCCATACGTATTTTTTGCTTCCTGCCTTCCATAGCTGCCCACCTACCTTCTGAAGGATCTTCCACACTTTCTCATAGAAGCCAACAGGAACTCTGTTAATGGCACCGTCGAGCCTCCTCCTGCGCAGCCACTGCCCTTTGCGGTCCCCCCAGCTGATGTCTCTGTCGGAGCCAGTAGGAGAAGTGCTGGTGGGAGATGGTGGAGTGCTGCTCCTCTGTCAGAAACATTAAAACTTTTGTTAGTTTCCTTCTACTACCACAGGTACTTCTGTTTGTGAACTCATTGCTCTGTTACAATGCTAGCTGAAGACCAGGAAAAAAAACAACACAGGCCAGGACATCATACGAAGTGCTGGAGCAAGACTGATCTCTCTCTACCTTTCACAACAAGCTTCATTTCTCCAGCACTTCAGTCGTTTCTCAAAAAAATAAGCAAGCAGTTCACCAAAGCATAAGTCAGTAAGCTTCACTGCTTGGTTCAATAAAAGGCGCTTTGACAAGTACAAGTTGGCTGGCACTTGTCACTGCTCCGCTAGGCGGTGGAATTTACTGGCTGGTCTGATTTGGACTTCAGGCTCAGGGATGTGAGGGAAGCAATGGGTCCACGATGCCAGCAAGAGAGGTCCTCCATGCAAAAGCTTCATTAATGTATGTTGATTAAAAACATACTTTAAACATACTTTAAAAATGACCACTTCAAGTGGTCATTTAATGACCATGCCCACCTCTCTGTAAGTAGCCACCTTGTTGACTTTATTGTCACTGTTGTTCTGTTATTTTACTTTACCAGACTTGGAGACTAAATTTGGCAGCAATTCTTCTTCCAGGTTGTGGCACACTGTCACCACGTTCTCACTGTCACTTCCACACCACGATATGTGCAGTCTGCCTAGTCTTTGCACTTCCAGACACTGTGTTATTCTGCAGCCTTGTTCCTTTTTGCACACCCATTAGTTTCAGCCCAAAGAGGACTTTGCTGACAGGCCATTCTCAAATCCCATCCTCTCTTGAGTAAGGAACTGCCTAAACAAAGTACTGGGGGAAATGGGAAATAAGACCGAAAACTGCGGGTTTGCAAAGGAGAGGCTCAGTGACCCCACACAGCCAAGCTCTGCAAAAATGAACACAAAGTCCGTTCTCACTCCTGTTGGCGTCAGTGAGACATGAGTGGTGTTCCCTTGATGGTCTGATGCACCTTATTCCTTTACTGTATGCTGACTCGGATAGTCTGAATTTCCTCCACACTGTTTAGCAGAGCGAGGGGATGCAGGGAAGAGTGAGGCAGCAGCAATCGGGCAGTTGTCAGGCCAGGCCATGGGGCCAGGGGAATGTGCACCTGGGGGTGCTCTGTAATTGTGTATTCGGGGCACCTGAGTGGTGTGCCAGTGACAGCAAGTCTCCAGGCGCAGAGATCCTCTCATCACAGCTGCCAGTTCAAGGTGCAGGCGTAGCTGCAAGCCTTCTGTCTCCTGATGACAGATTTGGAGCCTCAGACTTTAAACTGCTGAGGTTTCTGCTGGTAAAATATTTAAACAATTATCTCTTTTCTTAACAGAGAAGAAGAAGGGCTACAGTTCTCTGCCTTGAAAGAAAATGACAGACTGAGGAGACACCCAGGCCTGTAAAAACCCTGCCTCAGCAATCTGAAGCAGTACTGGTTTCATTACTGTCCAGAGACTGCCAGCAAAAATGGTACATTACATTACTTTTAAATACTGATGACACCTGTAATATAATCAAGTAACTAAATCTGCAACAGTGCTTTATCTGCTACGACTACTTAACCTTCAGAAGAACTAAGTGGATCTAAATGAGACTGTTAGAAGATTACTGATGAGAACGGGTTCCCAGTGAAGATGAGCTAAATGAAGAGGTAGGGTTTTACAACAAGCTTTCACACAGAAGAAGCTGCAGGTGTTCAGAGCCAAGATTCCTACACACACACACACACACACACACACACACACACACAGGGCTGCAGGCAGTGTTTTACCGTGGAAGCGAACATGCTGCTTGACATGGAGTGGCCCTCATGAAAGAACTACAAAACAAAAACAGACACCAGCAGGTCAGACAGACAGCCACGAATGAACAGGACACAAACAAGGTTAAGTAACCCATCTGTGCAAAGACAAGGAGCATGGGATAAGCTCAGGTACTCAGGGGAAAACCACGGCAGACTCTGGCTCCCACAGTGCTGCACTTCAGCTGATTTTGGGACAGCCACATCTGACAGCCAGGGTCACCACGGCACGGCAAACACAAACCACCACAGTTAAGGAGCATGCGGATGTGTTTCTGCCATTCTGGGTCAGAAGAAAACAAAAGAAAAGAACCCAAGCCCCCCACTTCTATTCTCCACTCATCACATCAGCATCTTCTCTTTGCAGTGGAAGGCCATGGTGCTGCAGAAAGCCTGCAGGATGCCAGCAGGGTCAGCAGTGCTGAGCAAAGAGCTGCAAAGCAGAGCTTTCACAGGAACATGGATGCACCCCTTTCCGCATTGAGCACTTTTCTGTAGCTGTCCCCTCCCAAGCCATGCCCTTTAATTAGTGTTAATGGTTCAAACCTAGGCAAAGTCTTGGTTTTCATACTCCATAAACAGCTGTAGTAAACGAGAGCTGCAGCTGCTCATCACATAAGCTCTGGTGTGAAGAAATGTTGGTGCCAGTACTAGAAGTGTCCCTCCTGACACAAAGCTGATTGTCCTCACCCCCAACCCAGTATGACATAAAATTGGAATTTGGGAAATTATTTAGAATGCAGTGAGATCAGGCAGGAAGCACCATGAATGGACGGGTGGGGGGAATAAAAGTAAGAACAGCCAACTCTTTCTTCATCTGTGCAAAAAATGCTTCCATCTAATGCAAAAGCGATGCAAGGAAAAACCTTTCCAGCCTTAAACTGCACGGGGATTCAGCTCAGGCCCACCTGTGGACTTAAAATAAAATAATGCTGCCGCCTAGTGCCCAGTGCCCCTTCCTTCTGGGAAAGGCTCTGAAGTCAGACATCCACGGTCAGCTGTAAGACCAACAGCCATGCTCACGCTGAGTTACCGAGGTCACTTTGCAGCCTGCATTAAGCACCTAGCAGCATTTTCATAGACACAGCTGAACCAACGGAGAGGACAAGGCACGCTCAGGCACAGTAATACTAAGGCACCAGCATGGCTCAAACACAGCAACCAGATCTCATGAGACACAAACCACAAGTTTCGCAGGCACCTTTGCTTCTCTGATTGACTGTATAACAAAAACAATTATTAACTTATCCTTATGTCAGCATCAAATGCCTTATGTCAAGCTCATACCGAAATTCCACTCCTCTCCAAAAGCTTAACAAGCAAACTTGTTTCATACAATCAAGGTGAACACCACATACTTTCCTAGAAACTCAGAGATAGCCTCAGAGTAAATGCAAGACTTGCTTATTAAGCTCTCAGCAGAGAGGGTAATTTTGAAATGTTTCTTATATAAAATACTTCATTTTCATAAATGCCTTTTATCTGATCACTATCTTCCTGTTTATCTACAGCAAAATAAAATTACTGACAGAAACACAAAAAAGAGAAACCAAAACCACTTGTAGTAAAACCATCAGTCACATAAATTCATAACACTTTGCATGTGTTTTCCATCTTGTCTCTTTATACGTTCAGTTGCTGCGCAATTTAAAACACTGAACTTATATATATATAGGTATATATATATTCTAGCAGTCATCATTCTTAATTCCTGAAGAAACAAAACAGGAACAAAACAAACCAAGATTTCTGATTTCTTTTTGAAGTGTATCTTTTCCCACAGACACCTAGACCATATTAGAAACCTGTGCAGAGTACAAGAATGACAATTGCATGAAAGCTTTGTACATCTGACTTTGCCTTAGCTAAAAAATTATTAAAATGCTGTTTTAAAGTTGATGCCATGAATGCATTAGAGTTTGCTCGAGTTCTTCTCTATCCAGCATGTGAAAAAGAACAAAAAAGGAACTACAGTTTGGGAGGAAACATCCCCCTCATGATTTCTATTAGCTTTAAGTCAAAGGATGTTTGGAAACTTCTGTGATTTACCATGAACTTGATCAGCACCAAAAACAGTCTCCCGAAATGCATACACAAAAATCTGACTTAACACAGCTCCAGAACAACTGCATTTTCTGATGAGCATTGACAGAAAAACCTCACCTGCTTCATCTCGCTCTTTAATTTAGTAATACCACTTCTTCCTGTTTTGGTTGCTCCAGAATACCCCATCTCGTGAATAGAAATTGCAGGGCTAGATGAAGAGGAATCCATAGGTCGCACTAGAAGAAGCAAATGGACATTTTAAAAATTATGCAGGTAGGAAAACGTATGAAATTGTATTTAGAAGTGGCAGATAAAAGCACGTCCTTTCACAAGCATACAGTGCTCTTTTTGACAGCATCCTTTCAAATCACATCAATAGCTCAAGTCTGATTGCATCAAGCCAGGGATGTAGATCCACAGCTGGCTACTGGGGTCTGATCTTCCAAGACACTGAACAATCACAGCATCAAAAGACACTAGAGTTGCAATGAGTCTATGAGGACTTAAGAAGAAACCTAGGAACCAGCAGAAGGGCCAGCTGGGAATTCTGAGGATCACAGACACACTCCTTGAAGGCAGGCTGGATATGCCCTTTTTATGGTCTTCGTTCTGGTCACATAAAATTTCTTAATTTTAAAAGTCTGCCTGATACAGTCTTGATACAAGTGCAGGATAGTTTCCATCATGTGTGTTTTTTTTATCCGTCAGCAGCTAATATACAGAAGTACTGGCAATCTATGTTTAATACACTACCAGCACTTCTGTTTTACATGCATTGAGAGTATAATCCTGCTTATATGATGATCTAACTCTATATTTACAGTACTCACTTAACATATGGACAACTTACAGCTTCTTTCCACACCAAACTCTTTTCCACTGAGAATATGATGTAGGAGATTTTTCATATCAAAGGGGCTTAGATTCATCAAACTCTCTGAAGCTTCTTCACCTAGTTTAAAAACAATCAACAAACATCACTATAAACTGGTTTACAAATTGTTTTCCTAACTGAACTGCTGGCTGAATGGAGTTCTGCCACATTTATTTTTGTAGCTAATGCTTCCTTATAAAAAAAATTAATATGTTGTCATTTCAAAGAAAATACATTTCAAGACTAAACAACAAACACTGCATGGAGATGACTCTATTTGCATTAGTGAACAGCCTGTGCAGGTTGTGTGAAATCTCGCTGAGAAAGCAGTTGCTCCTTCACAGAGTAAGATTGCTTGAAAAATCACTACAGCCATCTCCCCAAAGCAGATCACATAGATCTAAATTACAGAGCTAGAGTTATTCCATAAAGAACAGCATGCAAATGGAAGGCTTGTGTTTTATTTAATTAAAGGATTGTGCTCGTAAGCGAGAGAGAAATTGCACATACATACACATGAGTGCATGTGCACACAGACAAGTCTCTCATAGGAAAGCATGGAAAAGGCAGCAATGAGGCTGAGAGCAGCATACAAAGAAATAACTAAAGGAGCACTGTAAAAAGAGGCTTTGAACTATGTATGAAGCAGCTTCTGGTACTCCGCTTCAGCTTTGGGGGAAACAGGGTTTTCTGTGCGCTCCTCATAGAGAAGCAGGATTATCCCAGAAAATTTCTTAGCTACATTTATCAACTTCTCCTAAGAGACAAACCTGCCACTTCCTCAAAGGCAGGTATACACCTAATTTTCATAGAAACATAGAATCATTTAGGTTGGAAAAGACGTCTAAGATCATCTGGTCTGACCTTTTGTCAAAGAGAGCTGCAGTGTCCAAAGTGGGGACCCTTTAAAATTTGACTCATGAAGTTTTCCCCTTTGAGATGTATAAGTACATTAGAAACAGTGATGAGCTATGCCAGAAAAACATGGTCCAGATCATGCCCCTAAATGTCAGCATTTGAGACAATATATTCATCACGTTAACTTGATCACTTCTGATAGTGGTTTCTTCTTGACTTTTGACCCCTTTGAACTCCTCTGATGTGGAAAAAACTTCAATGTTTTTTCAGATGTCTCATCAGTCATTCTTCATTCAGAAGATCCTAATCCAGAGTCCTAATCCTCATTGTAATTAATAGCATTGGGTCCCTAAATGCACACATGTACAATTTGATGATCAGCACCTCAAACACTTACTGAATGTTGGGGGGCTTAAATACTTACTATCTACTCCATATTGACAACGTAAGGGGAGAGGAAAGGCAGGAATCTTTCATTAAGTGAAAAAGGGAAGTTATTTTCAAAGTTATTAATTGTGTACGTTGAATGAAAAATTTAACATGTAAATGAAAAAACAATGACTAGGGTGAAGCAAAAATAATGCCGCAAGTATCTCCTTTTGGCATTTAACCCTGATAAAATTACACTTACCTGAGCATTTCAGACTCCGAGCCAGCTCAGTGGCCATCACCTGAATTATCAGACCGATGCGGAGCCTGAGCATCTCCATGAAAAGACTAGGCTGTGACCGAACGTACATTGCCAAGTACATAATTATTTCCTGTAAGGACAAATCCATAAAGGCACCTATTCAGAGTGGGTCATCTTAGGTTTCCCAGTCACAGCAGGAACACTGGCATCACACTGGGCACAGCTTAAAGAACCCTTTTTTTTCTCATGCTGCTTACCTGTGTCAGGACAGCAATACTGATGTCTTGGCCACTGGCTTCATAAATAAGATCTATGAGCTCCTCAGGTGGCAGGGGGCTGCAAGAAGGCAAACCACAGTTAGCAGTCAACTCAGGCACTTCTGTTAACTTCATGAACGTGCACTGGAACCATGTCACCCAGAAACATTTTTGTGCTACAGGCTTTTCTGTCTTGGTGGCTGCAATTCTTTCTAAAGTTGAGAAATAACTTTTACAACAAGATGATAGTAGCAGAATGGTACCAGCAAGATGCAGAAAGGCAGGCTGCTTCTACTGAGACTGAGCTCCAACTTACGTGGTAATGATTTTCTCACGAGGTTCTGGTGGCAGGCCCACAGTAAGTTGCTTGTGGTGTGACAGGAGGTCTGTGCATGCCTATCATGATGTGACAGAAAACAAGAGACCTTTCTCTGAGTCATGCAAAAGTGATACAGCTTTTAATTCTAAAAAATGAAGCATTTCTTTAGCAATTTTAAGTGCATTTCTATTAACTACCAGATGTGCAGATCCAGCAGATCTGTTGCCAAACCAGTTGCCAAAGACCCCCTAATGTCAGCAGGGCTATGAGACTGCCTAGGCTGAAAGCCTGTTTGTTCACACTGAAATCAACAGCATAAAGATTATGTACTTCAGTGGGGCTGGAAGATCAATAAAAGACTTCACCATAAGATAAACATCTGGTTTTTATTTAAGACCCCAAAAATACATTAATGGAAAGCTTGGCAGTATTAGCTAAAAAAATATATCCTGTATACTAGTATCTCTCTTTAAAATAAAATCAATTAAAACAAAAAATTACATTCCCAAATTATACACCCTGAAATAGGTGCTTCCTCCAGTACCAGTGTTTTACTCTTTTATATGTACTTCCTACAAAAGTAGGTGTTTAATTTACCTGTTTTGGCATCCTGAAACAAAGACCTCACTGACCTATATTCCTCTGATCTCTTTAGGAGTCTGATCTCTTTAGGAGTCTATTTTCCTTCCCTCACCATGGAACAAAACCATTACTACAAATCATCTCTACTCTCGTCCTCCCCAGTTCTTAGCCAACATCTTTGATATTTAACATACATAGCTTTCTGTGAGCATGTCTGTATTGCTCATCCACAATGTCTTGAGGATAGAAAAGCTACCTAATGAAGTACCATGCAGGGTGACTGTCACAAATTACTCCCTGCAAATATGACTGTCAGTAGAACAGGTCATTCTAGGTGTGACTATCAAAGCTTTGAAAGTGGCCAAGAATTAGAGAAAGAGTTATTTGGAAAAATGCAGCATTACATACGAATCGCTGTGCTTAAACAGCAGAGAGGAAATGTTTTTGTAATGTTCAAAATGAGATCTGTGCTCTTAAAATGGATTTCCATTGCTAATCTTAAGTAGTCCCAGATATCCTAATGCCTCTGTACACCTGCAGCCACTCACACTACAGACTGCCTGCCCAACGGCACACGAATTGCCAGATCGTGTTTTTGCATAATCTCTAGCACCATAACACGCTGGTGCTCCAAAAGTGTTTATGCTACAACAATAGCAACAAGTGACTGCCAGCGACCACTACAGCCTTCAAAGCATGTAATTAAACTTCTTGGATAAACAGAGATTAAACAAAGCCTTCAAAATCATTTGCAGTTTGACAATCTCAATCCATTCCAACACTAGCACAGTTCCCAGTACAGATGAAAGGTAAAGATGCTACAGTAAGATTTTAGATCAGAAAAACAACTGACGTTTACAGAAAAATGCTGCACTAGGTATGTTGTGAAGACCAGAAGAAGGCAAGCACAAGCCCCACAGGCACTTGTGTTGCACATTGGTAGCCTTATCTCTTTCCAGGCAGGAAACTGAACCAGCACTATTTATATTTCATACCTCTGCCAGGACTTCCACCCTCTTTTTAAGTATACCAGAAATATAACGGATTAATCCCCACTCCTGATTGAGGCCTGCCTTTCTGTAGAGCTCGTTGAGCAGGCAGTGAACAGTGACGCCATGTTGTCCGTTCAGCTCTGTATCCCAGTCAGGGCCTCTGCCAGAAAACAGCAGATAATTTTCATTAGACAAAACAAGCAGATTTCTAAGAGCTCTTCTACGAAGGACAGAGAGAGAAAACAGGAAACTCACAATACTAAATCACTTAATCTTACCACACAACAAGCAGCCTGATTTTGATTGAATTACTCATTTTGGTGACAGGCTTAAGTACATGGGACATGGTGGCCCTTCACCAGAGATCTGGTGACATCTTGTGACAGCAACTCTCATATTAAAAATAACACTTAGTTGCCATGAGACCATGACCCATGTTCAGTCTGAAGTCCCATCAGACTTCAAACTGAACATGCACGCAGATAGTTTGCTAGAGGAAGGCTCCGTATGTTCTCTTTAAGAGCCAAATTCAGCACTTTCTTCACTACTGCTGAAGACTGCAACCATTTTTTCACATGCTTCAGGGACCTCTGAGGTTTTGTGCTCTGCCTCTTTCTTATTTACTAATTACATTTCCACACGGCTTATGCCATTACTGATAAATCAAAGGAGATTTCTGGTCTTCTCCAGGTTTTGAAATTCACTGCATTATAGAAAAAAAGGCACTTCTTGTTGACAATGTTTTGAAGCACCACCGAATGACCTTTCAGCTCCTGTTAGAAGGACAGAGTTCACCAGAGCCCAAGAGATATCAGTGGTTAAACAAATCTGGAACAGGAAATTAAAGGTGTTTTACACAGTTAAACAACAAAAAAAAAATGCTAATTTTTCAGGATCTCCTTTAATCTTTAAGAGAGGCTGCTAAACATTTTGCTTAGGAAAGCAAGATCAAAGAAGAGGCCCTCACAGGAGAAAGACTAAATAAACAAAAACGCAATCTCTGTAACACTACAGAAGACCATCTGTGATCAATAAATGCATGTCTTTGCACCCTTAAGCTATCTTTCTTCCAGATTCTAGCTGTATTCCCCTGCATAAGAAAAAAAAAAGCCCAGTAAGAATATGACTCTGTCAGTCTGTATTTGCATTTTGTTCTCATCAAACCTATTTAATGAGCGGCTGTTTACTAACCCCAGTAGCTTGGGTTAAACTGTTCCCAGAAACACTTTGAAGAGCACTGAGTTTTAGCCAATGATGTACTTAAGCGTGCAAGTATTAGAGGAAAAAATAGCAACTACTCACTAAAGCTGCATCTGTGCTTTAGTTAGGAAATGACAAGATTAAGTATCCCTCCACTTCCCTCACTGTGTATAAAAATCACACCAAATCTTTGTGAACTTAATTAAGTGCCACAAATACAGCAAGGGGTGTTCTTATTCATGTAAAGGATTTACATGTTTCACTGAAGTGCTTGAGAACGTGTATGTACGTGCAACTGTGTGCCGATCAACTTTGAAATTTGCACAAGCATTTTTTTTTATTTATGCAAATTACTTATGTAGTCAAGATAACTGAAAATATTCCGTTAAGGCAAAAAGTATTTTAACCTGTCCCCTCCAAACACAACTCTGAACACTGGCAAGCTTTTGCACAAGAATAAACAAATACAGGGGCCTTGGCCAACCTGACTTAGTGGGTGGTATCCCTGCCCATGGCATGGGGTTTGGAACTTAAAGAGATCTTTACAATCTCTTCCAACCCAAGCCATTCTATAATTCTATGAAATAGCTGCAACCAAACTTAAAGAAGCTGAAGTTTATATTTGGATAACTCACTTGACTATATGCAAGATATATAAGATATCTGCTTGATCATGGAGCGTTGGGCATTCGTTCAGATGCTCAACAAGCTTCCTGCAATCCAAATCACCATGAGCATCTTTAGGTAAGTTCAAGACATTTTCAGAGTCCTAATAACAAAGAGGGATGAAAATCAAGTAAGAGATACTGAAAAAAGTAGCAGATCAAATTCAAACTTGTAGTTTTCCATTAAAGGACACAACAAACATGTAACATATCTCTGCACTTGAAATATAGACCTATCATGTAGTTCTTGTCAGATTACTATAGACATGAAAAGGAGGCTGATCCCCAGAAACACAACACCCAGAATGGAACTTTTGTTCTGGTTGACTCAATAAGAAAAGCTATTTTTTGGACAAAACAAACAAATACTTCATAAAAAAGAAACAAAATTATTTGCATGCTCTTCCTGTCTTTTTCTTGTCATACACTGCTACTTGCAAAGACACAGAAGCAGAATGATACTACTTTTATTTTTGGTTGAAATCATTTAGAGCTTTTTAAGTTCTGTCTCTAATCTGTACATACATGGTGCTTTAGGAATGTAGATGTTGCCATTGTAAATTTTCCAAGCTTTAGAAACTAGCAAGTTAACTGGTTAGATGATGCAATACAGCAGGGAGTTCTTAGATGAAGAGAAGTTTTGTTCAACAAGCTATCAGCAGTATGTACAGCCCTAAAATACCATTTCCACAGACACAGTCTCTAGAGCAGAATCCTTCAGCAGGCTGGATAAAATCTCACGTAACTGCTTTCAGCAGCTGGCCACATACTAGGAGAGAACAAACGCCCAGCACAAACCCATCCTTCATGGCTTCCAGTGGTATTTGACTGGTGCCTTAGGACATCAGGGGTTGGAATTAGATGATCTTTAAGGTCCCTTCCAACCCAAACCATTCTGTGATTCTATAATCTGTCCTTTCACATACTATCCTCCTGACCAGAAATCACTATAAGTGCCATTTCTTGAAGAATAATTCTAAAGGCTATGAATATCCTACTTTTCCCTTTGTGAGTTCAGCTAGGACCAAAGACAATGATATAAGCCTTGGCCCTTAAAAACAAGCACCTATTATATTATTTTGTTCTGCACACACTATTAAAAAAATTCCATGTGATAACATCTATTTAACAAAAACCAAAAACAATCAAACAAACAAAAAACTCCCAGCAAAAAACTACCCACTACAAAACAAACAAACAAACCAGCAAACTGATGGAGTTAACTTTCCATTGCCCCAGACAGAATGGGTTGGCTGTCAAGGTAACAAAAATGACAACTTGCATATGGCTTGGCTAGTAATGACACGGAAGGTCACAGTATTAAGTGTTAAAAACACAAACAGCATAACAAATTCCACAGTTTACCTTTCTGTCAAAGGAAAGGGGAGTATCAACAAGATTCAGAGACTTTCGGTGCGTGTTCAGAACTTTAGTCGGAAGAGACATGGAAACAGCTGGAAAGCAAAGCCAACCACAACAACAATTAAAAATCGCCCATTTCAGTAACACAAAAAGTAAAAACACCTACATAAAGCAATTGTACTAGGTAAAGACAACAGAAACAAAAAAGCTCGAAGGTTTATTAATATACACTAAAGTTAAGGGAAGCCTTGCCTTAACCCTGGTTAGGGCAAGGCTTCCCTTAACCAGGACATTGGACACTATATACCTACATGCAAAACACTGTATATGCTGGAATCCACTTACAAATTCAGTCAAGGAATTATTTGGGTAAAAGTCCTCTCATCAGTCTATCAGTAATGTAACATTATTAGGAATAACATCTTCCCTCTCTACACAATATATTTATACAGATGTAGAGAGTACATTTGTATACTTAAGCGTTCTGCCACTGAAACATTTCATTTCACCACAGCTTCACTAAAACAAGAATGTGTGCTTTGTCTGTCTTTGTACAATGGCAAAAAAATAAGAGAATTCACTGACTCAGGTTCTAAAATTCTATCCAATCAACTAGTTTTTATAACATTAACTTTGAATCACTTCAAGTTACTTATACACATGACAGGGGATACTGTGGGAACACTATAGAGCAACAACTTCAGACTCATTTTTATTTCTTGATAACTACAACACGCTTGTGTCACTAGCTTTTTTCAAATAGCAGAATTTGGAAATACTTGAGTTTACCCCTTTTAACACCCAAAACCAATATTAGGGAGAAATACCTGGAATCTCCAAACCCTTTGCCTTGGCCATTATCGACAATATCTCTTGTGTGGAATGGTTTGCACTGAACACGGGTGGTTGATTAGCAGTCTTTGAAGTTGGAGGCAGGTATGATTTCAGTGCTGTACTCTGCAGGATATCATTTATATACTGATCCAGCTCATCCTGGCTTTCTAGTGAGAAATACATAAAAGAAAAGGAGCATTAAATATAAGAAAACATATAAATTATCAGTGCTTTCTTTTTCATACACACCATTCTATTACTGCTTATACAGAAAGGCATGCAAAAATGTAACAATATTGTAAGCAAGAGACTCTTAACTTGAAAAAAAATGGAAAGAAAATAAAAATTAAACATTATTGATACTTTTTAACAGTTAAATTTAGAAATTGTCTTTCCCTTTGAAAAGGATCAAAATGGTTTTTCTCTTGCTGGTAGTCCAAAGATCAGCTCTTCCATACAAACGTGTATGACTCCTCACACTCTCTACCTCCTCCTAGCATCTTTCACACAAACCCAATGTGCTGATTGCTCAGACTCATTTTACCACGGCAGTTACCAGTCAATGCCACACCAAGAACGTGGGAAGAATATACACAAACTCCTTCTCCAAACTAAGTCATGCATGTACTGTTCTCAGACTGAAGCACGAGAAACCTGAATGACTGTCAACTGTGCACAAATTAGATTCTGCATAGTAGGGCAAACCCAGGCTCTAACTGACAGAACATTACAGAGGAAAAAAAGTGAGAAAACTATTACCTTTTTCGCAGAAATCTGCTGGATAACCTCCATATTCACTGTCAGGGCTACAACGGCCTTCATTAGGGTCATCAAACAGTTTTACATCGCAGTCTGGATCCAGAAAGCTCAGATGCGTATGAAAAGAGGTGGTAAGAAATTCTGATAGCTTGCCTATCTTCACCCTGCAAACAGCAAAGCATGCCAGAGGTGAGCTAACATACATCATTTTGGTACTCATTAACACTCACTGAGCTTTCAACAACTCCAAAAATCTATAAGGCTTAGCTGTGAAGTCCACCTTTGGTAACTATGAAGCCCTGGGGAACATAACTAGTGACCAGCTGCCAGACAGAGGTAGCTCCATTCACTATGGCCCTTCGAGCTCCGCTGCTGAGCCAGTTCATCACTTAGTGTAGCATGAACCTGTTCACCTCACAACTGTGGAATTTGTCCAAAAGCATACTGTGAGGGACAGTACCACAAGTCTTACTAAGATCCAGAAAAACTACATCCACTATCTTCCCTTCATCCGCTAAGCAGATGGTCTTATTATAGAAGAATATAGAGTTAGCGAGACAGGACTTCGATTTCGTGAACCCATGTTGGCTGGGCCCTATGACTGTGTTATCATTTCAGTGCCAGCATAATCTTCTCTGTAAGTTTTCCAGTTCCTGAAGTTAAACTAATAGATCTATGATTTCCAGGGTCTTCTCTCATGCCATTCTTGTAAATTGGGATAATGTTGGCTAGTTTTCAGTCAGCAGGGACCTTCCCAGATTCCCATTACCTTCTGTAGGTAACTGAGAGGGGTTCTGCTATAACATGGGAGAGGTGTTGGAACTAGATGATCTTTGAGGTCTCTTCCAACCCAAGCCATTCTATGATTCTATGAACATCCACTAACTCCCTCAGTACCCTCAGATGAATCCCATCAGGCCCAGTAGACTTATAAACATTCAACTGATGTAACTAGTTCCTTACAATTTCAGTGCTAACAAATGGAACGTTTCTGCTCCCCCCGTCATGGTCCTCCACCTGAAGACAGGGCAACCCAAGGACTATAATAAACTGAGACTGAGGCAAAAAAAAGGCATTAAATGCCTCTGTCTTTAACCAGCTATCAATGGCAGTGAGAGATAGTGCACGTCTTGGGAAACAGATTTTTCCCACTGCATTTGAGGTCCAGCTACCATCTGACTCCCACATAACCATTAAAGTTGCTCTGTCTCAAGTTCCTTGAGGTCTATGCAATATGACAGGTTGAGGTCTATGCAATATCACAGGTTCAAGCCTGAGGCTTGTATATGATTTAATTAAAAATTCACAAAGAGAATCATTTGGTGGTTATGGCAGTACCTTGCACCTCCAAAATAACCATCCTCTAATTTTCGTATGGTGGCAAGAACCGCTGGATGAATGTCAGTACCATCATCAACTGAAAAAGAACAATAGAAGGGTTTGAAACTTACCAACACATTCTTAAATTATCATGTCCAACTAAGTGGATTGCTAGGTGTTCTCTACAAAGTAAACTAAATTTAAAACAGAACCCGCAAGTGCTATCAATACCTGATTATTTAAAAAAAATAATCAAACAAAATCAAAGCAATCCTAAGCCCCTCCAGCCATGACAAGTTCTAACAGGCCTTCTATAGAATTTCTTTGGACAGAAATATTATGGAGATGGTGAGGAGATGCAAGGATATTAAAGAGCAAAAATAAAATTAAAAAAAATTACATATCATTCAAGTTCAGCATAGACTCCAGAAAGTTAAACCATACTTTTGATGTTAAAACTCAAATGTTGAAACAGTCGTGCCATCTGTCCCTGCTCCAACCTACCCTCATGCTACTCCTCCACAATAATCTATTCTGCTTGCAATTAAGAAAATCAACTTTACCAAGCATCGTGTGGGTGATGGGAAACGTCAGGGTTGGTCTCCCTGTCATCCTCCAACAAGAAGTGAGGTAAGCCAGCTCTGTCTTGAGCATCTCCACAATCATCTGATTGTCTAGAGCCAGATAGAAGTGATGCTGGTCAGTAAACTAGAGAACAGAGAAATATGGTATATAAGTACTTGTCAGTGCTCTTCTCTATTTTTTTCCCAATGAAAAAAATATGATTTTTTTGGTTGAATTAACCAAAAAAGGCATGCTATTGGGAAAAAAAGACCCATGCTTGTGCAGAACATGCATTTCCTTACATTTATAGGCTGACAGTGAAAAAAGGAAGCTATACAAATAAAAAGTAGATGATGACCCCCATGAAGTAGAATTCTCCCAGTGATGAATTACAGTAACCTATGATCTGCAAGATCAAAGTAGCATAAATGTGGGAGAAAATACAGCAGCAGCAGTACAAACAATAAACAGGCTTAAGTGCATGCTGGGGAATGGAAACCAGTAACCATATATCTCTTGGGAACAATCTAAAACACGAGCAGAATAGGAACAGCTGACAGTTACTGTAGAAAAAAAGGTATATTACATGTACAGTGGTAAAGGGTGGTGTTCTCTCTATAAATGAACTCCAAGAACCACAGTAAGGGACTATTATGGCTACATCTTAAAGTGGAAAAACAATTAAAAGTATGTAAAAATCAGCCACAACAAAAGTTAAAAGCACAAAAGCATTAGGGAGGGGTTGAAAAGGGAAAAGGCTGGGAAGTAAAATAAACATCAATTAGTAAGACACATAATGGACAAGGAGAAAACCTGTAAACACATCAAAGGTAATAGGAAAACACTGAAACTGTGGATCTGTTAATGAACAGAGGAAGAAGATAGGAAGAGAGGACACAGACAAGCTGAAGCATTTGGTGCCACCTTTACTGACAGATGACCTGTAATAGTACTTCTAAGAGAGACAGAAGTTCAGCCTGAGCTTGGGAAGAAAGGGTTAAAGAGCACGTAATTTCAAGCTGGCAAAGACGTAGTGTCTTTAGAAAGGAAGGGCCAGAATAATGTAGACCAGACAACCCCATTTCAGTGCCTGAAGTCAATTTGAGAGTGCCAAGAGAATTACAAAATGATAGCGAGATGGCCAAATGGTCATATCAAAAAATAATCTCTGCAAATCAGTTTAATTTCCATCTTTGGGAGCAACTAGATGGTACACACAAAGAAGTGGCAGACAAATCTTGACGTTTGCAAAGCCTTTCACACTAGCAAGCTGAAAATATTTGAAAAGGTCGAACCGCTTCAAAATTGCATTCAAAGAGTAGTTATAAACCATTTTCTCAAGCAGAGGGTATCTAACTGGGGCCAGCCTTTGTCCCATCTCTAATCAATGTTTTCATTAGAGAACTGGCTGAAATACAAACTATGAAACCACTAAATCTGTGGACATTACTCAAGATCAACAAAGACGAGTTAATTGCTAACTGTAGGAAGGTGAAATTAAACATAAATTCCACTCCATCAGAAAAAGGGAAGGGGGGAATGTTTGGCTAATAAGTACAACGAAAAATGTTATAGAGGTTTGTCAAATAAGGAAAGCGTGTTGCTAGTACAAAGATAAATGCCATTTTGGAAAATATTAGTCGGTATGTCCATACTTGACACGTGCCAAGGTTTACAGCTGGAATACAGTGTCCTATATATATATAGCAAGATGTGGACAAAGAGATATTTAAATAATAATCACAACTCTGAGGAATTATTCCCTAATTTGCAAAAGTGGATATTGGTGTGCTGGAACAACATGACATAATAACCAATCTTCTCGTACATGAAGTATCTTATATAAAGTCTGTTGTGATCAATTGACTTGGGCAAGAACAGAAAGGGATCTACACTACTTGCAGTAAAACTGATGAAGTTTGGTCATTACGCAGCACTACAGAAGCCATTTTTGGAATCCACTGGAATTTAAAGATTTTTATAATCAAACATATTTAGGAGGCTGCGAGCATTCTTCATCCTGCTCCAGTTTCTCATGTTTGGTGTAGATGACCCCTTGAACTTCTAGTACAAATGGCTACAATAAGGCTACCAAAAGCATGTAGTATTTCTTTATGTGCATAAAAAAAACCACAACATTTAATTGTAGGAGGATCCAAACTTCTAGCTACATTGAAAAAGCCACTAAACAGAAAACAAAGACAGAACACTGTTTTCTCAGTGCTATTGATCCTTTCCACAATGAAAAGATGTGGAAAGTGTCTTAGTGACACTTAGTGTCTTAGTGTCCCTTAGTGTCTTGGGAGTTATAGTATTTGGCACACTTAAGTGAAATTACATTTTCCATCTAAGAAATCTGAAAAAAGAAAATATTAATGGGCCAATTTTTGAATAAATTATTTAATTAGCTAGAATGTTGGTTCAGGCAGTGATCATTAACAACTTTGCACTATTGATTTGCTGTGGCCTTCTGAGCCAAAAGCCAAAGAAGCCAGACTCTGTATGACAGAAGAGATGCCTACTACCTTGATCATCCAACGGTCCTAAAAACCCCACAAAACAAAGTAAGTCTGCTTTATTAGCCCTGCTCTGTCTGAAGTGGAGTGACAGCACATGAAAGCAAAGTTCTTCATTAATGATTAGCCATTAAGTACACAGGGATTCCCCTGCCAGCTTTACATGCTCACCTGAGGGGTGAAGGCAAAAATTTGATTTCTTATCACGTACAGCTTGGAGGTACCCAGCACTCCAATGTGTCGATGTGGACGTCCACTTAATTTCATGTTCTCATTCCTACCTGTAAGGAAAAGAAGAAAAAAAAGTCACCTAACACTTCCTCTTTGGTTTTCCACAACAACCATTTTAGGCCAAAAGACCTACTTCATTCATACCAGCAAGGTAAAAGATAGATAAGAGTGAGATGCTACAGACTGGCGTGCTTTGTATCAATATAAATCAAATTTTAAATCAATATAATAGCTAGGGTTCTTCAAAGGTCTGATTCAAAATCAAGATTTTGGCTTCACCAACCATGGAATTAGGTATTTTATTTACATTCATTGCTCAGCCCACAAAACTTCACCACCAAGAACAAGAGGTATGCCCTTTCAAAAAATAGGCCTTCAATATCTAACAGAAATTCCAGTGCCTTTCATTGTAGAACCTTAAAAGTTCTTGACCTTAAAAGGCTAAAACACACCTCAATACAGATTTTCTTTTCATGGGGGTAATAAAACCCAATTTTCTCAGTGAGGCTTATTAGCTAATGCTCTGCACTGCACCCTTTGCTCCAGCACCCATGAGCTGACTTCTGACAAGGAGAATAAGCCAAACAATTATGTGCCTGAAAAGAAATCCCTGTGAACATTACTAAAAAAGTCACTGTTAAAAACAGAACACCAATGTGTCAAAGCAGCCTACTCATCCCCCACTAGTGAAAGAACACTATTTCAAACTATTACAAAATAACTGCAAACTTCAGCTAAGCCCTGCAGATGTTTCATTTGTTACAAGTTCTTTGTAATAAAAAGACAAATTCTTTAAAAAAAAATCAGCACATGCAATTTCCCTTCTTCACATAAAGGGCACAATTTCTAAGATTAATTTGAAGGCTGTTACTTTGGATGTTTCAAAGCATCCAAAAAACTTCCTATATAAAAAAAAAAGCAATGAAAAATGAACAAAACCATGAACAGTCTCATACTCTTCTTCCGCATTATCCATAAACCATATTGCCATGGGAACATGCTCCAGATAGACAGAGAAGCTTGATATCGCTCCCCTTATCCATGCCGAAAAAGAAATCTACCAATGTTGATCCACCTCATCAGTTTTACTTTGTAGTAACATCCATAGTTTTGAGTCATGAATTTTTGGCATGCTTGAAGTAGTAAAAGTAAGTTCAATTAGGAATACGTGTAATAAATTTTCACCAAGACTCCTTTCATTCCAGCAAGCATTATAAGAAGAGCCAGTGGTGGCTGAAGGCTTACCTGATTTTCAACTTAACTATAATCGGTTTGAGGTTTTGTGCATTTATTTAATCCAATTGTCAGGCTCAGGGGGACAACAGGCTGCAAGGGCCACTGCTGAGGAATTGGTACTTTATTTAAAGTCTTCAGGTT
This sequence comes from Heteronetta atricapilla, assembly GCA_011075105.1. NCBI lineage: Eukaryota > Metazoa > Chordata > Aves > Anseriformes > Anatidae > Heteronetta > Heteronetta atricapilla. The sequence continues at coordinate 125,892,025 of CM021731.1, read as the reverse complement.
AGGAAAGCCATAAAGGTATTTGCAATAGAAACAGAAGGCTTCAGCAGCTCCACTCAGCTCAGGGTTGGAAGGAACATTACCAAGAAGCTGACACCTAGAGATGCTCTGATAGCAGCAAAGCCCCCCTGGTTTGGAACAGAAAACTTCTAAGAAAGTCTGCTGGTAGAATGGCAATCGTACTGCAAGGTCTCCAGGCCAAAGAAAGAAGTATTCTGACTTCTGAAATGAGAAACATCACTTTTTCTACATTTTTTCCACGCTTTTTTGTTTTGTTTTTTTTTGTTGTTTTTTTTTAAAGCCAGTTTTTCTCTTTGGAAGTAGCTCCTGCAGAACAAAGAGTCAGTGCTTGCCTAACTCTGTCACAACTGAGCACAGTGAAACTTGTATTTTAGCCATTTTTCTGAGGCATTTTTTTTTTCCTACTGGAGACCCTAATTTAACACAAAAGTTCTAATGTTCTTAACCTTCCTTACACAAATGTGGGAGGTTACTTGTGTTTTTATTATTATTATCATTATTTTTGTTTTGTTGTTTTTGTTTTTTGAAGTCAAAGACATTGATACAGTTGGAAGGAAAAAAAATTGTACAGCAATAGAGAGAGGCTTCCATATTTAAATACCTACCCAGCTTGGTGTAGAGATTACTCAGGATGCGGGCTGGTTGCACTCGCAGTGGATGGATATCAGCAATGCTCTGAACGTTGATTCCATGGTCTTGCAATAGATTCTTAATTTGATTAGATTCTGCCAGAATAGTTACTGCGTAACAGAAAACAGAAACACTAGTAAGAAACAAAGTTATCTTTTTTAACTGACTGCCATTATTGTCACTCTCAGCTACTGTGTAATTGACTCAAAATGCACAAAGACCTCACTTCTTTCTTAATTTATGACTCCATGAGATCTAAGGGGATTGCAACAGGACTTCAGAGAGCTTTAGGCTCTCTGCTCTTCAGTACATCTTGTCATTCTTTTCCACTCTGGATCACAAAGTAACTCAAATTGGAAGAGACCTCACAAGGCCTCTACTCCAACCTCCTGCTCAAAGCAGGGCCAGCTCTGAGGTTAAGACCAGCTTTCTTGGGGCTTTATCATTTTATTTTGATCTTTTTCAGTACCACAAGTTTGGACTGTGAAGCCTCTTTCAGGAGACAGGGCTTTGCCCCTGTAAGACCAGGGGAAAAACAACTTGAAAATATTTGTTGTTTTAGTATGGCACATCAAATCTACATAGTCAGGTCAATGGCAAACAGGGGCTGTTATCTGTACAGCAATAAACGTTACAGAAGCTGTAAAATGGCAGAGGTAGAAAAAAGAATAAAAGCCCAAATTGGAAGAATTTACTATTCAATGCCTGAATTTACAACCTAGGGCCTGCCTCTTGTCCTACATGAGCTTTTGCCCATGCCATCTGGCTTATTGGTTTGGGGCTAATGATTCAGTATTCTTCTTTGCATTATAAATAGTTGTCAAAGAATGCTAAAAGTAAGAATGCATTTATATTTCTGTGAGAAATCAAGCACTTCAGAGTAACAAAACACCACCACTGTGATACACCAAGAAGGGGTAAACAAGCACATGTCCAGGTCAAAATACCACTGATGAAGACTGCTTCTGCTAAATGTGCCATTCTGGAAAAGCAACCAGGTCAGGCCCTGGAAAATGCTTTATCCCAGATCATTTGTTGTTTGCCCTCCACTAAATTATGTGGGTTTGGCTGTTCCTGAACATATGCAAGAAGCTAGTCCCTGAAGCAGACAAAAGGAAGCTCCAAGTCTGGATGCTTTCTGCTCTCTAGCTTGCTCCTCACCTCCAGGAACAGAGATACACCCCACTCATTGCTCTCCTGGTTTCCCTGAAGAGGGGCTGCACAAAAACCTGACTGAACTGACCAGTCTCCTGTCAGTCTTTTCTGCCAGTATCTACCATGACCTTTCTTTTCAATATAAAATTGAGTCTGCCACTCTCCAGTCCCCAGTCTTAAAATTTTAAAAAATACTTCTTAAGAGGTTTGTTAAAACTGATCTTCTCTCATGGAAAAAAGCAGCCAGAGAAACAACCCTCTTCTCATTGTCACAGCATCATGAAAGCATCCTTGCACCATATGAAAACCCACAACATTTTAGAACACATCTTTCTTCATTCCCATACATACAGACTTCACTACCACATACTCCAATTTACCCAGAATGTTTCAATAATTCCCTAACCTTGTACCACAACATCAGGTTTAAATCCAGTGGAAAATCTTCTGTTTAAGGGATCAATTTCACCTGCAGCCAGAAATCCCTAGAATAAATGCAAAAGAAAGATAAAAGAAAGGACACATACAAAAAATAAGTAAAAGGCTTCTAATGACATCTAGAAGCTATTTTAACCAATTTTAATTTTTAATGGGAAAGCAAGTCTTGAGTCTGGTTTCACCATCCACTAAGCAGTATATTCAATAAAAACAGCTGCAATATTTTTCAGAAAATAGTTATGACTGACACAATCTGCGTATCCTTATTTCCTATTTTAGAGTTGCAGCAAGTGAAGCAATTTTGCCAGGTCAGTGATTTTTCTGCAGCTCTACAGAGATACTCAATTGTTCCTTTAACAAGTCCATGAATAACACTGGACAATTCTACAGGCAGTTTATGCCACAGAATAAGGCACAACCCACTGGAGCTGAAACAATCTTAGCTCTGAAGCAGCCAAGTCAGCTTGGACTTCACACTCCTCTAGCCTAACCATATATCCAGTCCATCTGGCAACTCACTCAGCTTGATAAGAAACAGACAATTTAATATTTTTATTTTTTAAAAAAAAAAAAAAAAAAAAAAGTTCCTGAAAGCTCAGAGTCATGCCTTCATGGTCCATGTGCATCTTCTGGAACATACAGTGTCCCCTACCTGACAATCAAAATTTACTTAAAGCCTAACCCATTTCAAAGAAAAATGGAATACAAACTCACCTACTATACAAGAAATAATTACCTCTGCTAATAAGCAGCTAAGGACGTACATTGACTGGCCCCAAAGATGAGGCAGCTTTCCCACGGGGACACGATCCACTGAGTGAGGATTTTCATACTCCTCGTCTACCTGAATACAAAAGCACAAACAAGAAAATTACCTTGAAGTTCTGAAGACCGATCAATAACATGGAAGTATTTGAAAAATACAAAGTCTATAATCTACCCTCTCTAATCTGTTATTATTACTGATATGTCTCAATTTTACTTTTGAGGCTGAATGCTCTCTAGGACAAGAGCTATGCTTCCTTAATGTAGACCACCCCGATCTTCAAAGCTAGAGGTTGAATGTGGACTCTGCATGCAACTAGAGCTTTGGTGTTAGCACCTCCCCTTTCTTCTCAGCATCCCTTTGCTGCCTTCCCTCTGGCAGCTTGTAGGGAATTGTCTGCTTTCCATTTCCTTGGACAATGATGCCTGAACTTCACTGATGACCACCTGGCTTCCTGAAAGTTCACCTGAATGTCCCTTCCAAAAATGAAGGCTATTCCACATTTCTTGAGTTAGCAAGAACGTTCAATGGAAAAATGAAGACTCTATTAATTTAGGAAAAACAAACAGGCCAAAAAAAAGAACCCCAAACCCTACAACAACAACAAAATTACTCCATTTTGCAGTATACTGATCTTCTGAGGGAAGGGGATAAAACCTTCTGGATAATATCTTTATCTATCTTTAAGCCATTTAAAAATATATAAATGGCAGGCAAAAACTAGCCCATTTATTTATCATGTTCATCAGATCATCATCACATCAAAATTCACAAGAAGACTGAACTTTTACACACTTGTTCCCACTAGGCAGATAACTCAGAGCTTCAGCCTCTGATGTTTGAGCTAAACATCAGCCTTTGACAGTCCTTAGCTCAGACCAAGCAAGAAGGCTCCACGCCCTTAGTGTGCGAGGGCTGAGAAGTCTGGAGTGGGAGGAGAATTGGGCAGGGAGAGATACAAAAGCAAATACCATGGAAGAACATGTAGTGTTGTCTGAATTTCTGTCACAATGGGAGAAACAGGTAAAACAGTGACAGCCAAAATGGAAAAAAGAAAAACAAAAAATAAACTCACCAAAAAAAAAAAAAACCACAAAAACATCTAACATAAATTCCAATTCACCTGAAACCTGCATTTATTTTAAATACAAGATCTAGAATAAAAAGAGCACAAACCACTGACAGAATAGGCATGTTTATTAGCATCTCTATGCTTATTTCTTATTCTTATTAGCACAGTCTATGTTTATTTCTTCTTTGAGCATCAGTTTGTAAATCAGCAACAGTGCTTCTTAAATATGTCTTGTTGTGAGAACTTAATTTTAGACCTTCTCTAAAACCTCCCTAGGCACTTAAGATTCCCAGCTCCAAGATCTGATCATCTGGAAACCTAAAGTTTGCCATTTCTTGGCAAGAGCCATGAGAGAGCTGTTAGTTTTTAATAATGCATAGTGGTCTTTTTTTTTTTCCTTGCATTGCTAGCTTTGTTTTTTCAGCTACAGGAAAATTATAGAACTGACACTGATTTTGGTATCCATACTTCACATACAGAATTGGATGCTTCAGTTTCACAATACCTTTTCTGGAGGGACTGCGTACAGCTCAGGCATTAGAACTATTCCATTCTTTTCTCTAATAAGTATTCCTTCCAAAGCCTCTCGGTACTCTTCTACCTGGAAATATTAACAAAAGGGAGAATTCACAACACGGTCAGCAAAATAGAAACAGTAAAAGTTAAAATATCAGTAATTTTCTGTTGAAAATTAGTAACAAATAAACAACAAGGGTGGTGGTGAGGTGGATCACAACTTGCTTATGGAAGAAAAGGCTTCGAATTCTCAGATACTGTTCTAGCATCTCAATATTATCAGCCTCCAAAACATGAACGCACATCTTTAACCAGTTACAAACTACCAAAGCACTAAACATACTACAGTTGAGAAGTTACTAGAACAAATTTTGCATGAAATTTGATGATGATGACGCAGTGACATGGAATATGTCAGGACAGACAATATCCATGAGGAGTGTAAGGTGTGTGAATTATTAGCTTTCTACCAAGCACATTTGTCTATGATTTTCTGAATCCTGCTTTACAGGACTGGGAATTCAGTTTCTCTTAAAAATTCACCCTGGGGAAAAAATAAAATAGATGTAAACTGATTAAAAATACCTAAGTTAACCAAATGGAAAATCCCCTTGTTCTTGTGTTGCTAGACACCATGTTATGAACAGGAATACTAGGCTGATACAAAACGAAAAACATTCAATATTCTTTTTACCAGATTCCTTATTTCATCCCATTTCTTAACTATTGAATTCCAAGTTTTTAATTACAGGGAAGCTGCCTTCCAGCACTACCAGAACTTGATTTTGAATTCCTACTTCTGCTATACATTTCTGAGGAAGTAGCTATAGTCTAATGCACAAGTTAAGGTACCCACACGTTCTGTCATGGTACACTAGTATTTTCAGTATTCTGTCCTTATCCACTCTGAGTCCTCAGGATGCTTATTTTCCTAACAAGTGCTGCCACTGCAACTATGTGTTTGCCACAGTAACTATCGAAGATACTCACCTGAGTATCTCAACTCACTCACGCAGCTATGTTTAAACTGTGGGAACTGGGGGCAATTGTCCATTCTGAGCACACCCTAGCACAGACCATCTGCATACCATAAAGATAATCAGGTACATATTGTTCCTAGATCACCTAACTAAGTTCTGGAGACTGCTTTCTGAAGAGACAGCTTATTGCCTTGACTAAAGTTTCAGTAAACTCTGACTTCTCCTCATGAAACAATGCCATTTCTCTTCCCACCAGACTACTGCTTTGTTCAACAAGTCAACTCATATTTCTCATGCTAGTAAATACCTCAATTCATGACATCTGGTACAGAAAGATTTTTTGGTCTGAAAGCCCCTGCTTTGTTTCTGATGGCATTTTATTTTTAAGGCATTATATGTAGCAATCTCCAGTCCCTCTGCATACTAGGCAATTTTAGATCACATGTATTCATTACTTCCTTCAGGCCACCAATCTGCAGAACTCTTGGTGCAAACACATGTAGTGCTGGCTACTTGCTGCTCTTTAAGTTATCAGTAGCCTCCAGGAACGACTATAACCTTTGGAGGGCTACAGTCAGTTTAGCTCCCATGACCACTGATTGCTTGACACAGCAAAGGCATGAAACTTAGGGAATCAGCAATTAACTTATGGAATCAGTGAAAATGAAATGGCTCCTCTTAAGGGTCTAATCCACCCCAAATCTCCTAGAATGTATGAAAGCAAATTTTTGTGAATCCCAGTGAATTCCCAGTAGTGTTTGATGCCAACAGAGCATCCATATTGCACAAGATTCAAATAGTAACACCTATCACACCACAGCCCCAGAGCAGCATGCAAGACCAAAGGCTCCATGTCCTCACCCAGCTACTGATATCTGTAGTACATCATTCATCTACACAAATACTTAATAATACCAATATTGCACATGGTGAAGGATCAGCATTCTGCTGGGTTCTACTACAGGAAAGGGTTGTTGAGACTTTCACGGAGACAACTGCTAAACAAAATAGACAGAGCAAAGCTACAAAATATTTCTTTGCATTTCCATTCAAAGGTGTTTCCTTTTTCCTCACCTGAATTTTGTCCTCATTAAATACACCATCAATTAGGAAGTACGTCCAGAACACTGGCCACTCACATTCAATATTCTCAAACAGTTTGAGCTCAGCAGGATCGTAGTGCAGCCTGCTTGGATCCTGGAAATTCAATCATGTTCATTTAGTCACAGCGCTAAATTAGTCAAACTCCATATATAATGGAAGTCTATTTTATACAAATAATTAAAACCAAGAAACTAATAAAAACACAGGAACCGGTTTCCATGCAGCCTCTTGATTTCTTTTTCACATTCAGTCCCAGGCTCATTTAATCTGTTTCCAGACAAATCAACCCTTCTCAGACTCAGAATCTAGGTGTCACCCAATAATCTTGTCTCTGCCCTAGTTCAAAGACAGCCTGGGGCACCTCAAACACACTGCTTTCCCCTAGGCACCATAAGCATGTCACTCCTTGTAGAATGATGAATTAATTCTCTCAGTAATAAGTGGTTTTCAGACCATAAGTCTCATTCAGACATGAGTCATTCCCAGGGCGGATGCCTGGATTACTACCAAAGATGTCACCACTAAGATGTCTTAACAATGATGCAGAACTTCACCCTTCATGTACACGAGACCAAAAAAAAAAGTCCATAAGCAAGAGATAACATTCTTCCTAATGTCTACGGAAAACACACATCAGAAATACCTCTCTGGGTGTCTTGTAGCCATCCCGGAGAAAACGACAGCAGCCATAGCGGCCCTATAAAAAAAGACAAAATTACAGAAAACTTCACATACCATTCTTTCTCACAGACTGACATCTGCGTATAAGCAGTGAGTTTCCAGTGCCACTTAGGGATTTTCCTCCCTCTGTTCCATGCAGGGACCCAACAAGTCTTGCAATCTTTGTTTAACTAGGATTTCTGTTAAGAAAGGAAGTTCTGCTTCTCTTTCTCTCTGAAAAATAAAAATAAAGGAAATCCTTACCTGCAATTTGGAAATGATTTCGCTCTTGGTTACATTAACAAGGTTTATATCCTCCACTGCAAAAGCCGGGTAAGAAATAATAGAGAGAAGGCCAGCGTCTATCTCCTTTGACGTGGATGCCCTTGGCAACATGGAGTAAAGTATAGACTGAGCAAAACAGGAACAAAGAGAGGGATGTAAAATAATTTGTCTTGTTCAAAAGACTGCGTAAAATGCAAATGGAATATACTATTTGCAGACTGAGAAAGAATTCACTGCATAATTATTTTAGCTGAGTTAATAGGAGAACACTTTCATGTGATCTACTATAAACAGGGTGAACAGCGCAGTCTAAAATCATCCTTATTAAGTTTTCAGCTCAGTTAATCAACACTAAATTTAAAGAACAAAAGGGGAGGGGAAAAGGACCTGGGTTTTCTCCTAGCAAAGGAAAGAGAAAAGTAGTTTTTACCTGACAGTGTTCTACTTCGTCAGGAAGAACATGAATCACTGATTTGTGCCCTCCATGAGCTCCAAAAAGATCTAGTTCATCTATTGCTTCCAAAGCAGCCTTCAAAACAAACAAACACACACACACCCAAATAAAAACAAACATTAAATAACTTTTAAGTCAAATATACACCCTAGCACCTGTACTTTTCTTCAGAATGAGATTAGGTTAGAGAGAAGTTTGCTCCACAGACTTTTTTTCAACTTCAATGGGAAGCACTGAAGTATTTTAGAAAAAGTAAATATTTTTGCCTTTCCACTGGAAGGATACAAGACTGATGTGCTGGTGACCCTTCTTTTGATTAGAATGCAATGCAAAGCAATGGGGAGTGGTGCTTCTGCTGAGATAATACCTGAATAGTATTTAGTAATAAATGTTTCTCCTGTCCCACAGCCCAAAATAACTCCTCCATTTAGTAGCCTTTCACTCCTCCTTCCTGCAGGGCTATTCACAGAGGAAGGCTTGATCAACATGCCCAGGACCATTGGAGGCTGTTTGCCATAGAAGAGAGAATTGCCATCTACCTCTTACTGATATAATTGCTTCCCAAGGGAAAGAAAGACGAGATGTCTGCTCTCTGCACTCTGACTGGCCAACCAGACACATCATGCCCTGTCTCTGCAGGTGAATCAGCACATCTTGTACCTCTCAGCCATAATGCGTATGCCTAGGGAAGACATTAGCAGCCCAAACTTTCACTCTGTTTGAGCACCCCTACTTTAACCTAGAAGGCTACGAAACCCTGGCTTTGCTGATGTGGGGTTTGCGGTGCCACCCAGGGACTGGGGCAGGAAGAGAGCAAGGATTGGGCGACCAGAGCCAGCTTAGCAGAGCTTTCCCCTGAAACTCCAGTTCGCAGGGCTGTGGCAGCACTGAGTGCTGCTTCGTGTCCATTTGTATCCTGCAGCTTCACCCTAATGCAGAGGGACCACAGCAACCCCCACCAGACCGTTCAAGACAAAAACCTCACTGAGGCACCCCCACACTGAAGCTGCCTTGTCACTATTTGACTCAACTGCAGCCAACACCAGCAGCTTCCTCCTCTTGCAGCCAGCCACGCAAGATCTTGGTTACTGATAAATCATGCTGAAATGCAACTGCACCTTTGATGTTAGTAATACTCGGCCTGTCAGTCCCCCAGACACCTTGTGAAATAATTTCTTAGGCTGATCTGCTGTTTTCCAGAATTTACATCTTACTTGAAAACATCCCGTACAATACTGAGGGTAGAGAATTAAGAAGGAGGGATTAAAAAAAAAAAAAAAAGCCACTTAAGACTGCACCTCGCTGAACCTATCAGATTCATGCCTCAATGACCCTGCTAGATATTTTGCAGTCCTTGGAACAACTGTACTAAGGTCCTTCAATGCTAGCCATTATCACAAGGATTTGGCACTGAATATTCAACTCACACCCAAAGAAAAATTCTTATACAGTCAGTTAACAGCTGCAGGGGCCAGGAAGGCTATGTAGAGGAAGCTATCGGGTTCACCAGAGCCATTTAGAGTAAGAGAACAGCCAAGGAGGAGGAGTCAGGAAGACATTCTCACTTTGGCCATCCCTACGGAGCTCGCGTTCAGTTCAGGGATGCCCTGGTTTGTCTTATCACCACGTTCCCAAATGCCATAATCCTGCAAGAATAACAAAAAAAAATGGCATGGTTACATACAAAACTAGTTATTTCCCTCCCTTGCCTCCACATGCACAGCCCCACCACAAAACCAGACCCTTGTATGAAACTTGTCCATTGGCGTTAAAAAATTCCTCAAGTCTCTGAAAAGCTCCTCCTCATATTTAAAGAGCAGTACATAAAGATATACCCCAGCAGGATGAGGTCTATAATCATGAACCGCTTTCTGCACAGAACACACAAAGCCCTTTATCCTGCATGCTTCTCCCTGTATCTCTTCAACTCTTTACTTTCAAAAAAAAATGTTTGATAACACTTTGCTCTTTTTAGAAAGGCTCATAACATGAGATATCAGGAGTTATTATTAATTACCAATAAAGCTCAAAATAACAATTTAGGAAAATCTATTATGATGATAGAACAAATATATCTCACCCAGGCAGCAGTAAATCCCTCCACAGCCCTCCCACCATCTCCAAAGACGCTGCTCACAACATGAAGTACTGACAGATTCTGACATCCTCTCATGGAAAACAAGTCCATGTTTTCATTCGCCATCAATAAATAATTTTTCACCCATACCTGAGCAGTGTTCAGATGTTTAACAGTTAAATAAGTACTTACAGCAACTTTGTAGGCGGCTTCTATGTAAAAAACAAGATTCTGAATAAAGGCAACTTCATCAAGGGTGAAGATGATACGTAATCCTGATTAGAAAAGGGGAAGAAAGTAATTACACATATTAAAATAGAAATATTTACTCTTCAGTGAGCTTCAAGCTTTTGCTTATTTGCTACCAAATACTGTCCACAGAAACCAATGGAAAGACTCACGCTGATTTCAAAAGAAGCAGCAGCAAGCCTCAATATTTGCTGCTGATAAACTATTTCAAATGCCACCAATACACATCACCTGTTTCAACAGCCAAAAAACCACCCTCAGCAGGAGAGTGGCATTCATCCCCAGAGGGCACAGAGCAGAGATGCCTGGGCCAGCTCTGGCTCTCAAGAACCGCGTGGCAAAACTGCAGCAGCAGCCCCACCCCACCATCTGCTTCTCGCTCTGCCAGGAGATCACCAGGATAAGAGCCTTATCCTCTCAGGAAGAGTACAGGTGAGAAGAGCACAAAGTAAAACAGTGCCAGCAAAAAAAAGGAATACAGATAGGACTAGTGGCACCTGACTCGAAGTGGTCACTCTCACGAGAAACCTGTTTGTCCATCAGCACAGTCCATGCAGTCTTCAAACACAGCTCTTCTCTGACATGACTCTGTGTAGCTCATGTATTTGTATGCCAACAAACTTTAAGGGAATGGACACTGCCCGGGCAGTTACTGTGCGTATGTCAGGATTTCACATCTACATCTCTTTTCCACAGAAACGTTATTTTCTGAGTAATAACTACGCAAAGATCTTTGAAGCTAGTTACAACTCTTTTCCATTTAAACGAAAGCTGGCATACAAAGACTGCAACAATAGTCAAGGCTAACGTAACTTCTGCTTACCTGATGCAGTCATCTGTGCCAAGAAGAGCAGATAAAGTGAAGTTGCATCTACTTGCAGATGTCCCCACTGGTCATCTCCAACCACCGTGGCACAAGTAGCTGAGTTATACTTGGCGTGCAGGCAGTCTTTGGTACTCTGTGTGCATTTGAACTTCTCTACCTTATCTACCTGAAAAACACCAGAGATTTCATATATAAATAATGTTGGAAGAAATTCTCCAAATAACTTTGAAACAAGCCTTGTCTTAGGCAAGGTGAAACACAAGGTCCTAATTTTTATTCCCTGAGTTTGATAACAAACTGAGGTAACAGAGAGAGAGTTCTTTGACTTCAGACTCTAGCTAAATCTGTATCTGTTTGGGAAAAAGTAAATTTAAACCACACATTGAAATTCAGAACTCTATTATGGGTATGCATGTTTGGAAAAATCAGTTTGCAAAGGCAAAACTGAGATTTGCTACAAGTCTGATCTCAAAAAGGTGCAAGTAGGATCAATTTTGTTCAAAGAAACTACAGGACTTTAAAAAGACATCCCACACGACTTTGTACAAGTGCATAAAACCATGATCATTCTACAGAAAAAAAAAAAAAAAAGAAACGCAAGGAGTATCTGCTTCAAACGAAATGCTTTGTATTTACAGCACCTACTAGTTCAACTCATACCTATGCCAAAAAGTTTTCTCCCCCACTGGCAACAAACACATGAGTGGAAGTCAATCAAATCATTCACTGCTACTTGCCTGCAAGTGCGTGCTACTGTGCTACTGCCAGATGGACACTTTCCATACAGTAATGGCTTGGAAAGCTAAGGCTCTTCATTCTGGGCACAAACTTTTTCCAGAATACCTTCTTTCTCTTCCTTCACCTAGCAACTGCAGCTACAGCCCTGCACCTCACCTTGCCGCTACCCGCAGTAGATGTTGCTGGGTTATAACATACCTGTCTCATCATGCACTGTAGGAGCCCCCGCATCAGCTTCACAACATTCTGCAGGAACAAAGCAAACCAGTGACACTTGTGCATCCCCAGCCTTATCAGATGTTACAAACATTCAAAAGTCACAGAGTTCACACTCCCTCCTAATGTCCTTCCAAAGACAGGAAATTGTGTTTGACTCAAATGCTTTAAATGCCTTTTTTTTTTTTTTTTTTTTTAATTTGCTTGATCCCTGTCTAGGAGAATGTATCTTTTCCCAGGCCCTCCCTAAGCAGTGGAGCAACCCTCTGTGGTCTTTCTATCTGGCTAAGGAAGAGAAATGCCACATGCTGTTAAGAACAGTAACAATGGTTTGTAGAGCACCAGATCCAGGGAACGCTGGTAAATAACTGCAAGGCATTGACACAGTAACCTGTGGAGTCTCTTCATCTCTTTATACAGCACAACAGCAAGCAGATGACTAATGTAAAGAAAGGCATCTTAGTGTGCACAAAGAGAAGCACAACATTTAGTCTAAAATGAAGAAATCAAACCATTTTTTTAATCCAGAAAATTATTAAGGCCTCAGAAGATGATCAAGCAAACTGAGCCAAGGTTGTTGTGTCACCACAGACCACCCTGGTTTGAGAAGTACACATCTGCATAAAATTTATTCCTTCAAAACTACATCAGGACACTGAAACACTCCCTCCCCTACCATTTAACCCATCTCTACACTCTCTCTTCTGATATCCACTTTCCCATCTGTGAACTAAATAAACTAACTGTGTGAGCTTCCTCCCCTTCCAGTTCCCTCCCGGTCTGTAGATCTTCACCTTTGTTTCTGACCAAACACGTCTATACAGCATGTATGACTTTCATGAGACTACACACACGCACATTTCAAAGATAGCTACATTAAAGGGCATGCTTCTCCTTAAGGGAAAGAACAGTCTAGCAGATAAAATGATATCCTAGGATTCAAGCAACCTAAACTTGATTTTCGGCTCCACAATACACCTCATGAGGGATCTCAAAGTTTAATCTGAGAGGTTTATCAATCTGGGCATAACATCTCTCAGAAGCCTAGTTTTCAACAATCTGCCACACAACGGAAGTTTGACTCCTACCAGTTTCTGTTTTGTTTATATTTTAATTCAGATGTTAGCCTCTCTGTTGCTCAGTTCTCCAAATCTTTCTTCCTGGGAGGCAGCTGGAAATACAGGCCACCTTGTGGCACACAGACACTGCTGCCAAGGGAACAAAACACGTATTCCATGCTGGGAGACCTGTGCCAGATCCCAGACATGGCAGCAATGCAAGCACACCACTCACAACCGCCACCCTATGAAAAACAAACAAACAAAAACCACAGCATAGCTGGTTTATGCCAAAAACTTTGACGTACCTGCTCAAGTTCGTAGGCTTTGGCCTTATCCTCGTCCCGGTCTGCATTCTTTCGGTACGCCATCCCGAGCCCCCACACTGCCAGGATGCTGTAGACGTTGTCCCGTACCCAAGCATCCTTGTGGTCTGTACCAGCTGAAAGCAGCCCCGTTACTGGATTCTAAGCAGAGTAGAAAGAGTACAGAACGGACATTATCACCTGAAATCCCATCTACTAAGATGAACCAATTCTTTCCTTATTAAAAGAGAAAGAAACAGAAACAAAAGAGAAAGCCAAGGATGATTTCACACTGGTTGCACACTGCGGCTGTCACAGTTTTACAGTAAAGGAGAGGCCCAGTCCTTTCCCAAACTCGCACAAGTGAAACACAAAATTTCTTTCAATGCTTGGGATGTAACTTAGGGCACCTAGCTGGGCATCCTCGTCCACCCAGGATGACTAGCTAAGTCACTGGGTGAAATTGGAAACACACTGAGGAAATAAGAATTTAAATTTTGCATATTTGGAAGGAAAACAGGGTACTGAGTTAACACTGGAAACTATGTTTTGGATCTGTTCTTGTCTGTGGCGTGACCTCAGCCTGTGGCATGACCTCGAGGAAGTTAAAGAAATACTACTTCCCTTCGAGGAGGTGAAGAAAAGTATTTCTGTTTATTTAGCTACGTGGTTTATGAAAGCTAAAGCACGAATGCATGCAAAGCCTTTTTATACCCTCCAACACACAGAATGGCAAATTCTGATGGTGCTGAATAGCAGCGCTGCCTGAAAACCGGCGCACCGAGCAGTCTGCAAACACTCCATGGCATTTTTCGTTTAATCACCGTCTCCCATCACTTCATTACCATTAATTTTTCAGGCAGTTTGTCAGCTGCGTGCTCAAACAGAGAGGCCGGGATGGATGTAAGCTCACTTGCTGCCAGCGGGACACCCGACCCCTGCCGCACCGGACGCCTTTTCCGTGCCGCGGGGAGCACGGGCTTCGTGCCCGCCGCCACAGCACTCCAGCTCCCGTGCCAGCTCCGCACGCCTGGCACGCTCGTGGATGCAAGGTACAAGGTCAGTCACGTATCGAGCCCGTGCGACCTCAAGCAGCATCTTAAACCCCCGGCGGGGGGGGTTGGAAGCCGATGGTCTCTGAGGTCCCTTCCAAACCCTCGTCTGTTTCCAAACGCCTCCTGCTCGTGGCCAAGAGGCGGCTCAGGCTTGCCCCGGCTCGCTGCCCAAGCCCAGAAACCCATCCCGCAGCATCTCTCTAGGCCCTCCTGAGCCGCCTGCCTTGCTGCGACCCGGCGGCGCGCTCTGCACGCCCCGACCAGAATCGATCCGTGTCACGCACGGAGGCAGCCCAAGGTCACCCCCCGCCTCCCTTTAAGCGACTGCGGAGCCCCCCCAGCGCCTCCCCCCCCCGGCTCAGCACGGCGCGGCTCGGCTCGAATCCCCCGGCCGCGGCTCTGCCCTCACCTGGTGGCAGAGGATAGTCCGCTGGACCAGGCGGGCGTAGCCGTCCAGGCGCACCCCCGAGTTGCTGCGGCTCCTCATGGCCGCTGCCGGCCGCCCTCAGCCCCCGGCCGCACTCGGCGCGGCGGCAGCAGGAGATGGCGGCGGCCGCGGGCGGGGCCCGGAGCCGCCTCCCCTCGGCGCCCGGGGCGGGGGCAGCGCCGCGGCCCAGAGGGGCGGCACGGCTCTACCTGGCCATGGAAGTAGTCCTGACGGGAGAGCTGCGTGCTGTCTTGTGGCTCTCTGGCGGCATTTGTGTGCGAACTGCACCGCAGGAGCGGGGGCAGGGCTCTCCTCACAAGTTCGTTAGCTCCCTCAGTCACGGCCGTGCGGCTGTGGTTCGGCGAAGGTTTCCCAATCCCAGAACAGCAGCCAGTTCTTTCTCCCGTACGTTTACCGCTTCAGGGCATCACTTTTTACTATAAAAGTCAACAAAGATTGCGCACGCTCAGGGAACAGGTTTGCTCTCCGCGATGGTGCCAGCTGCACACAGCGTGCTGCTGTTTACCTAAACCTAAGCTCCAAATCTCCTGACACACGTCCCGGGCTTAGCTCCGCAGCCACAAGTTGATGCTCAGCCTTCCACCCCGCTTTCTCCCAGCAAAGGGGTTGCAGCTTTCAGCAGGCTCTGAGCTGCCACGGCTACGCCGCCAGCAGCACGCAGAGGAACAAGTGCCAGGAGGACATGTAGTCTGTAGGCCACGATACGGCCTAGCTGCAAAGCTTTAAGTGAACT
The DNA here is from genome assembly GCA_011075105.1 of Heteronetta atricapilla. Lineage (NCBI taxonomy): Eukaryota > Metazoa > Chordata > Aves > Anseriformes > Anatidae > Heteronetta > Heteronetta atricapilla. The sequence continues at coordinate 125,876,242 of CM021731.1, read as the reverse complement.
ACTAGGACGTGGAAGCAGAATAGCCACAGAGCTGTGTTTAATTGCATAAGGGTTTTTTTTGGTTTTATTTCCTCAAAATAAAAACAAATGAAGACTCCAAGCAGTGACAGTGGATATCCTTTTTAGGGTGGAATTTAATCATAGAAGCCAAACTCAGATATGTGCTTTAGCTCACAGCATCGTGATGGAAGACTTTCAGCAGACTTGAGGACAAGCACTGAGCAGACAGACACATCAGACCTTTTCTCTGCTACAAATAGATCTGCTAGAACCATGAAACGTGAAATATGACGTAGGAAAAAAAAAAATAAATGCAAGGGCAAGGTCAGTATTTTCTCCAGCTCATGTCATCTGAAGAATTGTAACACAATCCCATAAAATGACACATTTATCTAAAAGTCAAAGTTTATATATTTTATGTGTTTACTTGCTGTAGATTTATTATTTTTTTACAGTTGAAAATATAAATACAAGAACATTAAATAAATTTACAAGAAACAGTGCAAAGGCAATTCACCAATAGTTAAAGCATTCACAGAAATGCATTCCAGCTACTAGCATTCCAGTACCGTCTTTTATTAACATGCAGTTAAAACCTTGTGGATAAATACAACAAATACTTTAAGTTCGCACTTCAGAAGCATATTCAGAGTAGTCTCAGACACAGGTGACCAGAAGAACCCAGGCATTGCATATAGGACCACAAGAGGGTTTGAGTAATGAAGAGGTTCAATTGCTGAACTACGAGGGAGACCCAGAAAGGAGGTGTTTAACTGATGCATTTGGTTGAGAAGAGCATTTCCAGGGCTCCCTACTGAGTCCTCTGGGAAAGCAAAGTACTCTCTCCCCTGCAGTGTATGCCTGCCTCAAAAAATTCCCCTTCCAGGGTCCATCAGTCTGCGGTGCGGCACTAAGTTTGTTCTAGCTCTTGCTTTGGCAGCATCCAACCTTTCTCCAAGAACGCACGGAGCAGAAGAAATGGCCACAGCTGCACACCTGTGTAAGAAGTAGGCACAACCAGGGCTCCCGCTAATTTCTCTTCAAAAATCTTCACAATGGTGGATGGGTTCTATTTTTGTTCAGCTGTTTCACACGGAGAGCCTATATCCATCTTTTCCAGACAAATAACACAAAGAATATGAAACTTTGTTTCATGGATTACTGAGCTAGGGCCTCAGGATTTGGTTTGCCAAAAAAGGACCAAAGTAGAAGCAGAAATACATTATAACTGCTCAAGAGCTGCCCCTTAAAAACAGCCACACAACAAAATGAACAATTTACTAGGCTACTAAATACAGCAGCTAGCATTTATTTTCTGTATTTATTTATTTTAATTCGAAAAATAACACTTTGTTATTTTATTGTTGCAGATGAGAAATGGCAGTGTGTTTAATCTCTGGAATCCACACTCAAGATAAAATATCGACCCTGCTGAAATCAATGGCAAAAGCTCCCATTGACTTACTCAAGCCACTAAGATAATTTAGCTGTATTTAATAACCTACTGGCTACTTTACTTATCAATTCCTCATTCTTGGCACTCTCCTTTGAAGACACCCAGTTTCTTACCCCTCTCTGTTGTAATAAGAGGTCGCTAAAGGTTAAAGACCAATAGTGCTTGTATTTACAGCCCCGTATCTGGTGAATGTATTTAAACCACTGTAAGTGATTTCACTTACTGAACAAATTAGCTTCTGTATCATTCTATGTTAAAGTAAATTATTTCAATTAAAGACAACTGCAAAGTACAATAAAAGTTAAAACAAAACAGCAATTATTTTTCTATACAAAGGAATATTTAAATTTACAAGAAATAAATATAAAAGTATCACTAAGATGCTTACAGGCAGACATTTTCCTGCTTATGTACAGCGCTATTGCCTGCAACTACAACATACAAGAAGTTGAAGACAGTATAGCTAACATTTTTAAAGATGATATCCTTTGTATGCAGAAGTTGTAATTTCCTACATTCATACAATACTACCTTATGCATTATAATTATATCCAGATAAACTTAGTTGTAATGAAAAAAGCTCTAAACAAAACTTTCCTTTAAATGTAAAAATCCTCAAAAAACCTGTAATGAAGAATGAAAATGGGATAATACCAGCTGTAATTCAACATTTGAAATACCTTGTCAAAAAAGTAGCTCCCTCCCCACTCTTTTTTTTTTTTTTTTAATTAGTAATTGTCCTTGTCAATACATTACATGCTGCCTTGAAGTTTCAGTACCATATATTAAATAAAATCAGTTTTTGGGTCTTCTCACATTATGCAAAAACTGTTGAAGTAAATCTGTACTTCACACTGTAAAACAATGTTCTGTTTAAAATGAAATCACATTTTCTCAATGAAAGTTAGGCTTCCCCTCTTTGAAGTCCTTCTGAGTGAGATATGGCTATTTTGGCTGCCTGTATCATCCTTTTCTTGGAATACAAGTTGTTTGCCTGAGAAGTCATGAAGACATACATCACCGTTCTGTACGCTGAAAGAAACACCATTCTTCTCACTGGAAATATGGCCTGTAGAAACAAAAAAATGCATTCCCTATCAGAAAAGTAGGAATTACATATTTTCAATAGTGAAAGTCACAATTCTCAGAATATAGACTTTGACTTCGAACAAATTTGACTAGATAATATGCAAAATAATTCTAATTCTAGTTTTGCATTAACTAGTTATATAAAAAAAGGTTTCTTAGGTTTGCTACGTATGTGAAACAAGAAACTGTTGGACTAAACATGGTATTTTTTTTTCCTTTGAAGTACACTCATCTTGCAACATTTATTTCTGGAGAACAATCAGAATATGGCTTAGCTCCAAATATTTTTCTAAGCCATATTTAGATTGAGAATCTTAAACATTTGGGTAACCCTACAGTGAACATGTGTCGTACCACTACTGATTGCCACCTACTAATGAAATGGAATACCAGCTCCACAAATGCTTGATTCTCTGGATAGAATCCCCTATGTCTAGATAATTTTGTTGTGAATTAGGATTTCTTATTGTATTTGTGCAAACACTTTCAGTTGGATTTTCTTTTTTCTTTTTTTTTTTTTTTTTTTTTTAGAAAGCCTGCAAATCTAAAGGATGAGCCATGATTTTGATACCATTTGTATCATATGAGTAGGACTAAATTGTAAGGAGTATCAGGATAAGAGAACCGCCAAAAAGAACTGGCATTTCTTCTGGGAGAGCATGATTTTGTTAAACATGAAAAGTAAGTTTTCAAACACCGATGCAAAACTGTCATTTACACCAGAAACAGCAAAATAATAATTAAAAATTATTAATAAAAACACAAAACATCAAATTTTGCTCTTTGGATTAACATTCATAATACTTCACAAACAGCATCAGAACTGGCTATTGTTAAATCTACTGAAAAGACACAAGAATCAATGCAGAAACAGCTTGCCATTTATGGTTTTGGGAAGAGCAAAAGTACTGGTGAGAAACACTGAGACAGTGAAAGATGAGTCTGGTACAGGGATCAAGATCTGATCTTCTCTAGTACACCTGGCTTCGGTTCATCAAATACCTCGAGTATCCTGGAGCAGAATCCTGCTATGGCTCTGCCCTCCCTTTTCACTTTCTTGCTGCCTTGGGCTTCAGAACAACCCTCAAAGAAGCAAGTGCAGGGCCTGTGCAAGGTCACATTACCCTGTGCAGGGCCACATTACAGGATGACTTTTAACTATTTCTTGTTGAGGTCTCCAGGGGGAGAAGTATGTGGTGACATTCCTCCCCTGCACTTAACCCTTCCTGCAGAAAGGTTTCAGCTTCTAGAGTGACTGGCCTGGACTGCTTTTCTCTCTTCTGCTTTAGACAGGGCCCCCAGGCACACAACTTTAGTATCACTCTACCCAAATAGTTCCTCTACAGCATAAGCATTCACTTTAGGGGAACTGCATACCTTTCAGCACTTAGCCTACTCGCTCAAGCATATGTCACTGTAACTTGTGAGGACATCAGGAAATATTCTGACCCTATATTTAATTTTAAGTCAGTATGAAAGAGCATAGCACTGTATGATACGTACCATTTCCATTTGTGTGCACTGAATAATCATTATTCATTAGCAGTGTTGTAGAATTAGTGGAGTTACTGTTTGATTGTAAGGAATTGGAAGAACTGGATACACCTTGATTTACAGTCTGCTTCTTCAAACCATTAGTAGCAGTTCTACTCCAGTCTACAACAGATACACGTTACAGAAAATTGTGCTACTCAGACAAGCAAAACATGTAGTCAATAATGCAACTAAGTTAAAATAAAAATCAAGACTTTACCCACCCTCCTCACAGTATACTAAACAGATTAATATTCTTCAACAAATGTCATGATTCTTGATGTTTACAATTTTCGTATGTAGTTGCTTTTTCCTCTTTGGCCCTTTTTAATACAAGCCAACCATCTTAGTTCTATGACTGCAGACAGATTAGGTTTTTCCAGCAACTAAAGTACAGTTGATCATCTAAGTTGAAGCGTATAAACAGTGTATATATATATATAGCTTTATGAGAAGTCAACTACTGAATAACAAAATAACATAAACCTATTTCTAGATTTTTTGGTTTAAAGTATATTTCACCTTGCTCTTGTTGAAGTAATTAACAAAACTACACTTGACTTAGAAGCTAGAACCAATCTTACAGGTTCCTAATGATGATCAAAAGTCTTCTGCAAAGACATGTCCATACACTGCAATGGAAGAGATCAACTGCAGTTAACACTTTAATGCAACAGCATGCAAGAACTGCATCAATTGCCACCTTTAAAGAGCATAATTTCAGAGGTTTTAGCATATTACAAAATACTAGGAACTTAACACTGAGATAAGTACTGAGAAGTTAGAAAAAAAAAAGAAAGTTTCCTTATTTACCAGAGTTTTCAGCCAGCCTGAATTTCCCACAACAAAGGTATCTTCTCCACTGTTTACGGACATTTTCCTTTGTTACACAATAGAAGATAAAAATGAAGAATCCTGCAAAGCAATGATTGACTTTTACTACTTCTTAAAGAACAACATTTTATTTTTTCTTCATTTGTTTTTAATTTCTAATCAAAAGGGATGACACCTTTCTTTGGTGAAAAATTTGAGAATGCTGAACGCTGGAGAATACTTTTCCATTGAATGTAGAGGAAATGATTCATACACACAAATGCAAGAAGGACAAATATAACCAAATCCACAAAGTTCATGATGTTTCTACTTTCAAATAGGAAGGGAAAAATTCTGTGGATCCTGAAATTTACTTAGCACTTTTGAAAAATAATTCAAAGCAATGTATCAGGACATGGTACAATACTGTCAGGCTACACAGCTCTCAACAAATGGCATGACATTGCGACAACTTTTTATTAGCAGATGACCTGTTACCACCAATTGTAATAGAACCAGTAATTAAAAAAGTTTTTAATTCTTGAATTCCTAGTTCCTGAAGCATCATTATTGAACTTTCCACAGATCCAAGGAGCTATTAACTGGACACAAAATCATAGCTATGTCACTTAGAGCATCATACAAAGAAAACAACTCATATCTAAAATATTAACAAATGGTACCCCCTTTACCGCAACTTAAAGCCAAATATTTTCTAGAAGGGCCGCGGTCATCCCTATCTCATGACAACCTTGCATTACAGACATTACCTGCTTCGCATTCACTTCTACTGACACACAATGCAACCTAACTCTCCCTGCTTATAGAAGCCCTCCCTTCCATTTTAAGTAAGGGTGGCACTTGGTCTTTGCACAGTTTTCCAGCTGCAACATGTCCTTGACAACATCACTGTTAGTTTTATAATGAATGGAAAAGAACAAGAAGGAAAACTAAATGTTCAGGCTGGCACAGACTCACAAGTATGTTATGTTCACTCTACTTTTAAGGTCAGTTAAACATGTAAATTCCTTCTAGGAGAGATTACTTACATCTTTGGTAGCTTAAATAACTTCTTAACTTTGGCTTTCAGGACAAATATTTGAATGTAACTACATCTTGCTCTACTCATGGTTGTAATACCACTTTCAAATTCAGTTTTGAAGCACTGGCATAAGCTTAAAGTCAACACAATTTATGCATCCTATATTAGTTTTAATATCAGGATTTGTCCAGCATCTAAGTTAAAGCTGAGTAAATGTGGAACTTAGCCTCACATAACAGAGTAGTTTTATCATACAGAATCTATAGTCCTGAGTTGGTTCCACAGTTTCATGTGAGACCTGTGAACATAAGGGTTCAACCCCCCTCTTAACCAAATAATCTGGTTATCAAAAATCAAGATACTGATGGGAGCAGCCATAAAGGCAACCTGACTATGAGAAAAATACTGACAGAAAACGTCTGCTAAAATATCGACAGAAGATGTCTGCCAGCCTGAGAACTACTAGCTTGAGAACTAGGCCTGTGAACCAGAAGCATGCTTGAGAAGTGCAGCTGGCCTCTTTGAAGGACAGCTGGGTGCCAAAGAACCAGAGACATCCTGTAGATATTAATAATAACAGCAAAACCAAGGAACTGTAACTGCAAATTATCTGGGAAGGGTGAGAAATGCTCTGGAATGAAGGTAAAACACCCTGAGAAAGATGGAATCAGTAACTGCTATTGGCTGTTTTAGTCAAAAGAAGACAAGTAGTCTGTGAAAAGTAAAATTGTGTCTGGAAAAATAGAAACTGAATGAAATTAGCAGCACCTTTTGGCTGCTCTAAGTGGCACCCTCTTATGTCTTTGTGATATAAAAATGACTTGTTTTCCGCGCAAAATGGAATTTCTCTCTCTGAAACTTCCTGTGCACAGACTTTTCCTACAAGATTTAGTTGCTGGGGACACCTGACTGACTCCAGACTCCACAATGAAGACCATCTTCAAAGTGAATCTTTGTCTGTTGTCACTTCTGGGATCAGTTTCAATTGGTCCTGTTTCTGGGATCAGTTTAATGAGCACTTGGTACAGGTAACATTTTGAATATATGTGTGTGTATATATGTATGCATGCATATATGGAATTAATCGTGAGCATACTTGCTACATTACTAATGCTAAGTTTGCAGTAACCTGTAGTAACCTCTCTTTTGATACACATGCTGCTGCTATTGACTGCAGCTATATATATATATACACACATACTGCTTTTCTGTAATGGCTTGATATATACTCACTTCATTAATCATGACTACACTTGCTAGAGGTGATTTGCAGTAGTCTGTATTAAAGTAAACAAATGTATGAAATAAAGCCTCTGTGTCCTTGTGTGTTATGGAATCCTGAAAATCCACTGTCACGATCTCTATGCACCCACAGGCCAGGGAACCATTTAAGCTGTGTCCCATACTAAATAGGGGAGTGGTATATACACTGAATTGCAATTTTAAATGCTTTACCCTTTTCGGAAAATTATTCAGCTAGTCACCTAAAATGCCATTTAAGCAGAAGTTTGGATTCAAATTGCAACAGGACAATTCAGGTACATCCAGACAATTGTAGGCAACTATAGTACCTCATGTTTATATGAAAGTTTCTGAAGCTTCTGAAGTCTGCTTTTGGATATATCCAGTAGCATCCTGGCCTCTGCAAAGCCATATGCCTTCTGTGTACTAAAGGCTATGCTCAGGAGTTGGACCACTACCTTTACATGTTGCAGCCTTGCATGTCTCAATGGCCCTTTGATGAATGTCACCCCTCACCCATCTGGCTTAGAGGTAAGCAGAGAACTAACACAATTTTGACTACATTAATTGCATTACTATGTGAACACTTAGAGTAACTGAGTATTTACAAATAATCTGTTGACTAGAGAAAACCAGACTGTCACTTCCAGTTGTGTCTGGTTTGCATACATTTAAATTGTAATATTTAAAGGCATAAATACATTATACATATAATTAGCTTAGCTTTTAAGCATCTTACAGTAACATAATTGTAACATAAGATTACAGTAAAGCAGTATCATATCAAATTCAAGTAACATCTTAAAGAATGTATCAGAATTACATTTTTGTTGCTGAATCAATAAAGTGCCATTTTCAAATGTGTTGTTCATTACAGTGTAGGCAGTGGGCTGACACACAAAACATGAACTTACCTTGCAAAGTGTTAAAAATGGTAAAGAGGTAAGTAAACACCTCATTTACTGTGAAGAAAGCAAATCCCCAAGTAATTCCCAACAAGAACGTGAGGCCAGCAACACTCCTGAGGTCTTGAATACTTGTTTTTCTTTGAGCACCAAGTTGTTTTTTCTTTTTAATGCGACAGAGCTGGATCAGCACAACAATGAACATGCTGATATTGATCAGGAATATCACACAAAAGTATCCCACAGCAGTAATATAGAAGACAATGTCATTTTTAATCCAGCAGCTAGAAAACAAAAATAAAGTTTGTCAGCTACTACCAGAAAAAGAAATTAAGTAAAATAAATATGAGATAAAGCCATACTTTGTTGTAAATACAAACCATTTTTGTCTCTTTTTTAAAAACTTGTATGTTTTTGTCAAATGTAAGAGCATTCATGTACGCAGATACCACAAAGCACACAAAATACTGTAGAGCCACACCATTTCAAAGCTCTCTCATTGCTTCCTTCCCTCCCCCACCTGTACTTTGAAGAAAAGCAATTAGGTAGGACCTTCACCCCCCAAAAAAGCACCTCCTTGCAACTTACAATTCATCAGGTCTTGTTTTTGAAACCTTTCCAGTGGATATAAATCCATAATTATCTGGTGATACCGCCAACACAATGGCAACAACTACTGCTGGTAACCCTAGAAGATTATGAGAAAACATGTAAGTGGAAATCTTGACAATACTATGATAATTTGAAATTACTATATTTTTCAGTGAAATCTACATTCTGAAATTTGCCTGTTGAATTACGTTGACTACTAGCTGTCTGAAAAAAAATAATAAAAACTGGCGCATTCAAACAAGAGCACAACTTGGAAAAAAACTAGAGTTCTTCTCAGCTAACTCCAAATCTTTCTCAAATAGGCAACAAATAGTACCACGTCAAACTGATTTAAGACATCAAATAGAGCATACGCCATTTTCTTTCTTACACATGTTCAAAGATAATGATTGTATTGATTTTAGTGCCTCCACTTGTGTTTACTCAAGTGGCCAGTGAGAATAAGGAGATGTAGAATCTCTCTGTCCGTTAACCAGTTATATCTATTTTGACACTTTTTGTTATAAACAGTGCTATTCCAGGAATGTAATATATATATTTAATAGCATTTATTTTCAATGTGCACATTTTACTTGCACAAGGAAAATCCATTATCCATTTGCATTGAGGCAGCCTAAGTTTTTCACTTTGCGATCTGAAAAAATCTGCACTTAGGGAGGAGTTCACTATCTCAAATTTGAATATGAATTTGGAATTCATACAATCAGATTTACTGATAACGAATACTTCATCACTGACAGGTCATCGCATCTAAAGAATGCTTCATTTGCACTTCCGAACTGTGTCACATTCACTGAAATACTTGGTAAGATGACCTATCTATTTAGCATCCAAAATAAATAAATAAATACATACATACCCCAACCAACAATGCAAAATTTAAGAATGTACTTCCGAACATAGGTATTAAAGACTTTCACAAGGGCAAGATACATGTGGAAAGCTTCTAGGCCCATCCAGGTGAAGGAAACCAAGAGAAAATAGTGAAGAAATACAGCAACTGCAATGCATAGGCCTTGTGTATCATACAACGCAATCCATGAGTCAAGGAGGAAAACTAGGTTGAGTAGAAGTAATGCAGCACACAGCTGGATTAAGATTTTGGAGGGGTAGTCTCTCCGGATTTTCCTAAAAAGCAAAATTAGTGAGATGACATCAATTGTCCCTGGATCCCTGGCTTACTTTCTCTCTTGTACTCGTCAGTGCACAAAAGCAAAGAAAAAATGTATTTTTATATTTTCATTCATATATAATGATTCTTATATTGTATTTATACATGGGACAGTGTTTTATAAAACATTTCCAAATTAATGGTCTGTATGCATAAAGTTTTTTATATTAAGGTTACATAAATATGAATAATATCTTGGATTCCTAGGTATCAGTACCATATTTTTTTTGCATTGTATGTTGGGCTTCTCCTTGTTGGAGTACTTCCAAAAAACAAAATGTGAGAGTTCTTTAATGCTAAAGTAGATTAGGCTTTCAACTGGGCTTCTAAAACCGTGATAGAGCCAAATAATTCCTTAATGATAGAATAGAGTAAATGAGTGCCAAATCATTTCTGGGAGGATTTCCAAAACATACTGTAGAGGATTTAATAGTTAAGCCTCAATCATCTTAAGAAAATGTTCAAAAAAAAAAAAAAAAGTTTGCATGCCATAACTGCATTTCATTAGAGAATACAAATGATTCCAGAATGCTATCATTCAGAAATGCTCTCTATGTTCTATCTTAAATACATTCCTTCACTCTTCTTCTATGGTAATACACTGTAAAACATTGTAAAGTGTCACTTCAACACTTCTTACTGCATAAAGCCTCATAATTAATTCACCTATCTGTAAGATTAACCCTTGAGCGAGACTGAATCAACGCCTTCCAAATTTGTACATTATTAACTGAGACAGAATCTGTAACTACTGGAAAGAACTTTGCAGTGGAGATGAAAAGCTATCATCATTGAAGAATAATGGGAGCTTAGTTGAACAGGTACTTACTCAAAGGCTATGTAGGTCACAAGAGTGACAGAAAGAAAAATTGCAGAGAGGCCACAGCCTATATAGGATATAAAAGTCAGTACCAATTCTTGTGTGGGACTTAAAGGAGTATTTCCATACAAGTTCTAAAATGGAAACAAACAGAAATTAATTTCAGAGAGCACGTTTATTAAATAAAAAAATGCGTAACAACAACAAAAAAAAACCTGCATTAACCCCCTGCATTAGAAAATACAGTTTTTTAATAAAATAACTTTTAAAGGTTAATGAAAAACAGAAATGCTAATCTAATTGAGAAATCCCATCTGATTAAAACACCGTTTTAAATTTGATTTATACTAATTTCTCTTTTCTACAGAAAAAACAACTGCCTAAATATATAAAGTGTGGTTTCATAAGCACTTAAGTGATTTTGATTTTAATGGAACTCATGGGCCCCAGTTCAACAAGCAGCTTAAGTACATCACTAATTTTATTGCTTTACATACTAACACTGAAGTGAATAGAACCTGATTGGTATTTAATAGATGGTATGTGCTCACTGAATATGACACATGCTTTAACATTTTCTTGAATCAGGGTAAGACTATAATTTTTGGAATACTTACCATCAAAACTGCAAAGCTTGTGAGGTGGTTGCATGAGCAGACTGTTTCATTTACTCTACTTTCTTTAACAATGCAACCTTCATATGACCAGCCTCCATTTCCACCTGTTAAAGAAAAGAGCTTTGTTATTCATTAAAGCCTGTATTTATATTATTAACATGAGTAGCATTCCTAAAACAACATTATTATCTTGAGTGATATCAAGTACTCACCATTTTTATTAAAGTCCCAAAAAACACATCTAACTGTTGAATTATCCTGTTTGGGATTAAAAAAAAAAAGATGTTTTACTAAACTGTGAGTTAATGATAAATATATACTTCTTTTACATGAATGTAAAATGAATTTAAGTGTCAATGTCATTGCAGTATCTCCCTAACAACCCCCACTCTCAGGCTTTTATCTAAAAGGTTTATGCTTTGGAGAATAAAACAAAAGCATAGGTAGGAAGGATAAAGCTTCATGGATGAGTGATAGAGCAAAATTACATCAAATCATTAGAGAATAAAAATTAATACCAATGATAAATAAGCAAAGATGAGTGATTTTGAAGGTCTAGTTAGAAATGAATTGCGCACACTATTAAAGCAGAACCAACTGATCTGTATTTTTGGTACAGCATTTCTTCTACAACAACTCCGGTGGGGGCAACAAAACTACACTTTGTCTGCCAAAACATAAATTGTACCTGATTAGGTCTGATATTCTGTAAAGTGACAGTAACATTTGCCTTTAAGTTTTTAATTGTGAGGTTAGCAACACTTGATGATATAACACTGCTGATTAAAGATGCATTCCTCAAGGACGGATCCTGGAATGACAAAAAGTAATCAGATTTTAAAATCAAAGAAAACCATGCAGAGCACAGCACACACAAGTTCAGATATTACGTATAGTGAGTATTCAACAAAAATAATTACTTTTTAAATTGGGAAGTTTTAAAATGTGTTTTGTGGGAAAAAGTCCATATCTAATTTTGCTCTAGTCTTGAGTTTAAAACCTTTATCAACAAAGAAAGGATTAAAAAGATACCTGGAACACAGCAGTCTTTTTAAAGAAATTGAATATAATTCTAGATGCCAAGCCCAGCTCTTTGAGAGGTACATTTGTCAACAATGATGAAGGAAGTGTAATTGATCCAAGATTATTTAAGTTCTGAAGTGCATTAATGCCAAGAGAGATCTGAAAAATAAATGCAGAGATACTTGATTTCTGTCACTAAAGAAAAAAAAGTATGTTATTTTCAGTATAGAACTTTGAAATACATATCTAAGGACTGCCAGGATCTCATTCCTGTTCTCTCATTCCTCTCATGTGCCAAGGAACAAATAGCATCTGCAGGCCTGAAAACAACACAACTTATTTCAGCTCTGCCTACCATTGAGAATACTCTGTCTTTACCCATTTTTGTACAGGGGCAGAACATTACTGTGGTGGGTAATATTGATTTGAAAACAATGATAAGCAACAGTCTGCCTAGGTCTATGTAACTGTGTAGGATGGTTAACATTTCACAGCACAGAAACCTGCAAAACAAAGATTTTTTATACCCCACGTGAAAAAGTATATAATTTGTAGATGATTTACTAAGAAATTTAGGTTTTTATACTCATGGTACCTACCTATTTCTACATTAAACATGCCCCGACCATTTTTAATTCCTTGGCTATTTTCAACTAAACTTGAAAGAAGAAAGGCAGATAAAACAGATTTTTAAGCCGTGGCTGCCAAAAAGAAACAAATCCTACTATTCCTTGAGGTAAGCCTTACTTCTCCATTCTTTGTTGGAATTCCTGATTGATCTATCACCATATGTAGAGCTGCAGAATGACCCCAGAAGGTACTGCCTCTTGCCCAGCCAGAAGGCCCAGCAAAAGTAGGCCAGAGACATGGGAGAAGCAAGCAATAGGTAGGAAATGAGAGTATCAGGCAGTGAAGAGTCGTAGTGGACATGGAAGGGTGGTACCATAAAGGGACTATGCCAGCTGACAGGGTTACAAAGCAGGGAGAGAAGACGTCTGGAATCTAAATGAAGAATCAGGATAATGAATTCAAAGGCTGTAGGAAAAGTACAGGAGAACTAAGGGTCCTGAAGTGGGTGAAGCGGGATTTTTTTAGGAGCAAAGAACAAACCCACAGGCAGGCTTCACTAGTGCCTCTGCTCAGGGATTGTAATTGCAATTAAGACTGAACCTTTAAAAAATGAATCCAGAAAACTAAGTTTTTAAGTACAGTGTTAAGTGGAACCTAGGGCTATAAAACCTAAATTCATGTTCATCTGCTAGAAATGGGAAAAATAATCTGGATAAACTACAATTCAGATATCTCAAGAGCTAAATGATCTAGCATGGTAAAATAATATCTGAACTTTCCCCCAGTTTTCTGTGCTGCATTTATATGACAAAGAGCTTTGTTTACTAGAAAAACTCTAATTTTTTCATGAAAAAATCTCTTTAGTTAAATTTGTGTTTCTTGTAGCACATTAGTCATCTTACATAGAAATACCTCAGAGTTCACAGGAGATGTGAAACAGTAGCAGAACTGAAGAGAGAAATTATCTGTGTTTTCAAATAATGTTTGTAACAGAAACAACATGATCACTCCTCAGTGACCTACCAATATGGTTTAACTCTTTTGCTTAGACCAGTGGTTTCCAAACTTCTCGTGACTGCACACCCATTAGTAAAATTATTTTGAGATTCCACCCCAAAATATATATATGTTTTTATTTATACATTAAATACATGTACTACTCCACTAATTATGTGCACTGTAAAACATACACAAAAATAGAAATCAAAAAAGGATGAGATAAAGATTAAATAATAATTATATATATATATGTGTGTGTGTGTGTTTCATTTATTAATGGTAGAAAAATATTTTCTTCCTGCTCCACAATGGATTCTGTGCACCCCTGCAACACCCACACCCCACTTTGGAGACCACTGGTTTAGACAGCCACCAGTGAAATCCCAAATCAATTCCACAAAAGCATTCCCATTGCTCTGTTTTGAACTAGATGATATCTGTTGATTGTTCTCTATATTTCATTGCCAGTGCCATCAGATTTCCAGAAGATCATTACTTAGCAATTCTGTGTTTTTCAGCACTACCACCTCCAAGAGTCATCTTAGACTCATGCACTACATATTGCTAGGAAAACAGAAAATAACTCAAATGTTAGCATTTCATATAATTTTCAGTTTTTCAATATCACAGAACAGTTCCAGTACTGCTAATGGTTCATGCTAGCTTAATCTGTCTCCTTCTCCAAGAGGACAGAATGTGCCAGTATCTGTCCAGAACCTTCCATCTCTTCTCACGTAAGCCTCCATGAACTGGTGGTATTGTCCAAACTAGAATTTCCTCAGCCGGGAGGGCAGGTTTTGAGTGAGACAAACTGGATCCAAACTTTCTAAGCACTTTTTTCTTGGCAAAATCAACTACTCACGAGTGACAAATACAAGAATGTTATTATATAAGCAACATAATAGTTCTTTCCTGGCACCTGCAGTTTCCTGCAATTAATTTCCTTCTAACACATGAAGGCACCTGGCGACACTCCTTGACAAATTTCAGCACTGTCAGGGTGGGTAATTGAATGACTCATGATTCAGGGTTCTTGAGGCAACATTATTCAGCCAAGCAGTCTATCCATTCTGGTGTTCTGGTGTTACCCTAAAACAACTTACTAGCCGAATGCCGGTTTCTGCTAACCATGTCGCTTATTTACTTCATAATAGGAAACAAAAGGAAAAACTCTGGAAGGCTTCAAAAAGCAAAGTCTTTTTCTCTGAAAATCACATGAACAAAAGATCCTGAAAAAAATATGTTTTACATATAAACATTAAAACATAAATATTTTAAACATTAACATTTAAAAAATAATAAAATTTAGAATTGTCGGTGTTCTACCTGGAGATCAGGTGAGTCCTGGACAGCAAAAGACATTTGGTTGGAGCGGATGCTATTGGTTTTGACAACTGCCAGAGCCAAGGATGGGGAGGAAAAATCAGCAGACGTTGTTGAAAAGTTCAGTTTTAAGCCCATATAATCCACCAGTTTTATAATTCTGTTAAGGAAAAGAGATACTCAGTACTACCAAGCACATACTCTTGACGTTCTCAGGCAAGCTGTGGCTGTGGAGCAGCAATCCATCCAAGCACAGTATAAAATACAGCTTACTCTGCTCACTGTGGTTTCAACACAAAAAGACACACTGTTTCCCATGGCATTATATTATAGTAGAGCGAGTAACGCTATACTACTACTCCCTTTCCATATAAGTACACTAAAGAACAAGTAACATTCTTTGGATTATGATTCTGAAAAAATGAAACTTGCTAAAGGTAATTTACCAAGACAGTCAATACAACATATGTTTAATCTATTGCCAGAATGACCTACCTGTTAGAAATTTCAGGTGATAATGACTGAGGATCACTCAGGACTTTGCTAACCTCACTAATCATCCTTCCTACGTAATTTGGCTGTACTTTTCCGGCTGCTAGATCATTTTCTATTTTGGACAAGATCTGGTCAGTTCTGGTGACGTGGGTGGCAGTATATATGGAAGTTGTGTACGTAGTAGCGGGCAGTATCTTTCCTGTGGCAAAAGAAGAGTTGTGAATTTATAAGTATTGTGCTCAACAAATCAGGTAAGCCCTCAGAACCAGAAAAATTAAGCAGTTCTCTTGAATGAAAAACCTTACCACAAGTGTAAGGTTTATCAGCACGTTACATGAAAGAGAATGATTTTTTTCTCCCTATTAGATACTTTGATGACAGCAATATTTTAAGTCTTCAGAAAATATAGAGCAAGGTTTCAAAGGGTCACCGTTGACTCCACTTTTTTTATTAGAAAGGTACTCTCATGAGACTATTAGTGATGTTTAATAACTTATTATTTAACTTATTATTTTGAATTTTTTTGGCACTGGATGCCTGAAAGTACAATAAAATCAGGATAAAACCAGCAATTTTAAAAGAAGCTTCTGAAGATGCATAAGATCTTCATAGGAAAATACATAGTCATTAAAAATATTCCTAATCAATTAGAATATTTTAAGGAAAATCAAACTTTGATTTTCAGTATTTTAAATACTGATTTGGCAAAATAAAATTACCTGTCTCTGTGACTTTAATTTTTCTGCCAAATATGCCTGTTGGGAGCTTAGCACATGGTACTTAACTACCACAGTTAACAAAAAATTGTATAGTGAGGTACCACTTGTCATGGCCAGAGGCATCAGAACATGTTCTGAAGTGAGTATACAGCTTTTTAAAGTTGTGTCAGGCTTGTCACAGTAATTGGAAGGCGATAGCTCAGATACATAACTAAAATCTTGTTAATAATTTTTAAAAGCAAATTCAGTATATGGCATTCAAGTTTAAAATATATATTTTTATCTGTCATATTTACCTGTGCTTCCATTAGGCAGGCTACCATGGCCACCAGCAGTAGAATGAGGATGAGAAGCTGAGACAGAATGTTTGACAGGACTAACAGTAGGGGCCAAAGTTATTGTGAAAGGAGTAAAAGGAAGAGTAGGTACTGAAGTAATGTTTTTGTTACTAGTAATAGGTTGGGTTGAATCTGTAGCAGGAGGAATTTGTGCAACAGATTTGGTGGTAGTCTCAATAGGTGGAATTGCTAATGGAGGTCTGGGGGGAAGCTCAGAAATGGAAACTGCAGTAGGTTTAGTGAAACCTACAGCGGGAGAAATAATTGTGATAGGCTTGCTAAGATATGTAGTATCAGATTTAATTGAGAGAGCAACATTAGCAACAGATTTTGTTGCAGTTGTGGAAGACAGAGCTGTAGTGAGAGATTTATTAGAAGCTATGGAAGGAAAAGTTGGCCCAGTAGGTTGGGCAAGGGACTCAGAAGTGGAAAGTGTAGTGGTATCAGTGGTAGAAGATGAAGCTGCAGTAGTAGATGTGGCAGAAGTCTCAGACAGAGGAGATGTGGAGAGAGTTCCCGAAAAAGGAATTTTCATGAATGGTGGGATCAGTGGTCTAACTGTGGGGTTTTGATTTACAGAAAGCACAGTGGGGGAAAGAAAAGCATTAGATTTGAAGGAAGGGACTGCCGTCTTTTTAGGGGGAGAAGAAGAATGAAAGAAAGGAACCCATATGGGATGAGGTGGCACTTCTATTGTACTGAAAAGAAAAAAAAGCACAGAAATGCATGTTAAATGTAACATTATTAATATTTTAAAGAAAATAAGTTAGAAGAATCTATATGAATGATACGGACATACTATTAATAGTGCATATTTTAAAAGTTATCAGATCAGGTGTCCCATGCTCTAGTGATAAATTCTGTACTAATTTTGTAGCATTTTGAGCATTTACAGAATACTAATTCTGTAGCATTTTGAGGGTTCATGCATTTTATTTTGCTGTAGTTGTTAACTAGCAAACATAAATGCTACCGCCCCATTTCTTGTCTGCTTTGGAGGTGACCTGATTCTGAACACAAAAGCTACCTGCGTCGGGGAGAAAAAAAAAAAAAAGGAAAAAAAGAAAGAAAGGGACTGGTAGGGAGGAAAGGGAAAGGAGCTATACAGGAAGATGTCTGTCAGTTTGTGTTTATGGAGTCCTTCCTAGCTATTCCACCATACCATGGAAGTTCACTCTACTTAAATGTTACAAAGATTAGGAAATAAGCATGTCAACCTTTTTGTATTTATACTTACTACATTTTTAATTCTTCAGCAGTCAAGGAACAATACTTCAATGATGAGCAGCAGCACTGTTCTGAGATGACAAAGAAGCATTAACCTAGTGTGTCCTCAAGCACAAAAATTGCTAATACCATTAAGTAAGGTATTCAAATAAGTATGCGTTTTACAGCTTTTTTAACAATAGTGCATCTTGTTTAATTGGTTTTGATTTTCTTCTGAAATGACATTTGCAAAACTGATTTTGACAGGTCAGAATAAATACCCCCAGATTTTTATTCGGTGCCTGAGAAGCACAGATTTCTTTTTTTAGCATGGTAAACAAACTAGAATGCAAAGGTATATGATTTTAAACAAAGAGACAAATGGTATGAGCCACCACTCCATACCTGACTACATTATAAACTTGTCAATTCAGGCCACCATTTCAGAAATTCCTTTGTGTTCTCAAGCTATGCTTCAGCTAATCCTTTCAAAATCTGCTCTATTAATGCACTCAGCAATTTTATACAACACTTTTTTAAACATATACATACCTCCCTCTCCCCACCCAGAAATCAGAAAGGCTGATTTTTGGTGAGTTTACATTATTCAACAAAAATGTATTTTTATTTAAAATTAAGTAAGAGTTTTATCTACTTGGAGGTCACTGTAAAAATGTGACTTCTGCAAAAACATCTGACAGGGTAACAGTGATGAGACTGCGTTTAAAGCATAACTTACCGATTTTGCTTACTTCTGCTCTGTCTCTTAAACTGCTTATATTCTCTTTCTTAGCCAGCTTTATTATGAAATTGCAGTGTATACTATAATGAGAAGAAAAAGCCTTAAACCCAAGAAACAGATATGCCTTGTCTTTATAATGCATGAAATTAATGACAAATACTAAGTCAGAGAAAGCACTTTTTTCCTAGGCTTTTTCAAACATGAGGATATTTCCCATGTATGTAAAACACTACATCAAGCTAAAATGAAGAATAATATATATCAGTTTGTGGCAACTAACTTTCTGTTTTCTCTACAGACACTGTTGGTTCTTAAATGGGATCCTCCCTAACCAATGCTAGCCATTAAAAAGTTGGTTATTTTGTAAAAATAGTAACAATCTCCAGTGTTACTGTAGAGAAACCCCAGAGAGGAACAAGCAAGTGTCCTGGATCTCTGTGTTAGTCTAAACAAAATCTCCATCACCCTGGGGAAAAGTCTCATGTTCTCTTTCACAACTTTAAAGGGAGCTTAAATGATTCACTTAAGCACAGAACTATGCTTTTTACAGTTATGGTTTGATGACATTAAACCCTGTCTAAACTAGCAAACATACAGTCAGTATTCATATTCGGCATACTCAAACACATAGGTGAATGAGAAGACAACTTATAAAAGATAACATGAAACTTCTTTCCAGCTTGCAAGAATGAAGAGTACCCTAACTACTGCCAACAGATGACGTGAAGGTGTGATCTGACTTTCTGTCCATTATTATTGGGGGGGGTTGGGACTTTTGCTTCATCCTAAACCAGGAAGATAAATCCCAAAACTCAAGCATCTGGGAAATGAAGTTCCAGATTTTGTTTTAGAATATTGTGTTTCCATGTGATCTGTTTAAAGCACCATCATTTTAGCTGTGCATAGCAATTAAGTTGAGAGACATGATCTACATTTCAGGGTTTCCAGGATCACGTGTTGTGGAGCAGCCTTGCCATTCTGGTACTCCATGGCTTCCTGACTGAACTAGTTTACCTTCTCAGGCTTTCCCTATCCTGAGTATGACTGGTGTCCTAATCTGAAACACCTAAGCAATCCAGAAACACAGCACTGCAGAATTGCATTCACAAACTCTGGAAGTTTGGTGATCCTGAATCTCACAGCCTTAGTGTGACTCTGCTAATGTGATGATGCAGGAGAACTATGGCAGGCAAGGCCGTGCTTCACCAGATTAATTAAACCAGTTTGGTAAAAAAAATAATATATATATATATATTGTGATATATATATATATATATAGTGATATATATATATATATATATATATATCACTAATGCTAGGAGACTAACAGGATCAGAATTTCTTTCTTTGCTAGCCTGCACGTATTTCTCCAGCCTATTTCTCAGACTAAACTTCCTTGGTAGCTTTCCTCCTGTTACATAGTCATTCATACCACAGATAATATATGAGCTCTTAAATACGAAACTTTAAAAAAAATTAACAACAAACCTCTGATTTTCTGCACTGCATTCCATAACAGAGGACTGTAACAACAAGGGAAAAAAGAAAAATTGTTTTGTCAGGAGAAAGCAGGACTTATACTTAGGTAATGACATTATCAGAAATAAGTTGAAAAAAGTTTTCTAAACAGTAACAACAATTAGTCATCTTACCTCACTTACTTCTTGCAAGGTTTTGTTGAACTCTGAAATTCTTTAAAATAAAAAGTGACAATCATGAGGATTTCTAATTATGTTTCTAAAGACAATTATAGCAGTATTATTAAAAGAACAAGCAATTGCCAAGGAAAAAAATCTAGTTGATTGCTGTTTTTTTTTTTTTTAAAAAAAAAAACTACACCAATTCTAATATTGCAAAAACACTTTTCAAAGGATTAAACGTGTCAATAGTTGCCTTTTATTAGTCATTTGACAAAGTAAGTTTAAACCTCTGTCATCACATGTTTTAACAACAATCCACTTATTTAAAGCTTACCTAAAAGAGCAAAAGATAAATCTTAATGTTGCCTTTTGGCAAGCAAGCATTAAGAACAGAATTCTAAACTTATACGCAAAGCCACAAAAGGAAGATGAGTAAGAGATACATATTTCTTCAAAAACAAGACCTGCTGGCCAACTGTTTCTTTCTGATTTTCAGAGGGAGGTTGGAAACAGCAGTAAACACAGACATTCAAACCTCTCTGGAGAGCAGTATGCATATGAAACGTGCTAGAAAGAGAAAAGTAAGCAGAACTATGGCTGGGGATACAGCATAGGCAAAAGCTTTGATGCTTCTGGAAAGAGGAAAGAATGTATCTCAGAAAGACTGTGAAGGAAGAAGTTATACAAAACTAAAAATACAGATATGACTCCATGAATCAATAAAACCTACAGCCATGCAATTTCACTTAGTAATTTCCTAAGAGATGGACCAAATCCCTGAAACTATGACAGACATTTATCCATGAAGAGCAAAAGCCAAACTGGCATTCTCAACAATCCATAGTTCACATCCTCAAGTATTATTGTCATTACTATTATTAAGATCATCAGCATATAAACAACAAGGCAGTCAGGCCTTGTTAAACCCCGAGGAAACTGAAGGACCTAAAATGAAATCAGCAAGTGTACCATTTATTAAAACAAACTCCAGTGTTAACTAAAACAAAACTAAGACTACTCTAACCAATATGAACTTTATGTTTAAGAAAAACAGTTCACAATTCCTGAAGTTTTTTAATTCTGAAGTGCAGAAATAATGCAAAGTGGAGAGACTGCTAACCACATGAAAGGGTTGCTTGCTTCATCTTTTTCAAATACTGTAAAGATTTCAATTGTTATTCAAAATTACTTACCTCAGTTCTTGTAGGGTTGGTGTTGAAATTGGAATTAAGTTTGCAACTTGATTGTTGATGGTTATGTTATTAATCTGTTAGAAACAAAGATTTCACTGCTAAATAAAGCAAGTGGTTTTTAGCATTAAAAGAAAGTTACGTTCATTTCACACATATTAACAGTCTGAAATTCCAAAGATAAGCAGCGTGCTTTCTCATGAATACACTTCAATAGGTATTTATGACGACTTTGTTGTCACAGCTGAAGGAATTGGCTTATCCAGGATAGACCTAATAACATGATCTGACTTGTGAAAAATATAGGAAACAGGATAGTGATTTCACACTGTCTTATGTTGGAAAAATAGGAAACTGGCTCAGTCTGCAACAGAGATCTTAAGCCAGACATGGAAAAAATACTTTCTAACTGCAATGACAGTGCAGCAATGGAACAAACTACACAACTGACATAAATAATAGACAGAATCCTGGGAGTTAGAAATCAAGAACTGAGGTGAAACACATAGTATGAGTGATCTAAATATATGAGTGATCTAACGTCAGGGCTGAGGGGTGTACTAAGGTTTTTCTAAAGGTCCTTTACAGACCTGCATTCTTATGCTCTGGTTTCCACCATCACCTGTTATTTTTACATTTCAAGCAGTGAGTATCTTGATGAAAACATCATTTGACATATATGGTACTTTACGCCACCACAGAAATATTCTGCCAAAAAGCGAGACAGTTTCAAGAGACAGGAAACTTATTTTTTCTAATAGCTGTGAGCATAAAGTTAATACAGCAGGATGATTTCAGCAGTGCAGAGGTGGCTCTTGCTTTGGGGATATTCAGGCCTACCCCTGCCCAAAGTCAGTGTTCAGCGTGCTCCTGTGCAGTAGCTCTGTGGCGATTTTGCTGACTACCCTCAGGCTTGCAGAGGTTGGTGTGTGAAATCTCAGACTGAGTGTAGACAGAGATGGGTAGGAGAAATGTATGAGGACTGCTAACAAGCGAATGTCCTTTTCCTTTCTTCAGTTTTCCATTTACAACAAATAAATATTCTTATCCTGCTGCACGGAATGATGCCCTTTTTAGGAGAGCCTCAGCATAGATTATTCTCAGGATGCAATCCAAAATAATTTATGCCCAAACTGCTAGCAGTTTGATGCCAGCCTCCTGAAGTGTCTACATTCAGCACCAAAGAAGATTCTGTACGCCTATATTTAGACTCTTAATTAAGCAGTTCATACTTCTCTCTCCAGACTTTCCAGGGTTACCTTCCCCTCTTCAGTGGTTACACAGAGAATAATGGCCCTTGCTGTAGAAATTTCACTTAGTTGGACTTCTAAAATTTAGCCACACCACAGTATTTTTAGGAGAGAGAGAGTAGATCCACCTACTGCTAATATTAACTACCACTGCAGACTGTACTTGAAGTTAAATAAAAGCATAAACAAAAATTATAAGAATCATTAGGTTATCAGTTAGGGTATCAGCATTTAAGTGTAGACAAAGAAACTGATTTCAACCTTCCTTACAACAAAGTTTTTAAAAGAGAGAACACTTACTATTTCTACATTTAGTGATGTGTTACTTTCTTCTCTTGCCTGAAGTTTAACCTTGCCCACATAGAACACTAAAACCAAAAGGCAAAGAAGTTGAAGAAAATCAAAACTTAACATGATGCAACTTTACTTGATGTAAAATAATTTGAGATTTTTTTAAAAATCACTGTGTTTTGTTAAAATGCAAGGGAAATACGAACACTTAAACTAGTTTGTCTGATCATTCACTGTTTTTGCAACTGTTTTTCATCTCTTCATTTACTACTTCCACAAATGAACTAGTCTTATAGTTTCATCATACATATTCATTCTTTCTAGTTCTTTTTTTTTTTTCCCTATACAACTCCAAATCCTGTTACGAGGATAAAATGTGAATACATTTTATACACAAAGAATTACATTCAACATTGTATACACTAATAGCATACTATTCTTTTCTTAGGTCTGTAATTCTTATCTGTAATTCCATATACTTTGATAAGAAACCACAGATCAAAAATCTTATAGACTGAACAGTACTTTTAAAGTAAAAAGCACATGTTATGTTAATTTTTAAAAAGCTACACACAAACTCTCAAATTAGCAAGAAAATTTAACAGAGAGCTAGCTTTTATATAGTAACTAAAGGTTGCCTCATTACTCAGAATAGAAAATAGTTGAACATGACTTTTATAAGAAGAATGGAAAAAGAAAATCACTGACCTGAAAAATTGCAGACAGATGATGTGTTGCATAAAATGGTTTCTCCTGCTATATTTTTTGGGGAAAAAAATCTAGTAAGTAAAAGAGTTGAACTTAAACCCAGTATTGGCAAACACACATATTTACAATCATTTCCTTGCTTTAAATGTAAAGGTCTTAACATTTCATATACTGTTGAGAATTCACTTCTCTAAGTGAAGTCTCTCTTTATCTAAGACCTGGTGTTCAAAAGGAGACACACTGGCTTTGATTAGTAGATTTTGAATAATTTTCTGCAAGAGTTTCCACAGAAGATCTACACACAAGTGGTATATGCTTTTTTAAAAAGCCAGCTTGGTGGAAAGCAAAGTAACATTTAGCCACAGTAGAATATAGTTGTATCTAAGACAATATGCAACATACTTAAATAAGTTGTTAATATGTAGGTAGGACTGTGCTCTAGTGGCAATACACATCTGCTTTTTAGCAACTAACTCTAATGAATACAACTGAGACAGTGAAGTCCTGAACTCTCACTGCAACTTCCTAGGTGCAAGCAAGTTCTGATGTAAAGGGCTCTTTGCTGAGATTATCAAAAATAAGCTGACATTTGTAAAAACTACTGAGACAGTGAACTCTTCCAATACAATCAAGATAAAATAGAAATCAGCAGAAGTCCTTCAAATATTTGAGTATTCAAATGTTAGGTAGCATGTTATCGGTTTCTGAGGATCCTACTACAGCTAATTATGATGGAACTAAAACTATTCCAATGACAGAATTCAATCTATGATGCTAGAAAACATGTATTCTCTCATCTAGTAGAACATGCCTTTAGTTACTTACAATAAGCCTTTGGCTACCACCACATTTTTTAACACTACCTATACTGCAAAGAAATAACACTGATCAAAATCAAACATACTGTAAACAGATGTCTCTGTTGTATAAAATCGAAGTAAAGGACCAGAAAGGTATCTGCATCCAAGACAAACTCCTACACCGGTTTACAGAAACAATGTGGCAGCGTAATTTCCTTTCCTTAAACAGATTACTTAATTACGTTGAGGAATAGCAAAATGGTTCAAAATAAGCATCATATTTTGAAATGAGAATATAGACTGGCCTCCATTAACAGTAAAAAAAAAATGATGTTTTCTCTGTTGTTATCATTAGCTAGTACCAAGTGAAATGGGAAATTTTTCTTTTCTTTCTTTCTTAACTTCCTCCGTGGCCCAAACATTTTCTTGTTATAGCCTGATATTTCTTCAATTTTATCACCATCAACAAACAGCCATCAGAGGGTATGGACTGCAAGCTGCTGGCAATATCCAAAATATTAGAAAAAAAATTATTAGCAATATGAATTTGCCTTCACTTTTGTATTGTCAGTTGTCAGTGAACTAGTAATGCAAATTGTATCAGCACTTTTATTTTAAAAAATCCTTACAGAAATAAAACATTCACAAATAACTAAATTTGTCCAAATTAATTACACAAAGAAGAATAATATTTATAAAAACCCAACACACAAACAGGAGCACCACAAAAATAAACAGTAAGGTCAGCCTGTTTATGTCTACACAGCACCTCCTAGTCCTGCTCAGGATCTCTACAAGTCAACAAAATGCACAAAATCAAATACGCTACATGAGGATAAAAAGCTGATCGAATGTGACTACAGCTTCCAGTCCTCAATGATTATCAGGTGATAATGGTTGCAAATTTCTTTCAGGTCACATTCACACAGTGAAATTACACTAGCCAGTATGGCTTCAAGTCAATTATTCTACCACCTACTCTAATTCAGTGCAAACATATTTTAGTTGGTCTACTAGACTCCTATGCAGAAATTTTTTTTTTTTAAAAAAAAACAACTCAGCCTACTCATACAGACTGGATCTGCCCTGAGAACTTCGTGCCTGGGTTCAGTCTGCTTCAATCTACTTAAAAGCATGAGAATTTCATTTTTCTCATAGTAAACGTGGTTTCTGAGATGGCTTCTTACACCTTTGTGCCGCTTGACACTCTGCTGTTCTGCCTTACAAGATAAGCAAACCTTTCCGTATGTGGCTGTCTAGGCAAGCACAATTCTAAGAAGGATAAAAGCGTATCAGTGGATCACCACTGACCTACAAATCCTACCTGGTGTTATGGTGGAGTAATAGTCAGTGATGTTAAGAGTTTCTGTGTAAAAGAAAAAATAAAATATTTTAAAATTAAGTTTTCACATTTTAATTTAAAAATACCATGAAATACGGATCATAAAAAGAAGGTTCCCAATTTGCACTTTAGACTCTGTCTTCCCAGAAGTGTAAATACATGACTTTTTGTAAGGGAATTAAGTTACTTTCTGCATGGGAAAGGAAAAAGCACTGTTATGAGTAAGATCCACCCAATCAAATGTTTATATCCACCTCTGAGTCAGTTACTCTAGCCTCTGTTATTCCATTGAAAAAGAGTTGCTTTTAAGGCATGATTCCCATTTGACCTACATGGGTACTTCAGTGTAAAATGAGTCACAGTACAAAAATGTCTCTTTCTCCCCATCAGCTATGAAGAATAGCAGGATATCTAGCTCAGATACAGACGTGCAGGCATCTGTACTGATAGGGGATGAATCTACTCCTTGTCTTCAAATGTACACATCAGAAAAAAAAGGTGTAGACAGTTCTCCTGAAGGAGATGTTACTGATCCTATTTGGCAGCTTGCTGCAAGAACATGCATCACCTAAGTGTCTTTAAGGAATGCTGTATAGATTCAAGTTTTACAAAATATTTTAAATACCATCACAAAATATAGAAAACTATCTATATATATACTAAAAACCCCCATACTTGCTGAAAGTAAGTAAGCCCAGTTTGGGCTTTGGTAAGCAAAGTAACATTTCACCTAAAAAAGATAGGCTAATGGCTTACTGTTAGTATAATGCACTTCAAAACCCTAAGACTTAAAATACAGATTGGAGACAAACACAAATTAAATACAGTGTAAGAAAAGAATTTGGACTGAGCAAAACCCAATTAAGAAAAAAAAAATGAATAGCAAAATTTTATGAATGCAACGCACTTTCCCTTTCAGATACAACTACCCTCACACTAATTCTCACCTGCAGTTTTTGCAGTATCATCTGAAGACATCTCTGAAGAAGAAAAATTAGTTAAACAGTAAAAACAATAAAAATAAAAATCTAAAAATCTAAAAAAATCTAAATCTAATAACATCTAAATCTAAAAAATCCTAAATCTAAATCTAACTAAATTGGAATAAGAGAAACTTTAATAAAATCTTGCCTGAGGGACTAATAGGATAGGTGATAAAAGTAACAATAGAGGATTCTGGAACAAAAAAGATAAAAGAAACAGAAAAGGTTTAATGTAATCTTTTATTTCTGGGAATTTTGGAGAAACAAGGTTAAGCATGCAACGCTTCCATCAGGAACTGAATTTTAATGATCAAAGTTCCATTTGGGAACAACTTTAGAGCTCATTAAGAACTTTAATTCAAAAATCTGAGTAGGTATCTGAATACAAATAGCTGGTAATTGAGTTCCTTCAGATAATTTCCTTTTATTGGTTTCATTCTTTTGTAAGGGGTTGATGAATTTCCCCATTCGACTGCTCAGCCCCAAGACCCTTTTTGTGCATGAGCTAACAACACTCACAAGCAGAGATGACACACTTGGCTTGGCAAACTGTTTCTCCAAAAAAAGCTATTTTTGCCAGAAACTGTATATAAATACAACTGGGTGAAGGGAGGAGGAGGGGAAGGGAGGGGAGGGAAGGTTAAAGGTTGCTCAGAAAATAAGTGCAGAGTAAGCACATTTTAAGTGTCAGCACAGCAATGTGAAGTAGTTTGAGGACCACTTTGCACCACTCCAACATGACAACTTAGTGGCTTTTTAAAAACAGGTCAGAGCAGCTTCATAAAAGCCAAACATTATGCTTTCAAAATTTCACTGCTAAAAGCATCACTACCATCACTAAAATCAGCATCTTGAATATAATTAAAAAACAAGTTGGCTACTCTGCATAGAGATAGCTGCACATCAAGAGAAAAAGCAGTCTACTTGGGAAGGGAAAGGGAGCTTTTCTTTTTATTTATTTCCACCAAATTACCCATTTAGAGCCTTTTCAGAAGCGCCTTCTTAAGTCCATATCCAGAATAAAGCTGAGCATATTTTGTTTTTAACTAACAGTCCTGAAGACAACTGATTTTCTACAGCAACTTAAAAGCAGCCAAAATATGAGAAATCTGAGTGAAAACTAAATGTTGACTTCATCTGCATTATTTAGCTTGGTACAACAAATACTGAATTGTCTGCAGTTGTTAAAGATGAACCGTTCCCAGAGAATGACTGTATCTGTAAAAGAACAAAAGTGTATGTGTTCTTGTGTCTGTGTTATTTCTTTTCTCTAGAGCACAGTATGTCAGCATACATTAACCAAGAAGGCAATTGACTCTTCTTGTGTGTACACAGCCTTTGTTTTTTCCACATTTTTTTCTATTAAAAATGCTGTCATAGATGTTCATCACCTCTGGTTCTGCAAGTAAACTGACATACACACATCGAGGCCCTGGGCAACCTGCTCTAGTGGGTGGCATCCCTGCCCATGGCAGGGGGTTGGAACTAGATGATCTTTAAGGTCCCTTCCAACCCAAACCATTCTGTGATTCTATGATCTACTAGCTGGACTCCCTACAGCGTTCCCCCTCTATCATCTCTGCAAACTGTTCACTCATCAGATTACTGGACAAAAGGCTCCTGATCAAGCAATTTTCACCTACGTCATCCTCAGTCATCACTGACAAAATCCATGAATGATCCTATAAATTACGCTATTTCAATACAAAGTCAAATGAAGAAAATGAAGACAAAAAATAAAAAATGAAAACACTAATGAAATAAAAAATGAGAAAAATAATAAAATAAAAATGAAAACATTTGTAATTCATTTACACTACAATTCTTCTGCATTACCTCACATAAAAGCAGGAAGGAATTCATCTAATGGGAAATAACAGACACTACAGTATAGCAAAGTCCTGATTTTCTTACCAGAAACGGTTGTTGCAGCTGATGCTCCTGAATGTGAAGCTTTTGTTTAAGATGTGGAAAAAAAGGAAGAAAACAAAAAGAATATAGATTAGTAAATGATGTTTCAGATACACACATAGCCATGCTCCATGCCTTTCCCCTATTATCAAAGTTAACTGCATTCACCAGAAGAGGGCGGCACCTGCTTATCAAAAGAACATTTCCAGATTTGAAAAAAACAGACCTAAGAACTCTGATTAAATAACCTTACAACTTTTATGAATTTAAATAGAATTCAACCAAAGATTATTTATTTCCAAGAAATACTGGACAGTTTGTATTGTATAGCGTTAAGAAAACAAAAATCATTGTCCCAAGATACATGAAAACTGACAGCTCAGGCCTACCCTGAGTGTCCTGCCAATCCTGGAAATGAGAATCAAATGTATACAACAAAATCGCTGGACTTGGCTTATGAAAACCCTTCTCAGACTTTGCATAATAACGCTGAGACTTGCCATTTAAATTTTATCCCGTACATAGCCATTCTCTATCCAGCAACAAGCAGCATTGCAAAAAAAAATAATAATAATTCTTTTCAAGTTTGAACCTCTGATCTTGACAGGAGCCAGCCAACTATTTATATAGCAAACACTAGCTACCAAATCTTTGATGTTGTTACAGTGAGCATTTGGATCAAAAAGATATCAGGTAATTTGATATCTGGTTCACGCAGCAACTTCAAAGCTCTTTCATTCACTGAATGATTTTTGAGGGTGCCATGGGGAAGTACAATCACAGTTGTCAGAGAAATATAGTATAAAGAGAAGCTGGCTACAAATATAATCACAGAATGCTGTAGGTTGGTGGGGACCTTAAAGATATCTAATTCCACCCCCCAACGGGAAACACTGTTTTAATAAAATTGTACTGAAGATATTTCAACATCTTCTCCGCAAACTCAAAAGCTATCCTATAATGTTACTTATAAAGTAAAACAAATACTGTTGTGGTAGAAAAGTCAGATACCAAAGGCCTCTGTGGAAAATCAGATTTTTTTTGGTTAAACATAATAAACAAGGAGCTTCTGAAATGCTAATCCCTTATATGATTCCTTGCTTAGACTATTTTGTTTGCCTTACTAAAAAATAGCAATTGCTTCTTTCCAAAGAATAAACCTAATTATAATCTCTGCAATGGAAGGAGAATCAGAGTCACCTCAGTGACTTTTCTTGGGAAAATTACTGAAACTATTTGCACCATGAAATACAAAATAAACAAAGAGAATGATCTGGATGGTTAATTTTCAAATATTTACATATTCTTAATTATCTCCATGAATTAAAAAGTAACAGCAGAAGCAATTTCCCTACACACTTTCTAAAATGCTAGTTGTTACGAGAAAAAAATGAAACAGAACCTTCATATATCTGTTATCTGTTTTCTTTCAGGCAATGTAGTAGCAGTTCCAAATAAAAAGGAAAGTTTTCTAGGAGCAGTTTTTATATATGTTTATACACACACCTACAGACACAGATTTTTTTAACACAACCATTTTAGATATGTTATTATGCTTGGAGTTCTTTTACAATAACTCGATTACTTTATATTTTGTGCTGTCAAAATGTTCATTGCTGTGAAAATAAATTGCTTGGAAAGTACTTGAAGTTTGTTACAGTAGAACTGAAAAGATGAGTTCCACTTTGTGCAAACACAGCTCTACTGCACAGGCCAGTATTTCACCAGCCTTCAGTCAGTGTGACTATTCCTGCTGGTTTTATTTTTACAAACCAACACTCACCTGCAGGTCTAGTGGTTTCTTCTGTATCTGACAAAAGAATAAAAAGAATAGCAACAATTAGGTCATAGATCAAGACTAGATAATTTTGTAACATAATTAAATAAAAAATATGCCCCTCCTCAAAAAAATCAACACTTAAACCCACAAAGTAATAAAAGGTAACAGAAGAAACTCAACATAGTCAAAATAAAGCAGAAGACATTTAGCATATTAATTCTTCCTAAGAATTTCAGGACCAGGCATTCAAATTATGGTTTAGTCTCAATAAACCAGAACAGTGTACTAAGAACTTCAGAAAATCTAAAATTAGAAGAAAGGACAGACATTTACACTCATCAGCAATGGGTGAAACTCACCTAGAGCACTTACTGTCAATCAGTAAAACCTTAAAACTATCATTCTTTCACTATCCATTGCTACCTATTTTGGGAGGACTGAATGTAATCCTATTTCCCAGTATGACCCCCATTTTCTAATGGGACACAACACCTTTCTTCATGCAAGTTAAAAGAACTATTGAGATGGGATTTTCTCCTCCAATCAGAGGTCAGAATCTCTACCTGACTTCTGTCTTCTTTCCCAAAATCTACCTTCATCTCATCAAGTAAACAGTCGCTAACAAAATCATAAGAGACTGTTTCTACTTAGTCATGCACATCTTTGAGCTGCAGCTGAATTAAAATCCCTCATCTGCCCCTGACGCTTTGTTTGGCAGAATTTCCCTGCTAAAAAAGTAGAAAGTGCTGAGGACAATGTCTCAGGACAGATCATGAGTTCATCCTGCCCTCACCAGGCTTAGCCCCAGCTAGGAGAAGTCTCTGAAATGGCCACGTCTAAATGACAAAGAAAGGTAGGAGTGAAAATACCATGTTTTCCTTCTACACTACTCATCTATTTCCTAGTTCATTCTTACCTCAGGGATACCTTTTCCTTGCCTGTGGGAACTTGCTAATTTCTTGTCATTAAACAAAGCCTCTCACGTCAAGCCAAGAGGTTCACAAAACTATTTTGCATCCATTGGGAAATTTGTGGAGTCTGCTTTAAAGGTTGGAAGTTGAACTATTTTTATTATTATTATTCAGTTCATCACTTCTGTACTTATGGAAGGCACAGCCTAGCCTGTGAACTTTGCCACTGGCCCTCCACTTCTAATGTCTTCAGAAATCCTTTCAGCACGTTTGCTTGAGTGAAGATGAAGTAGACCAAATGTCTGCAACCAGAAGTGTAACAGGTACGCCCAACTGCACTTTCACACAGACTTTTTTTTTTTTTTTTTGTAAAATGTGGGGAAATAAAATGCAGATCAATTATTCACAAAATGAAATTTTCCTAATGCAGGGAAAAACAGAGAAATAAAGCAAATAAAACAGGGGTAGGAGAGGTGAGTAAGACAAGGATGCTTTATTCCATACTTATAAAATACACGTAATGTACTTTGAAAGCACACCTGCACCATGATATGCATCTACATCTTGTAGATGCTCACACACCTGAGCCACACCACCAAGAGCATCTAAACAACAAGTAGGTAGACCAGGCTGCCGGAATTGAAGAGGCTCAGATGGACCTCTCCTGCACGACATCCTTATCTATAAAATGGAGAGATGTAGATTTGATGGATGGACCACTCAGAGGATAAGGAATTGGCTGGATGGTCGCATTCCAAGAGTTGCAGTCAATGGCTCCAT
Organism: Heteronetta atricapilla; assembly: GCA_011075105.1. Lineage (NCBI taxonomy): Eukaryota > Metazoa > Chordata > Aves > Anseriformes > Anatidae > Heteronetta > Heteronetta atricapilla. The sequence goes on along the minus strand of CM021731.1, from coordinate 125,843,941 downwards.
GTCCAGGTGGAGACCAGTGATGATGAGCAGTGTCCCATAGGGCACATAGTTGGGACTGGCCCTATTTAGTATCTTTATCAGCAACACAGACAGTGGGACTGAGTGCACCCTTGACAAGTTTGCAGATGACACCCAGCTGAGCAGGACACGTGATGCACTGGAGGGAAGGGATGCCATCCAGAGGGACCCTAACAGGCTGGACAGCTGGGCCTCTGCAAACCTCATGAGGTTCCACAAGGCCCATTGCAAGGTCCTGCATCTGGGTTGCGGCAATCTCAAACATGAATACGGGCTGAGAGGAGAAAGGACGGAGAGCAGCCCTGAGGCGGAGGACTTCTGGGGTTTGGTGGACAAAATACTGAATATGAGCCAGCAATGTGCACCTGCAGCCCAGGGTAAGAAATCCACCTCTTTAGGTATGAAGCATCTGACAGGACACCACACTGTTTCTGCCCACTAAAAAAAATAATCTACACAGGGAATCTGACCTTAAGGTCATTCTCAGATACTTTTGAGCAGTAAGTGCAGATATACTCACTGCAGACACACTGTTTTACCATCCTCTTTATCTCTTCAACCCATTTTGTGAATTTCGAGAGTAAAAGTAAGTAAAGTAGGTAAAAAACCTTGCTCAATGATACATTTAGTACTGTAGGTTAGTCAGTAAGAAGACAGCAACCTCTAAAACACAAAAAGCACGTAGTCGTAAATTCAACAGTACAGGGAACAAAACAAGCTAAAGACAAGCCATGAATCTGGAGCTGGCAAACACAGCAAGTGATGGTGGCATGCATATAGCTGTGGAGCCCTTTTTCCTGGATCAGATATCTAATCATGACTTTCTTACATCACAGCATTCACATGCCTATTGTTGTTAGAAATTATCTGCAAGAAAGAAACTTTTCACTGACCAAGGTGCAGCAGTAGGCTCACTAACTAAGTATTTGATCAGAATCACCTTTGCATACAGAAAGGTGGGAGGAGGAGAGGCTGTCATACATGATTCATTTCCACTTAAATTTGTCAATCCTCCTCCTCTGTTGTATTGAAGAGCTAGAAAAGAATGTGAATACAGTTTATTTGGAGAAGGATTAAAGTCCAATCCAAAATATCCCTAAAGTTGACATGCAGAAAGGAAAGTAAAATAATCAAAGGTGTGCTAGCCACAAGCACACAGAACATTAATTTTCCTTGGGTTGTATGAATAAGAGCAAGAAAATCTACACGTGAGACCTGTTTTTATTTGCCTTGTGCATTTTTGTGTGCAACACTGTTTATCTGCAGCAGAATAGTCTCTCTTGCACAAGAAGGGGGTGTTTCTCAAGGAAAAGCAACTCCATTCAATGAGATAAGCAGCGGTTTCTGTTCCTAACACGCATTATTAGAAGTGAAAGCAGCAAATCCCTCACCATCTTCATACCACTTAGCACTTTCTAACATAAAAAGTTGGCTAAGTCAAGATTTGCGAATCATGTCCATGTAGGCAGAGGAAACTGCTCCAGCGGTATGAAACCAGTTTAACAACTCTTCCCATTGCTCTGCACCACAGCTGTAAAAAGCTTACCTGGGAACCAGTATTCTTTGCATGGTAACAACCTTCATTTCCCATAATGACTTCTGAAGACAATGGGAATCAGCGTAGCCTTAGCAGCTCCAGTCAGTTAGGGGACTAAATCCATCAATAGCAGTACTTAAGGCTAGGTCCACAAACCAACATAGCTCTGATGGTACGGAACCTGTGAGCATTAGGACCTCTGAACTTCACCTCTACGTTAGGCATTGTAGAAAACTCCAGGAGAGAGGCATTTCAGGGCAATGCTCACAACAGCCTCTAACCTGTAGTCCTTGTTGGAGATGAAGTGTCTACCTTTGGGTTATAGGCTCCAACTCTAGTTTGTATATGAATATATATATATAAATATATATGTATATCTACAGCATTCCTTAGCACGAGAGATCCTAACCATCAGTACACCTGCTCCTTTAGGATGGGACAGTCTCTGCATGTCCCCCTGAAGCTTTGTGCCAAACAATGCAGAATTCAAAAATGAATTCAGCCAAAGGGAAAGAAAGGGAGAAGCCTTTGTAAACAGTGGTCAAGATGGGAAGGGCAAGATTTGGGTTCTGGTCCCTGCATGAAAGGCATGCCCTTTGTTCAGTAACTTTTAGAAACAGGATAGAGAGAAAGCCCTTAAAGCATGAGCAGTGTAAAATCATCCACCTACAACAGGAGAATGAAAAATATCCTTTTCTCCTCCCTACATTCAACCTACCTTCTGGTCAGTACACTCCTCCTTTAAATTTTTGGAAAGGCAACACCCTCTCTGATTCACCTGTCTTCAGCCAACCCCCTGCCAGGAGGAGCTCAGTTTTTCCAGGGTGGAGGAGTGAGAAGCAGCTAGAACCTGGCTGCAGATAACATCCTGCGAGTACTAACCTACTGGCAGCCGCTTCTTGCTCACCTATCTCAGAGAAACGGTGCTGCTGCTGACTAATATTGTACCTGACACTTCATGGTCTCCATTAAACTTGTGCAGAAACCATTCGTTGAGCAAATCTGAGACAGCAACTTGAGTGTTTTTGTAGGAGAAGAAGAGAATCTGAATCGTCATGAACCAGAGCCTGCACCTGGACACTCACTGTGTCCCATCTGCGCTGCACAGAAGGTAGGGGACAGAAGAGTACGAAGGGTCTACACCTCTCAGGAAACCTGGTAAGAGAACGTAAGAGACTCTCCTTTCCTGTCAGGTCCAGACATGAAATAGGCACTGAACACTTCCTCAGCAGCAACAGACCTAGACATCTGTAGAAGTACTGATTGTATCACTGGCAGAAACACGTACATCTACGGACTTCAGTGTTCTGGGGCCTAGCTGGCAGGTTTATGAAATAAAGTACCTAGAATTTCACTTGGATTAAATGAAAAGCATGCCAAAAATGCATTTTTGGCACAGCTTATATCATCTCCCAGGACTATTACTCCAAACTAAAGGCATGTCAGATCTCACAAGGATATCACGAGCAGAAGGTGAATGGAAGAACACCAAGGGGCACCTTGGTGGCTAAGCAGTAACGTCTCCCCACAGTGACACCACAGAATGGCATTAGATGACCAAGACCATGTATTTCTGAGATGATCAGTTTTGACTTACAAATACAAACAAACATACCAGGAATTAGTAAAAATTAGATTCTTGAAACAAGAAGTGGTATCAATCTTAGTGCTGAAAGTTTTTCCACTGAAAGATTCCATTGATTCAGGCAGGGAAAATGATTTCCATTGCAAATTCCAATCAGAAATGGGACAGGCAAAATTAAAGTTTTTGTTTTGAACAGATATATCGGATCCCCTTCTGGCTCAAAAAAAAAAAAAAGTAATTTCAGACATTGTACAATAAAAAGTGAATTCCATGCTGTATTTTTAATCATTTCCAAACCCTCTTTTAAACATTCTCACAGGCAACAGCTCTCAGTACGTACAGCATTAGTCACCAGCACCGTGCAGCAATTACCCTCCATTTGTATTCAGTGTTACTAAGATACGGCGGTGTGGAAATGCCCCTCATGAAGTTGCTCACGAACAAAACTGAGAAGTTTGACCCATATTTACAGTAATACACACCCAGAGTACTCCACACCATTCTCATCTTCAAATTAAACCCGTGTTTTCCATTAAGAGATTGGGTCCCATTAACATTTGATGAACTCCACCAAATGAATCATCCTATCGTGCAAGGCATCAGCAACAGTAGCATGTAAAAATCTTCTCCAGTCATTCCACTGTAGACATACTGAATCCTATTGACCTTCTGTGTGAGGTAGATTTTGAGACACGCTGGATAGGTTTATGGGATAAAAGTAAGGGTGATCTTAATTCCTCATGCTATGCCTCTCATGAGGTAAAACCTCTCAGAGGTGGCAGTATGGAAGAAATGATGGGTTATCACTGCTGGTCAGACAGAAGTGAAGAAAACAGTGAAAGTGCTTGTTCACACTGTCACTTTGGCCAGTTCATTTTAAGAAACCTTAACACAAAATTTAGGTGCACTATTTTTAACTCAGCTTTGATGATGAGCAGGTTATTTTGGAAATTTGCTTACCAAGGTTTTATCAAGCTCTGTTTGTTTGAAGATGTACATTAGAGGCTGAGGTGAATCAAGTCACCTCTTCTCTTGAAGGCTGATTTCCAAAAAAATATTTCTTTGGTACCGCAGAAGACGGAGTCAGTGAAAACAAAGAAAGGGAAGGTCAAACATGCATTCTGTTAATAGGTACAAAGTAGAGCTGTACGTGACTCATCAAACAGGCACTCCAGAGTTATGTATTTTCCCCGTCACATCTATTTACTTCCTTCAAGAGCTTCTAGAGATTTCTGTAGCACTGTGTCCTTACAGTTCTAAAAAGAAAATGGTATTGGGGGAAATAACTTCTTTTTTTTTTCATCTCCAGGTTTAATAACCCACTCAGTAAACACGACAATACTGCCCAAAGCCTGGTACCCAACAGGCTGCAATGCAGACTGGACAAGTGGCAGCTATGTTTCAACTTTCTGCCTGAGCAGGTAAAGCCCTGGGACTCCAGCCTTGCTTCCTGAAAAGCTGATTCTTGCATCAGAAACGTAAACAGTTCACAGAATCTTTAAAAGGGATTACATGAGCCTAAGTCACACCTTCTATTGCTCATGCCTCCAAACCAGAGCTGTAACTCACACTGAAATTTTCCTCACCCTTGAGCATTCAAGGGCAAAAGAGTCACATGTGGCCCTGGCAACTTCCCATCTTACTTTGTTCCCACAAGCCTGGAAACCTCCTCCAGCAACATCAGTAACAGGTTCATCCATATAGCGAGTAAAAAGGACACATGGAAAAAAAAAGAACACCACCTTAATCTTGAAGGTTGGGCAGGACAGTTTGGAAAAATTAAAATGTCGCAATCCAACACTGAATTGTATTTATGCAAAAAATGCAACCAAAGGCAATAGACCTTGGAATCCTGTTAAATATTAGGGCACCGATCCCACAAATAGACTGACAGCTTCATCTCCTGTGACACTACTTTTAATTATGCCACAAGTCGTGTATTTCATTTATTCCTTGAAATCTGTAAAAGATATCCTGTAATCTCTGTGCTCCTTGCATAAATACACAGTGTAACAGTTTGGATATTTACCTTTGGGTTAAGAATGTTACTGCTTAATATGTAACTGAAACGATTAATGTTTAAACAGTAAACTTCTTCCAGTTGTCAAGTTACTACTAAAGGTGACTTGCAAATATCCCATGCAAAAAATGACAGCAACAATTGCTGCTCGCAAATGACAAATAATTCTTTGCAAGCATTTAGCGTTTTAAACTCACCCATTTTCCTATGTCATCCTAAATCACCCAGAGCTTCATATTTCTTAGTACCCCTTTTTTCTTGGATTACACAGAGACTACATTGATAACACTCACGTTGTCCACATTAAGGTCTGTAGCTGAACAGGCATTATTAATCAAGTAATAAGAAAACATATTTTCCAGATTTGGCATTTGGAACAGTGAGCACCTCCCTCTTTGGCCCTCCATGAAGTACTTACACCTGTTCAGCTTGCAAATGTTGAACACCAAGCAGAAGTGACCCCCCCTTGCTCTTAGGACTTCTGGAAGAAGCAAGAGTTGCACCTTTAACTCCAAACTAAGCGTTTTCTATTGCTGGCTCCATTAATCCAAGAAACGCGATCGGTCCTCATCACAAACCGGGAAGCAGCCAGATACATCCTTTCTTGCAAATCTTCAGATATGTAAAATGCATGGCTACTGCAAAGGTAATCCATCCACTTTTGGAAAGCAGGCTACTTTGCTAAAGTTCAGCATGTCTTTTGAGCATTGAACGTGTGTGTAAATCTTACCAGAATCAGGACTCTGGTTCTTCTAAGACCTAACGTAGATAAGAAGAAGCTAGGCAAATTCTTGGTACTCTGAATAATCATGATAAAAATACACGATAAGACCAAAAGAAAAAGGTATAGTCAACAAAAGGAAAGGCAGAAAAAAAGGAGGTAAAGAAACATAAGCTAATAACATGACACTAGGTAAATCTAAACTCATGAATGGAGTGAGTCAGTGCCTATGAGACACCAAGTAGATAACGGCTCACACTGCATGAAGATCTTGAGAAATCACAGAAATCATGGTAACCCTTGACAACTCTTGCTTTACGTAGGCACAAAAAGCCCACTGTATCATGACAAAATTCTGAAACTTGTCCTCTGGCACAATTGTGACTGCAATCAATCACTTCCTTTTCACCTCATCTGTGCACACAGGAAGTACAGCCCTTGCCAGTTATGTTCTTTGCAGCTGCAAAATTAGATCTTCCAGAAGACTTACTATTCTTAGTCCTGCTGTTTTAACGACAGCAGACAAGTCCCACAAACCAGAGAATTTGTACACAGGAAGACCGAAGAACTTTTAGAAATAAATCCAATTGTAAGGATTGGACCTACTAGGACCATCAATTCAGGTTGCCTTACACTATTATATACTCCTCCTGTCAATATTTCATTTTTGTTTAACCATTGTACTGATATTTACTAAATATGTACCTTTCACAGGCTGGCTTTTTTTTCTGGAGGGAGGGGAAGGAATCAGCAAAAATGCATCCATTCCTGACAACCGGCAAATACAATGTTAAAAAAAAAATCCAGTGAACTTTTATTTGAAAAGCTGTTATTCTTCCAAGTTACCTAGAGGAGATAACTTAAATTTGGCAGCAGAGATTGCCTCTTGTACTGAAACAGACCTCTGCCAGCAGAATTAAGTTCAGTTTGGCTAGGCAACAAGAGCTTTGGAAACCTCACACAGTCACTAGAGAGCTCCAGCAGTTAGACAAAGGATTCCACAACCCCAGAAATTACTTATTCTACAATCACTAAGCATTTGTGGCTGGGGCTGGATGTTGCCTAACCTAGATGTCCTGAGATGGTCAAAGATGCTCTGTATTCAGGGCAGAATGTGCTAGAACTGGAGAAGCAAGAAGTTTGCTGTTTCTGTGCCTCACTGAAAAGTAACCAGACGCACCACTCTGACCAGGATTTAGTCTGCTATCTGGAAGGACCTCTCTCAGACCTTCCTCGTACCGGCCTTCTTGTCTGGTAGGCAGAATGTTCTCCCTCTCAGTCCTAGGGCTTCAAACACAATAACACGAGAGCAAAAGATAGACATCCTTTCTTCAGTTCCTCTCTCAAACCACATAACTCAACAGAGAAGATGTGCAGAAGTCCAGCAGAAGCACTGCATTCGTTACGTGACCCGATGTCAAAGGCATCCACAGTGGGGCCTGGTTTGTCTGACAGTTTTCTTTCTCTCCCGGAAAAAGGAATCTGCACACCCTATTTTAATGCCCTTTTTACAATTGAAATATACCCAGTCAGGGAGTGATTTTAATATTACGTAGTTAAATAGTATTTGTTGGTTTTCACAAGATGGGTAGGTACAGTTTTTAAGGATAGAGATGATGAAGACTAAAACTGGTGCCACAGTATGACTGAAGCACCTATGCTATGTAAGAGTTTTAGGAATCAAGTGAGCTAATCACATTAAAAACTCTGAAGGCCTTGGGGGTCCTATCAGTAGACAGGATAGCAAAAGCTAGAAAGAAGATTATTCTCTTGCTTTTACTCCATTTCAAGTCTATTAAAATTCAATTTCTCTGACAGTCAAATTTTATTTTGTTTTAAAGGTTTTCATGGTTCTTTTTCAGGTCAGAGAGGAATTTTGAGAATGGTATGAGAAACCATTTGGTCATTTTAATAAAGGAAGACATTACGGATACATAAACAAGTAGAAATTGGAGCCTCCAGTAACCTTTAAAGATGTAGACCATACCATGGGCCAATGAAGAAGTGAAAATTTGCACTCGTTGAAGTCCTCACCCTGCAAATGTGCAGAATGAGGACAAGCAATGCTTCCCCTTTGTATTTATTCCCAGAACAGAAGGTGTATAAATGAATTAAGATGACATTGACAGAAAGCCCTAATACTCCATGGAGTTTCGGTTGGATGCATCCTGCTCTCATTGCCATTGAAAGGACAGCAGACAGACACAAAAGTTGGAGCAAGTTGAAAGTCCTTAAAAAGCACAGCAGCAATCCTCTATATCTGTATGAAAGCTGTCGAGAGCTGCAGATTCCCAGATGATTTCTTTAAGTATTTAGTTAGAAATTATCAACGAACAAAGACTTTGTAAAACATGGAATAGAAATATTAGATACATTGAGATCAACTTTTCACAAAAACTATTTTAAAAGCAGGGATGTGATGGTACTTACCACATAGCAAAGAGTTATCCTCTTCTATTGTCTTATTATAGACCCAATCCTCCTTTCTCCAGCGCACAACACTACCATCTGTGCAGTCCTTGACATGTTCTATATTTGCTTTATCCCACATTCTGAACATGTACAGCTCCCCAGCCATACCCAGGTTAGGTGACGTAGCTGTACCTGGCAGCTTTGCACAGCCAAGTAAAAACTGCCCTTTTCCAGGAAGATACCATTTTTCAGGTAGTTTCTTGTTTCCTTTTTTTGTTCCATTTATGAATAACTTCATCTCCTTGTCGTCACTTTTCCACTGGATACATATTTGTTGCCAGGCATTTTCACGAAGCAATGCTGTCATATTTATTTGATTTCCAAACAACCATATCCCCAGTTTACCATGATCTCCGGTAAGTCCAAGATCATACTTATTTGCAGAGAGATTGCTGTTAGGTGTTTCTTGATTGTACACATATGCTGTCCAGGGACTACTCAAGGAATTTAGCTTGAGGTGCACACAGACAGTGAATTCTTTCAAGGAAAGCAGAGAAATTCTTGGTGACATAATCCAAGGATCTTCGCATTCTGTCTTAAAGACTGCTTTGTATCGTCCTAGGAAATCCTTGTGATCTAAATGAAGAAAAGGTGATTTGTAAAATTACTTCTTTTCAAAAGGATCTTCTATATGAATGTTATTTGTCCATGTAGTTCCTTTTCTAGGTATTTACCTAAGAGTTTTCAAATCACATATTATCAAACAACTTCATATCCTTCTCATAAGTTATTTTTTGGCAGTGGGAAAGCAACAAATCTGGAGGCAGTTAATGAATCCTAGCTGCTCAAGAAGGCTTTGAGAAAAAACTAATGCACAAGATGAAGTACAATCATGTAGCTCCCTAACAAGGCACTCAAACTACAAGCAGGAGGCAAAGACAGAATTGCATTGTGGTTCCTATCGCCAGGACCACACAGGTATTTTGCATTTAATAGACCATGGATAAAATACAGACACAGAGTTAGAAGAAGGGACTATAAGCCTTACTGCCTTCTCATCTCCCAGACTTGCATGCTGCTTTTCTGAAAAATGTCACGCTCCTTCATGCTTTTTTTAAAAATAAAAATAATAATAATTAAAAAAAAAAAAAAACTAAAAACTGAGATATTGGCACAGCTTCAGCAGGAAAGGTAGAAAATAGCCATTACTCTAGAAGAGAATGAGCTTGGGTAAATTTCAGGAAACGTGGCTTGGAGTCCCTGCTTTGTTTTAAATTTAATCCTACACAGCCCCCACTCCCAGTTCTCTAACAGAGCAGAGGGTTCTCTAGCAGAGACACCCAGTCTATGAATCCCACATCTGCTTAGGCAGAGATGGCAACCTGGAGTTTAACCGTGAAAATAAACAGAATTGTAGGTGCTAACTGTAAATTTACTGGTGAAAGCAAAGTGTCAGGCTATGTCAACACTGGTAAAACAAGCAGTGCCATGGAATGCCTGAATTACTAGAACCTGATCTTAATTGTTAAGTTCTTGTTGATGCCTCATTTCCTCCTTTGTCCCACTACAGGTAAGTACAGGCTTTCGTGGCTGTAGATGTAAGCTCTGGAGTGGAGACTGACTCTTCATTTCTGAAAGAATGCACATTCCAGCTGTACAATCATTATCACGATTGCTTGCTTTATTGTGCACCCATCAGCAGCAAACTGAATCCAACCAAAATAACCCTCCCGTGGGATGTGTAATGGAATTATGGGAAAATGAAACAGCATGGTAGATGCTCAAGCAGTATAAAAGAATGCATTACTGATAGTTTTAGGAAGGCAATCATTTATCAATATACACAAAGCTTTTATGTACCCTCCAGAAAAGGTATGTGAGTAATCATGATTGCTCAGGCTTGGGTAGCAGAGTAAAATCGGTCAATATAAAGGTTTTTTTTTTTTGGTTTTTTTTTTTCATTAGCTCCCCAGTGAAAAGACCAAACTTTGAGGCAAATGGGATCCAGGTTTTCTTTTCAAGGAATGTCCCATTCATTGTCCTAGCTAGCTGTCAGGGTCACCGCCAGCTCTTCTCTGCTCATCTCAGCCCACCAGCTTTCCTCAGGCAAATTTGGAATCAGGAACTTGCTCGAATTTTGTCCCTTGACCCTGGGGCTGTCAAACTTCTTCCTCAATATCAATCAAAAACAGGAAAACATTCCTAATAGTGCCAAGTCCAGCTTGATAGACACAAGCTACCAGAAAAAGTTTGAAACACAGTATTTATTGTTCCATTTTCATGGAAAGTCACTGATAACTGCTCGTGGCATACTAGAACTTGGAGATTCCATTTGTGACGTTAATTAGCAGAAGCTTGTAGGCATCTTTCACAAGCCTGAATCATTCCTAAAGTTCAGCATACATCATGGTAGGGCCATGCAAGGCTAGAGACCAAGCAGACCTGAAGAACCCTGAGGGTTCAGGCCAAATTAGGTGAAATTCCTAATTACTGGAGAGTGGATTTTTAATGGTGAGATTATTCTTAGCATTGTTCTATGCATCCTGGCAATGGATAAGTGAAACACACTTGTTCTAACAGCAAACAATAGAACTATTTCCCCCCTCCACCACACCCTAAAGCATGAATTCACTCATTCACTTTGGCCATTTGTCAGAGTGCATCAGGCAAAATCTCATGTGCTCAGCAAAGACCAGTTCAGCATGGAAAACTAGTTTTTAAAATATGACTTAAAAGTTGGGGTGAGGAAGATTGGGTGGGGGGAAATGTCCCAGAAGTGGAGTTTTTTGGATACAGACTCAAATGTATGCTTTTTAATAAAAGGCTGACTGCAATTAAAATCAATCTTTTACTTTCCAATGTGGACAGATCATGATGAAACTGACTATATAATGGAAGCAGAGACCTAGATGCATGGTCATATGCTAACATTTGTGACATAGGCCCCCTAAACAAAAATATTTGCTTAACTTATTCACTATTAAGTAGGAATTACACTGGAGGTTTTGAAAGATTTTATGTAGCTGCTGTTCCTCATAGTGTGTATGTCAGCAATTTATTTGCTTTAATTATATGCCCTCCAAAATTCCTGTAAGTAATATTGAGTATACAGAGATAGCCAAAGTGACTGGTGAAGGCAGTCTCCTGACACAGCTTCAAAACACGCAGTCACTGTTAACAATACAGGATCCCTTTATCTTTCAAAAATTTTAAGTCCATTTCTGAGCAGAAATGTTAATCAAAACTTGAGATATCAACAGCAGACCTGAGTTTGGAAGCAAACAAATTCTGAGAGAGGCTTGATTTCATGTTAGGCAATAATCAGGATTTATGTGAAAACAATTAATTATAGGGCTGCAACATCATAGTACATTCTTTACAGGTGCTGGATACTATGAAGTTGTCAAGGGAGCCAAAGTGCAAGCCAGACATATGCAAGCAGTTTGGAGAAACATGAGGCTTCAATGAGGATGTGAAATTTCAGGTGACAGCAGCCTTAATGCAGGTAACCAACAGAAATGAAACAAAACGAGATCAATCCCACTGATGATTCTCCTACTCTGCTTTGTGTTGTTCAGAAAGACTGTTGTCAATTAGCATGCAAGGCCTAATAAATTAGTTTAAATGAACAAAAGGGTTTGCTTAAACAGGTCTACCCTTCGCTATTTAAAGCATTGAAGAAACTGGGATGTCTAGACCACTTTGTCCCAAATAGTTCATAAAAAAAAAACTGTCAAAAAGTGGTGCCAAAGCTAGAGAAATTATACCAATTTTGTTTGGATCATTATAGAAAAGGCTTGAAAAACTTCATGTGGCCAGTCTATCTACAGAACACTGAAAAAGCACATAAAAAATCATAATCACAATCAGAAAATGCATTTCAGTGGTCCAAGTGGAACACACAGCACAGCACAGCACTAAATTAGTTAGAAATTAATTATCAACATCATTTTAGCTAGGTCTGTTAGATATGTGGGTGGATGCAATACAAGAAGGAGTTAACATTACTTCAAAGCCCTGGAAGTTCTGTTAATGATGATTTATTTTCTTTGGTACTTTTGGGCTGTAGCCCACCCTTGACAGTGGAAGTGAGGAGCAGGAACTGGCTGTGCTCTGACTGGGGCGTTCTGAGCTTACAATTAGTTCCTGTGGGTCCAGACAATAAAAATCATGTTCAGAAACCTGCCTGTTGAGTGTACTTTCATCACTACTGTACAGAGAACATCACATGGGAGAAAGAATGCTCCAAACATCTCCAGATTAAGAAAAATAAGCACAAACCACAAAATGGAGTCAAGGAAACTTCATCCAGTTCCCCAGGACCTGGGGTCTGACATTTCATTGGCATTTGCTGTACTCACACGCTTAACCTCTTTTAGAAATGCAAATCGTTGCATTTCATCTCTAACAAGTTGTAATAACTGCTATCTCTAGAAGAGATGGTCAGCCATAGGTAGTAAGAATTAGACCTGTAGGATTCCTTCAGTACATTAACAACAATCCTTTTCCTTACATTACTAATAGCTACTATATGAGTATAGTTGAGCATTACTTCAGTTGCATCTTCCCTTCAATCTTAACAGCCATGTGTTTATGCAAATACATAATCTGGCTTTTAACCAGTAACAATATCCATTAATTTCTGTACATGTGTTTGCCACCTGTAACACATTTGGCTTGTTACAGTCCATTAAAATGACATCATAAAAATCCAGATGTATTCCATCTAGAGCTGATAACTGTTCTTAATAATAAGTTTAAAACTAAATGTTCTATATATGGGTCACTTGATTCTGCTGAACATCTTAGAAATCCAAAGCTAACTTCTGTTTCCTCGGAACAAATTTTGTCCCTCCTTTTCATTCATAGTTGTATATAGTTGTATATATGGGGATAAACTACACCATATTATCCAGTGTCCTATGCATTAGAAAGAATACAGGCAGTTCTTCCCTCTTCATATTTCCTGGAGAACACAAACATACTTTGTCACCTTAGTTGAGACAAGAACTGAATAAAGATGCAGCTGACAATGCTAACAGCTCAAAAACAAAACAAAACAACAAAAAAGAGTGTGGAACCATAAATAAACCCTTGTATCAGTTTAGGTCTTCTTGAAGGATTACTGTCTGGCAAGTCATGCCCAGGTGAAAGACAAATTCCCTCTTTGCTTGCTTCCTCAAAGCTAGTGTTTGAACTGCTAGAAACTCCGACCTTCTAGCGTACGGTAACATGCACAACACAGGAGGCAGCTCTAAAACTAACTGTTAAGTAAGCAACAAAAAACGCTAATTTGCTAATATTCCATGTCCAACAGTACATTAAACAGATTAATGCATTAAACACTATCAATGCAGGAAGTTTTACAAATGACGTGCGCTGTTTTCTGCATCGGTTAAGGTCCAGAGTAGTGAGACTTGCACCTGCCAGCTTACAGAACAACAATAAACAGAACACAGATGTGCTGCTTCTGCTGTACCTCATACACAAACATCACCACACCAGTTATTCAATTTTTACTGGAAATGACAAAATGACAAGAAGTATTTATTTTTCATTTAGTGCTATATAAAAAGCATACACTGTCAAATTTGAATACATCATTTCTGTTACATGTTTTGGACCTTTTTATCTTTTCCATGGCCATATTCAGATCCACAGCCAGAAACAATGTGGGAGCTTGTTGATGTTCATATCTGCACTATGTACAGTGAAGCTAAAAGGATCTTGACATGTTTGTGAAAGAGAAGTATAAAAGATTTAAGACAGGCTCTGTAATGGTAACAATTCCATTTCAAAAAAAATGCAAGAAAGTAACTTGTCTTGTTATCATGTATTTATATTCTTTCCTCATCTATAGACCAAAATAAGTTACTACTGATGACTTTTTGTGAAAACAAATACTGTGAACTTAGGGTTTGTATATCCAAAGTGAGCACTGTTTTAGTTGTTGTTTATGACAATTATTCCCTTTGATTTCAACAGGACATAAACTTGCCTGTTCTGAATATACCCTGAAGTCCCACTCACCAAGACTAACATTGCTCATTTGGAATGCCAACACTAGATGAATCAGGAAAAATGTGTCTTACCTTTGCCTGCTGTAGCCAGGAACAAATGAAGTAAAAGGACTGCTAGAGCAATCCTGAATCTCAATAAAATGTGCTGTATTCTGCCAACACAGCAGTGCTGTTTTCCCCAGGCAACCATTCTAGAAGAAATAAATAAATAAATAAATAAATAAATAAATAAATAAATAAATAAAGCATAGTGACTACAATAAACATAGGTGTGCAGGCATGAGGAATGACTCCTGGTTTCCAGTGCAATCTTTTCATCCCTGTTATGCTATTGGGCATATATCGCACACAAATTCACAAACACTCTGTAGAATACTGGCAAGTCACCAAGAATGAAATAGCTGCGTGCTGGAGGAAAAAGAAACAAAACACTCAAGCTCTAATTCTCTGAAGAATCACAAATACATCAGATCACAACCATGAGTCCTTCCACAAGTAAAGCTTTCAACATCTGAAAAGCAAACAAACAAATAAAAACAAAACACATACAAAACAAAACAAACACAGGAATACACAAGAGTTTGATCCCCAATCCTCATCTCATTCTCAAAGTAAAATGTTACTGCAAAACTCAAAATAAAATAAAATAAAATAAAAATGTCACAATCACTGTGTGCAGAAAGTTCCTGGAGTGTTATCATCAAAACCCATTTCCTCCACATCTCTTCCAAGTGATGGCTGCCTCAGGTGAGCAGTGGGATATGGTCCTGAACTTGCCTCCTACTATAAGATACAACACTCTACAAAATGATAAATTTTTAATCAGATCCTTGGAAAAAAAAAAAAAAAAAAAAAAGTACATCTTCTGGATATGTTGCATAGAAGTTAAATTTGGCCATCACGAGTTTAGCGTATTTGTGAGTGTACTGATTAGCACCAAAGAGTTTGCAGTCATACTACCTGTAAACTTTACTGCATTTTTGTACATGCTACATCAGGCTTCAATAGGTTTCCTTCTTTTTGGGAACCGTAAACTGTGAATTCCTTCAGGTGTTGTAAATTCATGCTAAGGTTGGAGCTAAAATGATTTTTTTTTGCAAGCTTTCACATTAATGTAAATATTTATTAGCCTAAAATGGTTACCATGGGCTGAACACTCCAAGTAAAGTGCTTAGGTAATAAACTGAGAAATAAATAAGTCAGTGAAGTTGCTAGGTAATCAACACTTTGGAAATTGATTAAAGTTACATGCAAATAAATTACACAAATATAACAGCGTAGCACAGAAAACAAAGTAAAAGCTTTATAAAAATTAGAACTGTGAAACACTATGGCCAGCCAGTGTTTCAACCAGTTACACAGTAGGTGATTTTTCTAGCAGAAAAACAAGATCATACTGATTGGGTTGAAGCAGACTGAGCTAGATGGTGACCATAATGTTTCCATTTTGTAGATGCTGGATGCCACACTTAAAACTGAAATACTCTAAGGAAATAAGTCAAATTGTAGCAATACCATGAACGACATCTGCATGGGCGCTGCAGATTTTAATAAGCAGGAAGAAAGGCGCTCTTGATAAAAGGAAAGCAAAGATCAAGCATACTAAAACTGAGAGAAAACACATGGTATGCTAAAATAATGGACTCAGCTAACATAGACAATCCTAGCAGGAATGGACCAAACCAGTCAAAAATAAACAAAAAAAAAGGCAAGAAACTTCAGAAGCCAACTGGGTTTCTAAAGATTCGCAGGAAACGTGTCCTGTCAGGCATTTCCCAAACCAGTCTTCAGCTAGTCCTGGACACCTAAATACCATCTATTAATAAAGCTCTTCGGTCCTATTCACATTGTGATTCTTCATTTCTAGGTAGCAGAAGCAAGGGATGCTAGAATTGGTGTACAGATAGTTACCATACTAAAAAAGAGATTTCCCCATAAAGTGAAGGGATAGATGGGCAGCTTGGCTTTGCTTGAAAGTGACCTAATTTGAGATGAGAATGAGAAGCGGGAGTAAACAGAGAAAGCACACACAGCTTTTGGTTGTGTTTCTTTTAACACTTGTAAATTGTATCATAGATGGACCATCACTGAAGTTGTCAGTCAAAAACACATGAAACCTACAAATGTTAAAGCATGACATTTTTTATTATCAGGCTTTAAGGATAATTAGTGTAATTCTGCTACTTAATTTACTGACTGCAGAGCCCAAAAATACTCAACGTGTAACATTCAG
Source organism: Heteronetta atricapilla (assembly GCA_011075105.1). Lineage (NCBI taxonomy): Eukaryota > Metazoa > Chordata > Aves > Anseriformes > Anatidae > Heteronetta > Heteronetta atricapilla. Next base: position 125,827,395 of record CM021731.1, on the reverse strand, counting down.
CACCTACAAGTTTAGTCATTGGTGTTGGTAAGTACCGAAGCAAAGCTCTTGCCCCGTGTCCCACATAATCCTGATTCAGGATGCCACTACATTCTCTGCATCTCTTTTCTTCCTCAAGCCTCAGGTCTACAAAAAGATCTACATGACATTAGGTGACTAGGACAAAGGTTTACTCCCACACCATCAAGCATGCCCTCTGTTTGGTCTGGCAGACCTCCTTACACAATCCCGTTAGTGCCTCACCCCCTACATAGGACAACTGCATTCTAAGCTTCCCGGTTTGAGGGTAGGCGCCAAGAAATTCCTGCTTCTAATTCCAGATCTGCCCTGAGTGCTGCATAGCCCTTAGGAGTTTGAACAGACCTTACTCTAACTCAGGCAACCCACAGTGAACTTTGCTAATATTTGTCCAGTGATTAAATGAAAGGATGTACTAAATACTTTCCGCACATTTAGATTTTTATCCCCCTTGTTGGGTTTATTTTTTCTGGACATTGTTCTCACTTCCTGAGATGGGCCTGGCAGAGATAAATGAGGACAGACAGAGGCACAGCTTCTTGTTGACAGAATATAGATATATCAAGAATTCTGAAGCTATTCAAAGTTATGAATGCAAATTAATGTTCTCAGGGAAAGCTATAAAAGCCAGATAGGAGTAAAATAAATAAATATGTAAAGGAAAATCCCGACTTGGTCACTGCTTGGTTGACTTTTTGCAAGACTTTCAGCATTTGTGCTAGCTCATTATTTGTTCCACTGTCTAGTGAAAATTACTACAAAAAAAAAAGTTAGGAAATGACATTAGTGTTTCTTTCTTTTTTTTTTTTGCAACAATCTTGTTCACACACTATCAAAGAAAAAGATCCTACTAGCTTTGAGAGTTTTGTTTTCTTTTTTAAAGCAATATGTGAAATACAATTTCACCACATCTATTGAAGATCATGCAATACATTCCAAAATGCTTGGACATCATGTTTCTATTAAACCTATTTGCATCCCCTCTTTGTATAAGGACTCTACAGCTCTTCTCTTAATAGTTCTAAAAAGTAATTTCATTGTAAATATACAATTGTGAACAAAAATTGTGAACAAAATTGTGAACATTATAGACAGATGTAAGTGAAATTTTTCATTCATTCGTATAACCGAACAATTTCATTGCTCATTACGATAGGTTGATAGAGTATGACTCAGTTAGCCCAGCATGAATCTGCCTAGTTTCTGCAGTAGGAAGAAAAATTTTCACTTGGAAATCAAGCAAATCTAATCAAGTGCAACAGCTCCTGGGTGTAACTACTGAACCACCCACGAGTGGGAAAGAATTCTACAAACAGACCACAGGTAAAGATGTTGTCAAAACCTTCTGGTTGTCATAACTTTCTCACTTGCTGTTCTCATACAACAACTAAGCAACTTCTATTTACAAAGAGCTAACTGCCTGAAGTAGAAGAGAATATTCAATGACTTTCAGAAATTCAGAAAGCAGGAAATAAGAACTGAGGCATAAATCTGTTCTATCCTCTTTCCTCTCCATTAAAAGTTCTGTATTTTGACCGGGGACAGGCTTGTAGCCTTGGTAACCAGGTTTCAGTCTACTTATCATAGCTTGGAGGAACTTTCCTTAAAATAAATGAATAAAAACACTTTGAAAAATCAGCTGGTTGTTTTGCATGTTGTGTTACATGTTGCAGTTCTGTGTTAACATCGCATTCTCCAGAACTTTAAGAGGTTACTGGAAACAGCCAGCAAGATGTCAACAGACAAGTCTGTATTCTTACCACTACTGTTAGCTGCCTTATGCCATGCTATTTTATTAGTTTTCTGATGGAATCGTCCTTCAGTATGATGGAAGTTTTACCTGCCTAAGGAGCATCATTTCTGCAGGAGATGCAACTGAAATCTAACAGACTGAGCAGGACAAACACTGTGTCAGGGAGCCTGCTGCGGGACGACAGGCAAAATGGGGCCATGAAGGTCAGTAAGCTAAGAGCAACTTAACTAACTAAGAGCAGGCAAAGAAAATTGCTAAAACAAAGACCCGTGAGGCATTACTCTGCTGCACCCAGCTTTGTACCTCTTTAAGGTAGGTACCATTTCTTGTAGTTGATGTTTTTCAAGCACTTCAGCTCTCCCGTCAGTCACAGGCACACACCTCGAAGAGGGCTCAGAGGTGCCCCAGGAAAGCTGTGAGCCCAGCTGGAAGGCAGAAGAGATGAGGCCCGAGCCTATGCAACCAGCCTCCAGGGTGGCTGCTTGGCGCAGCTTCACTCAACGTGCAGCAGGAGAAACTTGGGCTGCTTTCCAAGTGTGCACCCACAGTGACCTGGTGGGATACCCAGCCTTCCTTCAGCCACTTCTTGCCTTGTGTTAGGTTTTCAGTAGTCTTAAAGCCACAAAAATACAGCTGCCTGTGCCATATTGTACTTCATTAAACCAGCTTTTGAAAATGACATTCACGTTTTACACTACTTGATGAATATATCTATTTACTGACAGTTGTTAAAATGTAATAATAAACTGTTAGTTCTCTCGTGCTGAGCTTTAGCCAGAGCAGGTTCTCACAGCCAATGCATAAACTGTTTGCAACAGAAACTCATGTTGGAAATTATAGCCCAAAGTAATCAGTCATTTACTTCTGACTAGGCTGTCTACCTCAGGCTGTTTTGTTCAAATCACACTTACTTCATCCATACTCACTGGGGCCCAGTTTGCCTACTTTCATTGATACCCCCCCTATTATGATCTTGGATTTTTAAAAAAAGGAATTCACCAAGTAGAAACTTCTGTTGAGGAGGAGGCTGAGACAATTGAGGTTGTTCAGCCTGGAGAAGAGAAGGGTCTGGGGAGGCCTTACAGCGGCCTTCCAGTACCTAAAGGGGGCTACAGGAAAGCTGGGGAGGGACTCTTGGTCAGGGAGTGTAGGGATAGGACAAGTAATAAATTTAAACTAAAAGAGGGTAGGTTTATATTAGATATAAGAAATTATTCACGCACAGGGTGGTGAGGTACTGGCACAGGCTGCCCAGAGAAGCTGTGGATGCCCCATCCCTGGAGGTGTTCAAGGCTAGGCTGGATGGGGCTTTGGGCAACCTGGTCTGGTGGGAGGTGTCCCAGGGGGCTTGGAATTAGATGGTCTGTAAGGTCCCTTCCAACTCAAACCATTCCATGATACACTAATAATCAATGTTAAGATTCTGCCTGTTGTTTTGACAGTCTGCATTATTCACATCTTTACCAGGTGATAAAAGGCAGAAAAGAGCCAAAGAAACATCATATTGCCCAGGTCCGAGAACTTCTTACTGCCTTTAATTACTTTCAGAAACAGAAGACTACAGACTTCTTCCATCAACCCCTTATACTTTCCAGACTGGAACCAAAATGTAGTAAAGTTGCTATGTTATTTTTAAATTTTGGCAGAAGCAAGTTAGATGTAATAGGGAGGACGCTATGTTGGAAAGTCTTATGTGACTGTGAATTTTGGCACATATAGCATCCACCAACTTAAAAGCAGAAGTAGCACCATTGATTTAAAAATGTAGTTCCAGGTGGTTTGGTTTTTTTGTTTGTTTATTTTTTAATGCATTTTTCCAGAAGACAGTAATAGGATTATTACTGTCTGACAATAGTTTGTTTTTCACTAATTCTCTTCAGTATTTATCAAAGGCTATAACGTCAGGCATACTGTGTTCTAAGAAATCCAAACACTTTGTTCAGAACATCAGCTTTTGCTAAAACTCTAATGGTAATGAGAAGAGACAGCTCAAGGAATCTCCAAGCAAGTCCTCATGACACGAATCTTTACTACTTTCAAATGTATTTAATCCTTCACTTTTTCATAAGTTGGCTTACAGAGCACAGCAAGCTGCTTGGTTACACACACTGGTCCTCTGTAAAACTTGTAACTCATTAGTTCACTTCTTAACAGAAATACATGGGAGGAAAGACTCTTGGAGAAATCCAGTCTTTTGTTTAGTCTTTGCACTACTGCAGGATATTGGTATTAGAAAGATTTTATTTATTTTACAAATATAAAGCTGTGTAAGCCAAAGTCTACCCTCAGTTACACTCAGAGCTCTCCCCTTACACTTGTATAAAAGAGTAAGCTTAATCATTATATTTTATATAAGTGGATTCATGAGTGTAACACCCTACGGACGGCTCTCCATGATGGCACTCAGTGCCATAAAGCACTTTAGGTCCTTAATTGCCTCTTACATTAACTTGTCTCATTGTATATAGCGCAAAAATGGATCGGGGACAACTTCAAGCAACTGCGTTGCTCTCTCTTACCCAGTGTGGCAATGTTTCATTTCCCTCATATCCTGGAGATATGCAAGAGGCCTCTTTCTACCTCGTATAAAAGTTCTGCACTCTCCAGGAAACCCTCTTCTACACTGTGTACACGCTCAAGAGAACAGTATTATGCGTGCAGTCTATTAAACCTACTAGAGCAAACGAAAAAGAAAGCCCTTCAGTGACAATACCTAAGCAGGTTTCTACTTCAAAGAGTTTACAAAGTACAGATGAAGTATGACAAGCAGAGATGTAATAAAGTAGTTAATTTGTCACAGGTCCGGTTACTTCAACTTCAGGCAAGTTAAGTTTACATTTGCATTAGTAATACATTGCAGTGTGGAGTACAGTATATAGGTTTCATGGGGAAAAAAAAAAAAAAAGTGTTCTGCAGAGTAAAAGACTCAAAGTACAACAAAGCAGGCTAGAAAAGTTGTAAAAAAATTACAAGGCTATGTTTAAATTGGCACACAGAAAAAGATTAAAGGAATGCTACAGATATACCTTAAGCCATGCAGGTAAAAGGGATGAGGAAGAGTGTACAAAGATCCTGGAATTGAAAACAAGACAAATACAGTTTTGCAAAACTTTCATATTCAGTAACAGGACTTGAACTTGATGGAAGGAAAAGAGGGAAGGACAAAGACTTTTCTAAAGCCGGAATATTCAAGCCACTGAACAAGGCAAGCAGACAGTAAGGAGTCAAGTGAGGGCCAGGGATGACAGGAAGATGACTCTTCAGCTCATGCTTTTATCTTTCATATTCTTCGAAAATGAAACCTGAAAGTTTCTTTCAGATAACTGTAAGTGGGGGAAAGAAATGAAACACTTGTTTCTGCTCAGTTTACACACTTTCCTTCTTTATTCTCCTTGCCACGTTCTACTGGCCTGCACAACAGCATCACCCCTCAAAAAAAGTCCAATAAAGAAATGAGATTGTGATTTCATCCTAAACTACTTTATTGACTTAACAGGTCTCTTGGATCCTGCCACTGGAGCTGTAAAAATCTCTTTGGAAGCTAAGGAGCACAATGCTTGCTGGAGGGTTTTTGTTCTTTTGTTTTGTTTTGTTTTCTGTTACTTTCTTTTATGTTTTTATTTTTCTTAAAATAAATAAATAACCCTTCTCAGCCTGTTTGCATCAACAGCCCAATGGCCAAAATGCATAGTTTGTACCAAAGAAATAACGCTCAACATTTTCCAAAGATGGATGCACTGAAGCAAGCGTCTTCCAGAGCCCTACTACAACTCTGCTTTGGAATATGGTATCGGTATCCTGTGCAGCACAAGGAACTTTGAAACCTCTTTCTTCACATGGGGTAAATATTTTGGGGTCCTCTATTAAGACATTCTATGAAATAGGATTAAACCAGAACACCTTAGGCTCCTTCTTAGGGTACCATGTAAGTCTACAGAGCTCAGAGCCCTGTGATTGTTCCCTTTGGGAACCAAAGGGAGGCAAAGTTCAGACCGGAGTCCACATCAGGCCAATACAGCTGATACAAGTTAGTCAATACTAATCAACTCCTGAAGACATGAAAGCAGTCACGCTACAGAAGTTGGATTTCAAAGAGACTTCAACATGATTTAAATCGGCACCATTTCTGTCTTCAACCCCCACTTGCGTATCAGCTTCAAAAATTTACTTTTGTACGCTCCACATGGCTTCCTTCACCGTCACCAATTCTATAAAAATGTGATTAGCCTTCTTATGAATAAACCACCCTAATCACAATGCTGACTTGCTGAAACACAGATAAGAAAAAAAATGCATTTTTAAGTTCAAGTTATATGAGTACTTGGACTATGCTATGAATAAGTAATGAAGGAACAAAGTCCCCTAGACTTCAAAACTTGATGTATTGTAGTGTATTATCAGAAACCCATTCAGTCAACTTATGTCCATGTAATTAATTTGGTGCAAAAGAAACAAAGATATTCAAAGTCTGGTGGAAAAGTCAAAAAGTAAATGTGGAACTTGGCAACTTTCACAATCAGGCATGCCCAGAAGTCTAATAAATACAGACAACCACAGTAATTTATTCTCTAAAAATATAAAAGAGATTTTTATGAGACTATCTAAAACACAAAAAACATCAGGAAAAAATGTTGGGTTTTGTAACATGTGCACAGTAATGTTTCTGTAATCAGCACACCTACACTGATTGTTTTCTCACTACTTGTACTGTTTCTGAATGTCTCTTACCTTATCAAATGCGACAGCTTCTGGCAAACCTACTGATATATCTCATGGCCTTAAAGGAATAAAGGAATGCCATAAATGAGAACACATATAATGCTTCTGTTGTGAGCGGCTCTTCTCTTTTGGCAACTAAGTTGTCAACAGACATACTCATGCAAGCTTCAGAAAACAGAAATAATGTAATAAATTCTAATAATTTTCTCTATATGGAGTGAAAAAATATTTTAAATAGATTAGAGTATTCATAAACTATTTCTTTTCCATACATTGTCTCATCTAGTATAACTGACTCTACATTTTTCTGTTAACACAAATAAAAGTAAGTAAATTGTGTTCCAAACTATTTTTTTTTTCTCTGTGATATATTGAGAACACTATTTCAACAGTCTGGAGAAGAGAACCTAGAATGGAAGAACAAGAACCACTGCGTTAATAAGGCACTAGCTGAAAAACAGCTGCTACATCAAACAGTAAACCAATTTCTAGGCTCCACCACCCATGGATAAGAGGGGAACAGAAAAGACTGAGGCTGGAACTTAAGCTACCACATACACTTGCAAAATCTTGTGTTATTTCCACTACATATTACCTGAAATGAAACTGTCCTGAGGCTGATGTAAGTAACACTCAGAGCTTGTGCACCTGTGGCATATACACAGTGTGTAAGTCACAGCTGGAGACAAATCCATGTCACTCACGCGGGGAGAAGGCTGAGTTCCCTTTTTTGTGGTCTTTGACTTAATGGCAACTACAAAGGGTTCTTTATCCACCCTGAACAACAATAAATTTCAAAGATATTTTGGCCCAAAAGGAATGCAAGACTCCTGAGCAATTGAGTCCTACTAATTACCGTATTATTTATCTAAGTCTGTCTTTTCACACAGCAAATATAGATCCTTTCCAAACTGCAATTCCACCAGGAACGTATCACTGGAAAGAATAAGACCCCCATAGTCATGAGCACCTATCTGAAACATCTGAAATGTTTCACTTCGCTCTGTTCTTGTTCACAAGATGAGTAGCACCTACCAGCGTTTGACAACAAATTATTATTCTCTACATCAACATGAGCCAGCAGCGTGCCTGGGCAGCCAGAGGGCAAACCACATTTTGGGGTGCATTACACACAGCACAGCCAGCCGGACAAACGAGGCAATTTTCCTGCTGCATTCAGTGTTGGTGAGGCCTCACCCTGAGTACTGCGTGCAGTTCTGGGCTCCACAGCACAGAAAGGCTGCTGAGGTCCCTGACAGCGCCCAGAGGAGGACAGCAGAGCTGGCGGCAGGGCTGGAAGGCATGTGCTGTGAGGGGAGGCTGAGGACACTTGGGCTGCCCAGCCTGGAGGAGAGGAGGCCCAGAGGCGACCTCGCTGCTCTCCGCAGCCTCCTGAGGAGGGGAAGCGCAGGGGGAGGCGCCGGCCTCCGCTCCTGGGACCCGATGGCAGGGCACGGGCACGGCACAGAGCTGCGCCGGGGAGCTCAGGCTGGGCATCAGGAAACGTTTCTTTGCCGTGAGGGTGGTCACACACTGCAACAGGCTTCCTGGGGAGCTGGGTGCTGCCCCATGCTCAAGGGACATTTGGACAATGCCCTCAGTAATGTGCCCTAACTCTGGTTAGCCCTGAAGCGCTCAGACTAGTTGATTTCGGAAGGTTCCTTCCAACAGAACTATTCTAAAACAAATCCACATATCTAAGAAAACAGCAAAGCTTTTAATTGCACCTAGCCATAACAAAACCACCGGACTTAGCATTTATCAGAAACCTCACAGCTCAGGCCAAATGTAGCATGCCCTATTCATTCCAACTCTTCAGTTGAAGTCAATGAGACTAATTCTATGATCTATCCTGATTTTGGCCTTCAAATAATCTAATCTAGTATTCCACTGAAAATATAAAATTCAAAACTCATACATAGCAATCGGTTTTAAAGTCATGCTCTGTTTGTCAAGGGCACTGATCATATTACATATTAAGAACTAAAAACTGTCAAAATTTAACAAGTTATTCTCTTGTGGAGTCCAAATCTTTCCTGAATCCACCAACACTCTACTGTTATTAGTGTTACAGATGACCTGACTAAAAGCATTCATTCCCCTAACTGTATAAACTGAGCAATTAACCTGAGAACTGGAATTTAGCCCTTTATTTTCTCTCCATCTGGCTCTAATTACAGACAATTTCTGTTGATACATTAGAAATACAGGTTTAACATTAAATTTGGGCACTGAAAAGAAGAAAAATATTGCTCACAAATGCCACCTGATCTGTGGAATTACCTTAAGATATAGAAGTAAAACTAAGACACTGCTAGCATTAGTTTGCTTGATTTTTGACTGCCACCGTAGAAATAATACTACTAACTTGCAGTGTAAGTTGAAAATTGCAGTGGCACTAATCCACGTTTGAGCAGAAACCTTTTACACACAATTTTTGTCCTGCATCTTCTTTCAAAGCATTTCATATTTGAGTTTGTTGACAAGTTATGCGTGCTTCCTCGGTGAAGACAAGCACTCAGAGACCCTCCTAAGCAGAAAGATGTTTGCTGTTCCTTAGTTCATTTCAACACACACATTTCCAGGTCACCCCCCAGAGGACCAAATCCTGCTCATTCCACTTCTGTGAACATTTACAGAAGTATACTTTCCATCTCTAGGAAGAAATGGCTGAAGCCATAAATTGAGAGCTTAAGAACAGGAAGATCAACTTGAGCAGCTGTCTTGTAATGATGATGTACACCGCTAGCCTACGCCAGCAAAAGGATGAAACGTACTTTGAGTAGAGACATGCGATGCCAACAATCCGCACAAGTGACAGAGCTAAAGACCCACGTAATTTGCCTTGGGGCTGAATAAGACTTAAACCTCCATGCCAAAGGTTGTAAACTCTCCTCTGGCCCGTGTGGAAGCTCATTCTACTATGTCTTCAGCATGACTATTACTGATCCCACGTAAGTCCAAACGAGCCCAATCGGCTTGCTCAATCACATTTTTGATTTGCTGGACGGGCATGCCATCAGAGGGCTAGTGAATTAGTTTACAAACACTTCTTCAGCACCTTCACATAAATCAATGAAAAGCAATCAGGCGGTAAAAGCAGCAGCATTCAGTGCTGTTATAAATACCGCCCACAAGTGACAAAACCTATACGTTCGCAAAGCAACGCAAAAACCGACGCAGCCAGGAAAGGACGCTACCAGCACATTGGTCGTTCCTCACTCAGTCTAAATGGGCAAAAAAATGACCTACAAAAGGGCTGTTGTGTGCAACAGGTGCCCCTAAAAGCACGACCCAGCCTAGAAACGCAGCCCCTTAGGAGGGCTCTTTACCATAAGCCACACTCAAACCCTACCGAGGCGCCAGCCCAAATGACTGTCTTTGGGGCTTACACGAATTCATCACCGGTCTCCATCTCCACCCATCGCTTCAGTGCATTGAATTTTGGACTGGGGCGCAGGCGGGAGCCATCCTGCCACCACCTGCTAACCCTAACCCTCCCCGCACCCTCACGGCCCCAACGGCCCCCAACGTTCCCCAAACGTTCCCAATGGCCCCAGTGTTCCCCCAACAGCCCCCAACGTTCCCCAGAAGTCCCCCAACGATCCCCAAGTGGCCCCCAACGCTCCCCCCATGACCCCAACCCGTCTCCCCTCCGCGCGGCGCGACCCCCACCCTCGCAGCCGCCGCGCTGCCGGTCCCGCCTCGCCCCGCGCAGCCGAGCCGAGCCGAGCTCACCTGGCCCCGGGGGACCGCCCGTCCCGTGTCGTGTCGTCCTCTGGTGTCCCGTCCTGTGGTGTCCCGTCCTGTCCCCTCCTGTCCCGTCCCGTCCCGTCCCGTCCCGCCGCGCAGCGCCGCCGCCCAGCCCGCTCGGCTCCCGGCGCTAGAGGCGCCGCGGCCGGCCCCGGCAGCTTGGGGCAGCCGCTGGCCGCGGCCGGGGGGCGGAGGCAGGCGAGGGAGGTGCTGAGAGGGGCCGGGAGGGAGCCGGGGAGCCCGGCACGGCACGGCACGGCACGGCACGGCACGTAGCTTAGGGGAGGCGGCGGGGACGCCTCGCGGCTCCACAGCGAGCCCCGTGTGGGGGGGACACGGATTGCCCCTCAGGTTAAACTGCTCCAGGTTCCCCGGTGGGCAGCGGCGTTAGCTGTGGCTCTCCTCCTCCCTCTTAGTTCTTATTCAGTGTTACTGAGGAAAAGAAAGGGACAACATCTACGAACTCCATGGACAGCAGATGTTTCCGAGGATGCAGGGTGTGATAAGTCCATGTGAGGAGCAGGATTTCACAGAGACATACATGCAAAAAAAGAGCTGGGGTTAGATGGCATGTTTCATTTTGCTTGGACCTGGGGTGTTCTTTGAATGCTTTGAAGTCAGTTTCTATCAGTTTCTAAAGGAACTCAAGCCCAGTGCTTTGGTGGTTCCTCACAAGGGAAAAAACAGGAGGCATTTGCTTTCTGTACCTTGGCTAGTGAGATATCTTCCTTGCATGTTTAAGTACCACAGATCGTGTTTTCCTCTCTTCCTAGCTCATACCACCTGTGAGAATTAGGTATACCTCCCTTCTGACCTGGGTGTCCAAACTCAACAAGGAAGAGGAGAAGATTGTCCTGAAGGTACTGCTAGGGGTGGGATGTATGATGATACTGTTTGTTGGTAGCAAGTAGAACCTAGTGGTTCTGCATCGGTGCTCTTTTAACACATCCACAAACTGTGCTTTGCAAATGTGGTTTAGCAGTGTTTCAACAGAAAGGCTGGAAGGTTGAGTGAGCTTGGAAACTGAAGCCCAACTTACCCCTGGGCATGTTATATGTTGTCAGTGCAGGTTTAGTAAGCTTACTGTATTGCTTATTGTGTGAATAACTACTAGTGTACAGATAAATGGCAGTCTGGCTCTGTCCATCCAACACCCCTGATAAACAACATGTTATTTTGGGTAAAAATCAACCAGCTGATGAATTTTCAGGCACTGAAATGTAAGTGCAGGCAGAAGAATTGCCTCAGAATACCTTCTCTTCACTCAGATCAAGCTCGCTTACTAGGAGAAAATACTGTGTGACTTATAAAAGACAAAAACTCTACTTAATCTGTATCTGAAATTGCCTATTTAAACTGCGTATTACATAAAAGTGGGTAATGTTCAGTAACATATAGGGAAAAAAATAAAATTGATTGGTAATGATCTAGGACCCAGGACTATGTGAAGAACTTAATTCCCCAAATGCATTTTTATAGCTCTGCTTAACTGAAAAAGTCCCTGAAATTGATGAGCATTCACCCAGAAGCCAGTACTCCAGCCCTACAGTTCTAGGACAACACTGGGTGCATCACTTACAAGCTGAAGACAAACTCCTATGCACTTCCCAAGAAAATGTAGACCACAGCAGGTCCAAGGCACAAACATGGATAACTAAAGGATAAAGAACTTTTCAGTCCCATTAGTTCTTTCATGTTTTTGAGGGAACACCAAAAAAAACAAAAAACAACAACAACAAAAAGCTCTTAATTCAGGTTGCTCAATGCCTCCTTTATTGCAGGCTTGTGCAACACTGAACAATGGCTTACTAGGAACAGCAAGTGACATACGCAGGTTTGAGAGAATGATACTCCCTTGGAGGGAAGCAAGCAAATCTTTTCTCCCCAGGCAAAATGATCGTATTACTTACATCCTGAGTAAAGTTCCTGGAGCTGGGAGGCTCTCCTGAAATTTACTGATCAAAAGGGGACTAACTTCAAAATGAGGGTAAGGATACAATGAACTGGTGTTGAGATGAGTTTGTCCGTGTATCCTTGTATGGCCACTTAAAAAGTGGATTTCAAGGGTTTGACCAGTTAGGCACTTTATTTTCACCTCTGGTTAAGAGGATTAAAATTACCTCAATGTTAACCTCAACAGTGACTCCAACAAAGTTCAGTGGCTGAATTCCCAATAACTTCAGCATGACCAGAATCTCATATTATGCCTTCTAATTGCTTTGGCATGTATTTTTTTTTAATCTCTCTATTTATGTGTGTGCATATGTTTCCTAGTGACATATGACATTAATGTAACACATCCTGTTGCAGCATTGGTTTCGTGTTTATAATTTATGTATCCAAATGGGACTTGCTCTAGCCATGTAATTCACGTCTCAGGTAGTAGAAAAAAAAAGAAAAAAAAAAAAACACAAATAAGACAAGGGGAAGGGGAGAGGAGAGGTGGTGGGAAAGGTGAGCTCAGCTTTCCTTTTCATTTTTGCTGTGAATGTGGGATGCTGTTGTTCACAGAGGTGCTTGAAGGGACAGAGTTCTCGTGCACGTACTTCTCCCTACTCCTTTCCATTCCTATTGTGCAGGATGGGAGGTTGTTTTACCCTGTGAGACATACGTGGTCAGCCCCAGGGAGGTCAAGTAGATTTAAAAAAAAAAAAAAAAGAAGGAGAAAAAGAACTAAGCATATAATTAGGGAAATGACTGTTTCAATGAATCACATTGAGGTAACACTCTTTACGTCAAATCTGCTCAATTTAAAAGCAAAACAAAAAGACCTCCTGATAATTTCCACAGCCCTGGATTTTGTCATTTTGTATTTTTTCTTCTTCTTTGACACATTAGAGGTTTGTATGAACAGAGACTGTTCAAATGTACAAATAAACAGTAGAAATGGTTTGACTTCTCTGTTTAATGCATAAATGTAGCAAAGAAATAATCACTCATTTTGTTCTATAATCTCATGTATTAGTTTTAGCAGTCACATAAACTACAGAATATTAGGTAAAAAATATGTGTTTTTAAACTGAATGTAGTGCTGAACATTAAGTACAATCATCTATAAGCCTTTCAGTCCATTTTCTGCTTTCAGCAAAGATAAAAAGGAGTGAGCAGTTTTAAGATAATGAAATGATATGGACTACCTGTGATGCTAAAAGGAGTTAAGCATATCAAGGGAGGAGGATCTTAAGTCTAATCTTAAAGCTACACATATTTAGCACAAAGTTGAGAGCTTGTTTTGTGAAAAAGAGGCTGCCTCTGTTCAAAATTTGTGCCTGGCCAACAAATGCGTATCTCACTAAAGAGTCTTTAGACTAGATAAACCTATCTAACATTCTAATAGAATAACTACTTATTAATATTCTTTTGTCAGAAAGTAGCGTATAGGCGTGGATACATTGAGCACAATGTTTGCTGAATGTTAACTGAACCAATATGTAAAAGAAATCTCTTAGATATGTAATCATTAAATAAGGAGGTTTAGTCTATCCAGCTGTGTGATTTTACACATGTTGTCAAATACAAAGTGCAACACCCAGGGTAAGGTTTTCTTTTGACCGCTGCAGTTTCTTAATAAAAAACTTTTTTAAAAAATAACACAATATGTAATGTCTTCTTTTCTGAAGTTCCAGGAAATAAATTAAGAATAATTGTAACTCTTTAGTTAAAATCTAAGCTTCAACTCACCAAAAAAAAACTGCATTTCACTAAAGAAAACATGTTTAGAGAACTGTGTCTTGTAACATTACTGAAAAGAAGTAAGATATTTGGCCTGATTGAATTCCTTGTTTCAGGTCCTCCTAGTGACACACAGCCATCTCCTATCTGACTGCATTCCGGCACAGTGTCCCGATAACATTTAGACTTCAAGTGGGACAAAAGGTGAAAGGCAATTTGCAAGGTATCCAGGTCAAAATAAAAGAGAACACTTCAATGCTGCATTGTTCAGCAAAATTTCACGTTACACATTCAAAGAGGGAGTGGTTGTATGTAGCGGCAGTGTGACCATGCTGCTCTGCTGGGCAATCAGCCCTTCAGTACTTCACCCTCTGAAAATGTTTTCATGCAACACTCCATTGTGTGGATTTGAGAGCCCTCAGCATTCCCTGCTAGAGTTAAAAGTGAATGGAGCACAAACTGAAAAGCAAGAAATTCCATTTAAACAAAAGAAAAAAACATGTTTGTGGTGAGGATCATCAAACTGGAGCAGGTTGCCCGGAGAGGTTGTGGAGTCTCCATCCTCAGAGACAACTCAGAAGCCCCCAGGACACAGTCCTGGGCAACCTGCTGCAGCAGTTGCTGGATGATCCCCAGAGGTGCCCTCCAGCTGCCGCTGGTCTGTGGATCTGCTGGTAACACTTTCTTTCCCTTGGTATACATGCTTCGAGCCAAGTGAAGGGCAATGACCCTCAAACTGTAAAAAACGTGACGGTGATGGAAGGCTCGCATACCCCAAAGCCCAGACTGAGGTGCAAATTAATATTATGGGAAAGGACAAAAAATAGTTGCCAAGGAAAGCAATTCTGAAGAGAACACTTGGAAAGGACTGAGACCTTTCAATTCTCTATTTATAGCACTCACTCTCTTTAAATTTTACCATTTTTACTTCCATTAAACGTTTTAAAGGAGTTGTAGCTTGCCCATAAAAAATCAGTCTGTGGATCTTGGCAGGCAAGTTCTCATTCTGGGAACATTTCACATATTCGTGTTTCTTTTTTTAAAACTTACTTTTTTTTTAAAAAAAAAAAAAAAAAAAAGCTGTATTAAACTCTGAAAGTTTACACTGGCTGCAGTGATTCCAAATTAATTGCTCTTGTGTACCAAGACTTTCATCATAGCGTGACCAGTTAAAATAAAAGCAAGGAGGTAACTGTACCCTTGTCGATTCCCAGGGCTATATAACTTGTAAAGCAACAGAGAGAAAGGCCTTTTTTTTTTTTTTTTTTTTTCAGGGGACACTTTTCCAGTCTGCAGTGCAGATATGTCAGGTACTGGGAGAAGGATTTTAGCTTTCATGCCAAATCCTTTCTTCCCTGACAACACTAGTTTTTTCTTTCTTGAGAGGAAAACTTACAGTTGTCCTGTCTAAATGCTGTTTTTGACTTTTCTGTGTCCTCTAAAGTATTTGCAACTTGGCTGTAAAATCATAGAGGTAGATGGTGGCAGGCAGAGTAAAATGTGAGATGCCATCATGTCACCAAGGAAGGGAACCTGCTTTATATGTACAAAAGGAGAGGAGATTTCTTCCCACCAGTTTAACACTGTAATTTATTCCTCTGGTTTGCAGTATTGAACTATGTTCATAGTTCACAGCAAGTGATCAAATTAGGCAGTGGGGGGAGGCCTTGGCAAACTGCTACAGTACTTTTGGAAGACCCTTCTGCCCTACTTTAAATTCCCATGATTTAATGCCAATGACCATATTCCATTTTAAACTTGTTCATTCTTCAATATTTTAGTAGTTTGGAGGCGAGGAAAGTTATTCCTAGAAGATCAGATAATCCATGCTGCCTCTGATTTTACACAAGCATAAATCTGTTTCGTAAAGTTTTTTTTGTTTTGTTTTGTTTTTTTTTTTTTTTTTTTTTTTTTAAATCATATTAGAACTTGTGGGAGGAAAACCAGAGTATGAAAATTTTTCAGCTCAGAACATGGAGAGCCTTTCCTCCGTGGACCTGTCTGGGGTGCAGGATCACACACATGTGGAAGTCACAAACCCCACTGTCAATACTGGCATTCTGTGGGAGAATAAAGGAAAGAAGAAATCTAGCTTTCTGAAGAGTTTAATGCATGCAGACTTCAAAATAAGTAATTTCTGAGACGGAATTTCAAATGTTATTCAGGCGACGGCTTCTGGGACAGGCTGTATGTAGCTAGACAATCACCTGCAGGTCAACTACATTGCTACAACACCTACACCTGGTTGGAAGCAGGTGCTATGCATGGTAAGAGCCATCACATGGAGGTAAGATGTGGCGATCTTTGACTGGGATGCACTGAAATCACTACTGATGACAGATGGAAAAGGGCAATGAAATGGCAGACATCCACATTGTTCAACTATAGAACAGAGGTAATATTTCAACCTTTTTCTGTATACATGAGTTGTTTTATACTAAACACCTTTTTTATTTAGTCTTTTAAAATGTTAACAGTGATAACAGTATGTCATGCTTGGTGGTGCCAGAAAGCTTTTGGCTAAGTGAACTGCAGTTTTAATAAACCTCAGCACTGCCATTAGTTGTAATTTGACTGACATTCTGAATGCTCTATGCAGAAAATCCACTTCTTGTTTCTACCTAGGTCAAATAATTTGCAATATTAAATATTAAACAGCCTACAATACTGGTGAATTGAGATAAAAAAAGAAGGACATAAAGCCTCAAGTGCCAGGAAATTAACATTTTCTTTTTCCCTTATGTGTCTGTCTCCTCAAATAGCTTGAAAGTCTTCTTAAAAGTTCTAGATCTTTCATGAAACTTAATTTTATTTAAAAAAAAATAGTTTTTCTATCTGAAATGACTCCACTGAATAACACGTTTTTATAATAGAAGCTACTACATTTTGTATTTTGGATAAAGAAGTTTCTTTTAGTTTGAAGAATTACATTGGCTGTGGAGCTTTTCTGAACTGAATCCTTTAACAATTATTTTTTGTCTTGGCTTTCCTTTTTCCAGGCTCCTTTGTTACTTGCCCTGTTTTTCAGATGTTACACATATTCATCTAGACCACAGCCTCCATGGGATAAGCAGAGTGAAACTCCATGGAACTTAAGGTAGAAAAACCTTTTAAAGAAAACTGTCAGCCTGATTCTAGACTCTTGTATATTTTCTACATTTTTTTTAACTCTTGAAAACTTGCTTGCTCCTATTGCTTGCTTCAATTACTTACTATTTCCTTCTTAATCACTTTTCCCCTCTTCTTCCCCATAATATTTTGCTGTTGTGGTGCTTGTTCCTTGCTAGGCAGCTGACCTCCACCACAACTGCTCTTGGAAGAAGAAAAGGAAAGAAACAACTTACAGGTTGAGATAAGGATAATTTAGTTAAAGGAAAAAAATATTAAGGAAAAATTATTATTAATTAAATAATTTAACTAAAGAGAAAAAAGGGAAAGGGGAAAAAGGAAAACAACAACAACAACAAAACAACAACAATAACAAAAGGCTGTGTGTGGAAGTGCAGAGGTAAGAAATCATTCTCTACTTCCCACCAGTGAGTGATGCTTGACCACATCCTTGAAGCAGGGCCTCAACACACGTAGCTGTTTTTTGGGAGGACAGACATTTTCACAAGCAGAACCCATCCCTCCCCTCTTCTTCCTTTTTTCACCCTTTATTGCTGAGTGTGACACCACATGGCATGGAATATCCCCTTGGTTGGGTTAGGTCAGCTGCCCTGGTGATGTTCCTTGGTCTCTTTTTGCCCCCCCCTCCCCCAGCCTGCTGGCTCTGGGGAGCTGGAGGGAGTCCTGATGTGGTGCCAACACTGCTCAGCAGCAGGCACAGCACCGGTGTGATACCAGTGCTGTTCTAGCTCCAAGTGCAGAGCACGGCACTGTGTGGGCTGCTGCAGGGACAGTTAACATCCCAGCCAGAGCCAGTACAGCTGTTCAGGTAACTGCAATAATTTGGCCAGCTGTGGAAGCTACACACTTATACTCTTCTAAATCCAGCTTTGCACCAATAGTATTCACTTTAATATTGAATTTTATCCATGTGAGAATTATTGCACTGATACCAAAGGGGCATTTTACTGACTCTACAGGTCCTTACGCTTGTATCTCTTATAATTTAGGAAATGCTTTTCTTGTCTTTCACAGCATCTTTAAACTCTTAAGAAAATTCTCCTTGAAGTAAACAGTTGGATACATATGTTCATATTATGAAGAATTTGATATTGCTGTATTGCTTTATGCTAAAAAGCAACTTCAATCTTTCAGATTAGGTTAGCTTTATTTTATGAGCAGAGAGCATAGAAAGATACTCAGGAGGAAGCAGTGTTTGTATCTTACAGTCCACCTTGCAGCAGTGGCAAAAAAAAAATTGTGAACAAACTATTATTATTGTCTATTCATGTAAACTTACTGGAAAGTACAGATTTAGAGAAAACAAAGTCAGAACTTATTGTAACTTTAGGCAAACCCAAATTCTGCTCCAAAGTTCTTGAAGTTTGCGTTGTTTCAAAACTCTGCTAACATTTCTGTATTCAAGTTCTTGCTCAGTCTGGTAGCTTTCAGAACAGGCAAACTGAAACACTGGAGAAGAATAGCACTGGACTTGCAATGCAGAATAATAAAACTGAATGTGTCAGAACTGATATGTCATTATATGATACGTTAACTATCTCCAGTCTATTTTATTTTGCCAAGGTTCCTTCTTTATAGTCCCTATCTTTTTTTCCTGTGAATTATCTTTTATCACCTTCAAACCTCCCTGATACAAATTTGGATGTCACATGATTTTCTGAAATACATTACGCCCAAGATTAAATTAATATTTATCAAGGTCCTGAGTCTTTATATTGTTTTGAATAAGCAGATCTTAAATAAAAGCAAATATATTTCAACTATAATTTATTCGTGTTCAGAAGTCCAGGAGAATGCTTACACGGAGTTTGTGGAGTTAAATGTCTGTTTTGAGAGCTCAGGTAGTATTTAAGTGATTACTAGGTCTTGTGCAATATGGGTGAAATTCATTGTTTGTATTTGATTTTTGGACTGGACCTAGTCCTGTCTTTTGGAAAGGAGGTTTGTTGCTCAGGATAGTCTTTGAATACCTTGTTTACTTTTCAGGTTCAATGGCATCACAGTCTGATTTTGAAGCTAAGATACATGGCAAAACTGAAGAACTACATGGTTCTCCTTCATGAACAAAGGAGATTTCTGCAGAGAAAAAATAAAAATAAAATAAAAACATTATACATGATTTTATTTTTCTTATCAGTATAAAGGGTCCTCTGTATAAAAGGTGCAGTTGTGGTCCCTTGGGCACTCAAACAGAGTTTTAAGTAGACACTTCTTTATGCCAATTTGCATTAATCTCTTTGTTTTGCTAAAGAACCACTAAGGTCTTAAGAGGAGTTTTGTTTATTTTTTCTCCTTATTCGGAAATGTCCTTTCAAATGGGAATGAGCCAGGAGAGATTGTGCTAGGTTCCCAAGTCAGCAAAATATCCATGGCTATGTCCACAAAGCCAAAATAATAATAATAATAATAATAATAATAATAATAATAATAATAATTAAAAGGAACAAAATATCAATGTGTTCCATGTCTGGGAATAATATTGCCAGCCAAAGCTGATGAACACCTGAGATCATCTAGTCAGCTGACACCTGAAACATGCTTCAGTGAGATAGCTCTGCTGAGCTTGACATAGGTAAGGATAGTTGCTTGGAGCAGATTAGACTGGATGTAACAATGGCCTTTCTGTTTTCCAAGAATACTGTGAAAAAAAAAAATAGAATAATATAATGCAAAACTACATCAGAACATTACTTTGTACTCTAACAGTAGGAGCTAAGATTTGCTTTCAGTAATTTTGTTTCATTTTACATTCCCAGTTTTTCTTAAATTCATTGCACACAGATTCATATATGTTCTCTAGGGACCACAGATGACATTTTACACAACCTAACATTGTCAGAAGTTTCCCACTAGCAATATAAGTGTTAACCTGGTACCTTCCAGTAACTTCAGGAAAATCATATTTGCAAAGTCTTCTGGCAATGCAGTCTTGGGTACCATGCATCTTTTTTACCTGCTAAGTTTTTATTTAGTCACATATTAGTTGTGGTTTCTTTGCTTGCTGGTAAGTGCATTCTTCATTTTATTCAATGGTTTGGTACATTAAAATGTTGTATCATGGATATATTTATTTCAAAATAATTAATCATACTGCACTAATGCTTGGCTCTTAAAAAACATTAACTGGATGAGATCTTCAAAAATTTGTCTTCAAGGTTAGTCTTTCATGACATTAAAATAATAGAAGCTGAGTATTTTATTCAAATGTATGACATTTGGTAGGTATTTTCTGTGGTGTCTATGTTCCAAAGAATGTATTGGGCATAGTAAGTATAAGAATGATTAATGTCACCAAGGCCAACAAGCCAGAGATCACAGTAAGCATCTGGCATGTGTTCCTCTTTGTCATATCTGCACAATTCTTCAGTTCCATATTTTGTAGCATTGAGAAGTGGGATTGTGGTCCAAGCTGCAAAAATATGCAAGCAGTGGCAGTATACTGTAAAAGGGAACAGATATTGCTGCTTATA
Organism: Heteronetta atricapilla; assembly: GCA_011075105.1. Classification (NCBI taxonomy): domain Eukaryota; kingdom Metazoa; phylum Chordata; class Aves; order Anseriformes; family Anatidae; genus Heteronetta; species Heteronetta atricapilla. The sequence continues at coordinate 125,806,881 of CM021731.1, read as the reverse complement.
AAAAATAACAGAAACTGTCAAACAGCATGTGGTGGGTTGACCTGGGCCAGCTGCCAGGCACTCACTCACCCAGCCACTCTCTCACTCTCCTTCCTCAACAGGATGAGGGAGAAAATAAGGTGAAAAGGCTTGTGGATTGAGAAAAAGGTGGTCAGATCAGTAACAGACTCAACTTAGGCAAAATTAATTTATTGTTGTATGGTGAGAAACATAACAACAACACCTTCAAACATCTTTCCCGAACCCCATCTTCCCCAGGCTCAGCTTCACTCCTTCTCTCCTGACTCCTTGATCTCCTCTGCCACAAGCCTTGTAGGGGGATGTGGAATGGGGGTATGTGGTGAGTTCCTGACAGTTCTCTGCTATTCCATCCTCCCCAAACTCTTCCCGTTCCAGCATGGGCTGCAGTCCTTCAGGAACTGCTCCAGCAGGGGCCTTCTCCACAGGCTGCAGTCCTTGAGGATAAACTTGATCAAGCGTGGGTGCCCCACAGGCCACAGTTCTTGTCAAGAGAAACCTGTTACAGTGAGGTCTCTCCAAGGGCTGTCACGCCTTCAAGAAATAGCCACCTCCATGTCCATGTCCACCTCTATGGGCTGCAGCGTGGGCACCTGCTCCACCATGGTCTTCATGGGCTGCGGGGCAACTTCTGCTTCAGCAGCTGAAGCACATCCTCCCCCCTTCTTCTTCTCTGATCTTTCTGTTTGCAGAGTTGTTGTTTCTCACACAGTTTTGCCTCACTTACAGTGCCATGTGGCATTTTGCCCTCTAAAATACGTTATCGCGGAGGTGGCACCAGGGTGGCTGCTGGACGCAGCCGTGCCCTGCGGCAGGGCCACTGGAGCCAGCTGGAACTTGCTGTGTCCTTCAAGGCAGCCGGGGCCTCTCCTCACAGAGGCCCCTTGCAGCCCCTGCTGCCAAAACCTTGTCGTGTCAACCCAAAGCACTGCATTCAAGTTCAGTGTTCTGCTTTTGGAACCCCATGGCTTACATTTAAAACGGCTCCGAAGGAGAGAGGGCTGACCCCCAGACATCTCTCAGTGAGAGACGGGTACCTGGAGGTACAGAGTATCACCCTAATGCCACAAGATGTTTCTGAAACCCCAGATTTATTATGATTCACGTGGCAGTTGGACACTGTTATGACAATAAAATTCTACCATAGACTAATGAAGTATATTCACAAATTACCTAAGTTAGAAAGCATGATTTGCACATCCTAAGTTGATCATTTTGCCAGGAAAACATTTCAAAGTCCAATAACTGCATTTTGCATGGAAAAAAAAAAAAAAAAAAGGCCCTTTGTTTTTCCTGAAGCCTGAAAAATAAGCCTGTTTTTCTGCAAATCTATTAAAAATGTGTTTCTCTCAATTTAGTCTACTATCTCCAATTCCATTTCATTTAGGTTTGTTGATACTTCAGATTTCTTTTTTGTGTACTGGCTATCTAGCATTCCATTAAAACTGTAACTCTAGTTTAAAACTTGCAGCTATTAAAATACAAAGATTTTATCGGATTAAAGATAATGTAGATTTTTAGGCCTGGTAACTCATCTAATCGGGGAAACAGATGTTTCAGATTTGTCTTCAAGCTATTGTTATGTGAACAGAGGGACAAAAAGAGACTTTATAGTTTAAGCATTAATCCTGCATAATTAGGATTTATTCTCACAGTTGATAGCTGGAAACCAAAAATCTTGAAAGTACTTATCTTAAGGTACAATAAACCTAGCAACTAGAAGTTACTAAGAAAAATACTATTTTAATTTGCTTTTGAGTTAGAAAATGATTTCAGCTTAATCTGCTCTGCACCTTACTTAGGAGCCATGACTTCTTCCTGACTCCTGTTGAGAGAAGAGGAGGAGGCATTTCCTGGAAGCACATAAATATCTCTTTGATGCACATAATTTTCAGTAATTTTGTGAGAGACTGAAGAACAATGTATTTGCAAGTAAATGGGTGGAGCTGGGACAGGAATAAAGATGACCCAGTTTCTTTCTAGTGACTAGCTAACAGTGGGTGAGCATATCTTGATGTAATTGCAAGAGAAGGAGAAAGAATCACTTTGCAGTTCTGGCAGGTCCTGACAAGACCTTTTAACAGAGACATGAGAGAGCACAAAATGTAAATGAGAAGTTACCTGAGCTACTTGGTGAATATGCACTAAAGAGATCTGAGCAACCCAGTATGTACAAGGTCTTCTTTCTACCTGATAGCATCAATGAGTGAGCTGATTTCATTTTGGGAAGAGAAATGAAGGAAAGTGTCCTGATCTAAAATCATCAGAGAAAGCAGGGGAAGAATGATTCTCACTTCTCAGACAATGAAGTGCAAGGAAGCATGATTTGCTCATGGTCTTACAGGAAATGTGTGGGAGAACAGGAGGGATTATTTGTCCCTCCTGACTCCCAGCGCAGCGTCTGGGCGTAAGAACATTCTTCTTCAGTTATGGTATGTATTCCTGAGTGAAACCACCAAGATTTCTCCAAATAAATACTTATTTACTCTTCATTGATTAAAAGTCTGCCACCGCTCTATGCCAAAACTTGACATATATCTTATTAGAAGCTTGACAGCCTTAACCAATCCCTGAATATTCCTCCCTGTCACTGAATTATTTGAGCAGTAATGAAAATGAGAATCTGGAAGCTAATACTGTTACTTTCAGCTACAACTTTGACCAAGAATGACAGATACTGAAATTTTTGCAGATGATTAAATGAAGATTAACAGAGAGATAGCTGTGAGGATTAAATAATCTATAGTCTCAATTGGATGGAGAAAACACTCAAGAAATGTGGTGGGAACATATAATGAGCATTTGGCAGAATGACTGTCAAAGATTAACCATGTTTTTAATTACAAAGCCTGGCAATTCATCCAGGTTTAGCTTAATAATAAGTTTGATGTTTAGCTTCAGATATATTACAGAATTATGTGGGTTATCCCATATAAACAACTTAGATACCACTGTCTCCCACAGGAGTATAAAGGAATGAGGAAGTCCTCACAAAGTTTTCCATAGGGAAAAGAAAGTTATGAACGGCCATTACGATTGCAGACTGTACAGAAAGCCTCTGTTGATAAATTCATTAAGAAAGGCAAATGTTAATTTCCCACTCCTTATTTATGGATTTTCAGGCTGGTTGTGTTTACTGCAGCGTGCAGGATCAAGAGACCTGATGATACCCCATGAATCATAATTCTTTGTGAAAGGATGCTACCCATTTGTGTGTGTATGTGGTTATCACAAACTACAGGATTTTCAGATGTGAAATTGCATTTTGAATTGTACTAATGCTATTGTTCCGTAACAAGTAACTGTGAAATGGCTAAATACACCTGAGCTTTCTCACCAACAGAGATTACGAAGAAGGTGATTATCAAGAAACTCAATCCCTTTATATGCATGAAGCAAAAGTCAATACCTGATGCCACGGCTTCATGACTAGGTAAGCCATTTCACCACCTCCTCTGCTCTTCTCCCTTTGCCCTTCTCCACAGGTCCTTCTCCCCCTTTCACATCGTGTGCTGCTTTGCACCAGCAGAGCTGTTCATGTGGCCACTTGGTGAACCAGGGTTGCTCACAAGGGTAGTGTTAACCTCGGTTTGTGCCTCAGCCCAGGTGGTGAGGAACCACACGGGATGCTTCGCGTGAAGAGAGCAGGACAGCTCATGGCAGGAGCAGGAGCCAGAAAGGGTGGGGGTGCGGCAGGGCTGCGTCTTCCAGTGGCAGTCTGGGCCTGAAGTGCTCATGGGACTGCTGTGTCAGTTAATGCAGTCATTTCCTGTTCTAAATTTAGTTCAAAGTGGTAATGCCAGATATTGCTGTGTGGTAACTGCTAGTGAATTCCTCCCTTTTGAAATAATGAGCACCAAATGTGCAGCTAGTGGGGCGTTTTTTGCTATATATTCAAATTATGTTGAAGGATCAGTCACAGAAGCAGGTATGTTCTTACTAAGCCCATGACATTTCTTTTCATTTAATTTTTGATGATGAAACTGTGTTATGTCTTTCTCAGGATGCGGTGGTTATGTCTCAATACTTAGTAATCAGGCTTTTTGTATGGAGATTCACTTTAGAAGGAACACGATGTCACCTTAAAAGAGTTGCACAAATAAACCCCTGCATTCTCTTGATGTATGTGTGAGTAATTGGAAGGTGGCTGAATTCCTAGTCTTGTCTGTATGCCATAAATATACATCCCAAAGAAACAGTGCCTAACTTGCAAACCCTGTAAAGCACTCCTGGGTGCAGAGAAACCTTGCGATCTGCATGGGAGGATAAATCAGGCAGAACCTGATGCCAAAATAGAACTAGTTCACTGATTTCTGGACATCCAAAAAACAGAACAACACTATTTTTGATTGTGTGAGATACTGTGCTCCAGTTCACAGGTGGCAGAAAAAAAAGATGTGGACAGAGAAAATGCGTATTGTTCCAGACTTCCTGTCTCAAGACATCTCAGCCTTTATTATGATTGCTTAAGTCAGTGGTTCCCAAAATGAGGTTACAAATCAGTGAACCTGGACATGGTACGAAGTTAGAAAAAATAATGTATTTTTAGGTTAATAGATTTAATAGTCTATATTAGATTATTAAATTAAAATATTTGTGATAAAAGCACATGGAGATTAATCATAATTTGAGCTTGTCTTCCAGTTTGTGGACATAGACATACGAAAATGCTTACAGAAGCCAGTGGTTTCTTAGGTAGCTATTGAAAATCTTTCAGTTAATTCACAGTAAAATCACTTCACTCTATCTAAATGACACAGTATCCACTTCAGGATTGTTTTTCTTTTTTCTTCTTCTTTAAGTGCCAGAATGATGGAGGGATGACTGAGACCCTTCTGATCCTTCAGCACATACAGACTTCAGGAGCTCATCACCTGTGGGGACTACCTGAGTCCTTCTAATGCTGGTCTGTACCCAGAGAACTCTGCCCTACTGTATTTGGGCAGATTGTAATTCTGTCTGGATTTCCTTGTTGCTGAACTAAGAAGTGGTTGGTTGGGAATCTTGTGTAAAGCCTGTTTTTATCTATTTGAATCATCGCGTGTTCCTGGAAAGGTAAAGAGCAACCTTAGTAATGTATTTTTTCATGTATGGCCCTAGCCACACAGTATGTACACAAGAAATCAAAAGCAAAAAGGATTAAAGACAAGGAGCCATTGGGAAAACAGGTTAGAGCAGATCAGAGGCAAGGAGGCTACCTGAGATAAGCAGGCTCCAGGGAAAACTTCCCCTTCGCTCCCACGTTCACAGTCCACAAAGTGCTGAATCTTGTGCGGGGAGAGAAGCTACTGTGACCTGCAGCTGTTCAAGTCGAAATGCAGTACTGGGAGGCCAGTTAGTTCTCACTGAGAAGAGTTACACTTCCCAACTGAGGTAGTCAGCATATAGATTGATGCCAGATGCCGAAAGACAGCAAGGTCCTACATCTGCAAGCAGATGAAAAAGGTGTGTGCTGAGGCATAATCATACTCAAGAAGTTAAGACCACGGCCTAGTGTAGTGAGCCTGAACACTTGGTTCAACAGGTACCAGGACTGGGATAGACCTCAGTTACAAACGTTTAAAATAAGGTGTATGAAACTTCAGCATGGAGGTGTGCAAATAGCTAGAAGTCCTACACAAAAGATCTATAGACAGTATAAAATGCCCTAGTTTTCTATTAAATAATATTATCTTTATGTTTTGATGACCTTCCTGTCTCCCACATTAAGAGTTTTTAACAAGTAAATTTTGCAAGCTTTCTTTTCAATAACTGATGACAATTCCAAGGGGTATTGTGAAACTTACTTGGGATCTGAATAAAACACAAAATAGTTTATTTCCAGTGTATTCCAATTATGACATCTTCTTGGCTCAGTGGTATCTAATAGTGCCAAGATAACTTCTAACATTTTTTAAATAATTGGCTGATTTCACAATAGTATCTAAAGTCATCTGATTTTTCTTGGACAACTGCCCGTGATTTTTCAACTGACAGAATAATGACCTAACTGCACGTGTAACATATGTTGCCTGCTTAGAAATTGTATTGAATGCCTTGCTGAAACCCACCGTCTTGAATTAGTTACGGACTTGTTGGAAACTGGGGAAATTGTCTTACATACAGGATGGGTTTCCTGCCATCAGCAGAGTTCATCTCTCCAGCAATGACAGATCTTTGTGTATTTCTGTGATTATTTGTGCATACTAGTCAAGCAGGAGCACCGTCAATCTGATCCAAAGATTAAGCAGAACTGATTTTCAACCTCAGAGCCACAAGAAGGTTAAACTAGTCAAGTTCTTTAGGCATTTTCACTGGGTAAACAAGTAATTCTAGCTTCTAAATGAAACAGGCAAGGTAACTGCTGTGGTAATTTCTGCAGAGGTGAGTACCATACTCTGCTGCATACTGATATGACCTGTCAGCTCTGCAGGACCCTGGTGTTAGGTGTGTAAACAAAGATGAAATGCCTCTGAAATGCCAAGTGCCTGCTCTTGTCATTGACCATCTCATATGCAAAAAAGAGGCTGTTTTGACATCTAAATCCAGATATGGATTCCCAAATCTATTCTATCATAGGAAGCTAATTGAAAATTCTGGCCACAGTCTGCAAAGCACTTTCTGCTTGTTTGTAATTTAAGGATTTTCAGGACCTAAGGGCTGAAAGCCTTTAAACTATCCAGCCCAGAGAAGAACATTTTGGTTCCATTAACTTGTCAGACACACTTTATAGGGAGATAAATCATGTGAGCTAGCTGAACATTGTTTAAAGCAGACAATAAGTAGTGATGAAACCACTAGATATATTAAAGGCTTCTAATTAATTTGGACAACATTAAGAAAATCTAAAATTTTAAGCATAGTCTTCATTTTAACTTGGTTTGCTAATTCAAAGAATTCATCTAATGATTAACAGTTTTAATAGTCTTTTTAGGCGTGTTAATTGTATTTCATTTTTTATCTAAATGCACTTTAACAGAACTGAACAATAAAAAACCCACTAACCACAGGAAAAGAAATGTTCCATAGGAAACTTGCAGTAGTTCCTCTTCTGTGTGCCATCAGCAGTTCCATCTGACTACTGGGTTCAGCAGTGAGGGGAGCATTTAGGAACACAGGGTGATTTTGCAGAGTTTTATATGCTGTCTTATCTTCCTCTAGTCTAGAGATCATCATCACTTTCTGTAATTTACATTTTGGTCAACTGAGAGCATTCTATAATTATTTTAGAAACATTACATGTTGATTGCTGCCAAAGTTCCCAAGAACATGCAGGGAGGAAAAGCACTCGTTACTTTTTGTGATCACATCGGTGAAGTATCAGGGAAAGTGATTATATGATTTGAAAGTTCAAAAATCCATTTGATTTAAGAAAGGGCTTAGAATGCTGCAGCATTCTACTAAATAAAATGGTGACTGCTAAAATGCTTTACATTTTAGTCAATGTCTTTCTAGATGTTTATTTTCTAGCAAGTTACCAGCAATGTCCATGATGTACAGTAAAAAGTTTGTAAAAATAATTTTCCATTTCTAAAACCAAACACATCAGTTTTGAAACATGATTAGGTTACAGAAGTAAAGCATCCCATAATTACTGAAGAAAAATATTTTCAGAGGCTGTGGTGTTTCTGGTTACATCAGGATATGTAAATAAAAGCAATGAGCCAATATCAAAATATTGAAACAAGAATATTGCAATATGAAGGAAAAAGCGTTACATGAGATCACAGACACTGTAATTATCAAACCATATTTACAAGCTGAGAGTGCCAACTTCAGTTCTTGTTTCTCTGAAGCTATTAAAATTTCTGCGTCACATGCACAGCTGCAGAACTCCAGCCCCTCATTGATTTCGGGAGAGGGAGATTTCAGCCTCTCCACTTAACCGGATGTTTTACTCCAGAACTTCTGAAAATAAACGCATAGTCAAAGTTCAGCTTTACTAATCTCAACGCATCCACTTCTTTTGGGAAGGTATGCACAGGAGAAACTGTGTAAGAGCCTAGTCTCTGTCATTTTTAGTGGTGGTGTGTCAGTCTTTCCATTTTAAAGCCCTGCTTTGAGGTGTTTATTAATAAATTGTAATGTTTGGCAGAGAAGCTTTTAACACTGAGGAGATTTTTTTTTTTTCCTAAATAAATAAATATTAAACTAATACAACCATTCGTCATTACAGAACACAGACAAAGAAATTAAGTCTGTGGTTCCTATCCACTCCAAGCTGTTTGCCTAAAAAAATAAATAAATAAAAGTAGTTTAAACACGTTTTAAATCTCTCTGGCCTCTTCTGTGCACTAAGATATTTAAGAGTTGGAGAAAATGGAAGAGCCCCAATGACGAGACTGAAAGCTAATCGCTTTCATAATAAGAAGTGATTCGATTCATTTGTAATGAATTACATTGTAATAATGTAAAATCATTAATATGTTCAACACCCATTCAGTCTTCAGAGTGAAGCAGCACCTGGAGAGGGGCCCAGAGCCTGCCTGTGCTGTCTGGGTTAGGAACATGTTTTCTTGAGCCCCGGGAGCCACCGCGGCCTCAGGGGTGCATTAGGGAGTGGCGTAGCGGCGGCCCCACAGCTGCATCTCGTACCGTTTTCCTTGGACCGCGCCGCTGCCTTCGCAAGAGCCAGCCGAGGGTGGGGTGTCCCAGGCGCTTCAAACCCTGGCCTGCCCCCGCGCTCCCCCAGCCAGAGCAGGGCTTTTCAACACCTACTTAGTGTCAGCGTGAGCTCTCCTGGGCGGGCCAGCAGAGAGGATGCCGCACGCTCGCCTCTGGCTCCGGGCGCTGCTTCTGCTGCGGGGTGGCAGGGAAGGATGCTCCAGCCACCACCCGCTAGCCAGACCCATTCACCAGCCAGCCCCTAAAAAATACATCTGTAGGTCTTGGAGGAGCGGCTCGATGCTGTCAGCCACACGCCACATGACTGCTGCTGCCGACAGTGGTGTTTTGGTAGGAATTCACAGCTGGGGCGAAGGGGGAAGGAGGGAACGTCCCCGTCAGCCACAGCGTGACCTCCAACCGGCCCCATGAGCAAGGAGGCTCAGCCCTGGGTTTTTCTCATCCAGCCTTTCCTAGCCTCATGCAGAAGGCCTCAGGGAAGGAATGCACTGCAGTTTTGTCTGGATTTACCACAACAATCAGTTTTTGAAAGGCCGCTGAAAGGAAATGGGTGTGTAAAAAAGCATCAAGAGTGGACGTCAGGCTGAAGGATTCTAGAGATTAGACTTTTTTTTTTTTCAGATATTTTTAATAGTGACAGAGGGAAAGCCACTATCTATGTTTGCTCTTTACCTGGTCACACAAATGCGGAGCACTGTGAACCACACAAGCATTGTACAAGCAGATTCTTCTGACGTTTCCTCAAGAGTGCACATAAATGTGACAATTCAGGAAGAAATAGTGTAGGAAACCCAGTCCTTCAGCCTGAAAATAGCCCTAGACTATGACACGTTTATTCTGTTAAGTCATATATTCAACTAGCAATTTGAAAGAGAGTAATTACCTCATCTCCATGTTTTTAGACCAACACAAGGAAAAGACAACGCACTCTAAAGGAGTTGGGGATACACAAAACTTCGTATCAGGCTGGCTCTAGGAGAACCCAGAGGCTTCTGTATACTTCAGGACCGGCCAATTTATTTTCCAATATCTCTAGAAAGGGAGGGAATCATTTCACCTTGGGCAGGCTACCCAGCATGATATATACATATACAGATTTATGCTATCGATGGTGTTATCATACAGCCTTAGCTAATATTTTTTCTCTCTCTTAGCCTTTCTTCACCGCATTTGCTTACCTTTAATGCTTTCTTATCTGAAGTCATAGCTCAAGTGTTCCCCTGGGGCGGTGCTCATTCACCAGACAGTATTGCTACCTCCCATTAAGTACTATTTAAAGTCAAAGTAGGCGGCCATCAGCTGATACTTGAGCTGATGCTTGAAGCAGGGATGTTGCTTAGTCCAGCACATTTTAGGTGGGTCACCTACGCTGCTGGTCAGATCAGGCTGCAGCTCTCTCATTGCCAGGCTTGCTCACACTCCCACTAAGCTAATTCAAGTGAATTGAGATAACCGCTGGACACGCAGGATACTTCTGCTGTTGTCAGATCCAGCTATGAGGTTAGTGTGCTTTTGAGGCAGGGTTTGTCGCAAAAAGGTCTTCTTCCTACCTGTGAATAATTTACAAGTTCATCATGATCACTGCAAACATATTTTGCTATCCCTAAGGTTGTGCCAAAGAGCTTAGGAAATACATTTCATTTCTTTTTCTTTCTTTCTTTCTTTCTTTCTTTCTTTCTTTCTTTCTTTCTTTTTCTTTTTTTTTCCCAGAGTATTTTTTTTGACTATTCACTGTTAATGGTATGTGATTAGTCACTAGGTCTAACAACTTTTTTTCTAGTTGACTGCCCAGATGCCTGAGAGCTTTAAAACAGGAGAAGGAATGATGATTATCAAATCCTGAATAATTGAATAATTGACAAAATTTGTGTTCTTGGAAGAGTTTCTTGTTGCTGCTAGTGTACCCTAGAACACGTACTCTGTAAAACAAGACACCTGCTCGTGCATCAGAACATATCTGAAGTTACATACCACTAATAAAGAAGTTTAAGTTACAGCTAAAGTTACTTAAATTAATATTTTTATCATTTTGCTTTAGGTTAAAAAAATTAAAAAAAAATGTTTTATAATACACCAATACCAATGCTCTTTGTCTTTCCATCAGAATGTGCACAGCCAGTTTGGGTGTTCCCAATTTCGACTCAATGGCTTGCTCATGTTGATTACATAATGACACATATTTCCAGGGCTATGGTTGGGTGCAGGTGCTAAGATCAAGTTCTTGGTGTTTTGATTCTCAGGAGGATCCTCAGAAAATGGAGCATCTGGGGTTACATTTATAATTATAAATCATGCAATGAGATCATCATAAGTCTCTTTGTTTTCATAATAACAGCACGTAACATTTTAAAGCACGTAGATTGTATACTTGAAAATTCATTTAACAGGAAACATTCCAACATAAAATGTCCTGAATGTTTTTAAAATGCTGTTTTTTTTTGTACACTTGGAGGCTTTTTTTTTTTTTTTTTTTTATTTTTTTTAATAGGCAACTCCTTAATGAATTATTTCCAACACTTTTCAAAGTATACAAACTGAATTGCAAACAAAGGCAATACCTAAACTATGCACTAATGGAACAATCTTTGTTCAGTAAGTGAAATTAAAACATGAAAAATCTGTAGCCACTTTACTATTCTCTAAAAAACTACCATTTTTATTGGCATTACTACCTTTTTTTTCTTATTAAGGAAATGGGAGTTTGTACACAGTACTGTTTGCTCTACATGATACAACTGGAAATAATAAGCTAGTGGCTAAATATTTACTTATTACATTCTTCCCCTATATGCTATTCACCAAGTCACGTGGCTTGCAGTTCTACATAGGAAGATGATCAATGATTAACTACAGGTTATCAAATTCCCTGGACAATACTGTAGAGATTTCTGCAAAAAGGGTTATATTTATTAGAGACGGGCACACACACAAATATTATTTCCTCTTTTTTTTTTTTTTTAGATGACTTCCTTGTGGGTCCGACATACTGTTACTACATACGGAAAACTGATGGTCTGTGTGGCAGAATATCTAAAACACTCACAAAATCTTATTCAAAGTAAAAATACTTTATTACAAAACCCCAAATGTTTCCAGTCAAGGTAATTGTTTAGGCTTTCAGTATCCTGAAAAATTTCCTTAAGGATGGCAAGTGTTTTCCACAAGACGCATTGTTCATCCATCAGTTTTTCTATGAAAAAAAAAAAAAAAAAAAAGAACCAAAGCAACCAAACAAAAGCTTTCGTGAACATTTCAGGCCCTGGAGGGTAAGAACAGCTGATAAAGGGAAAGGTGTGCCTCTCTGCCTGACTCACCTTCAGCACGCAGGGACTCCTGTGTGTTCAGTCATGGCCACCTTGATCGTGTTCCTGTATGCAAGGACGGTTCTGCCCCGAGCTGCACCGGTCCTGCTGGGAGGCATGGTGGTGGCAAGGGCAGGTGGGAAAAACAGCAGTGTGTCTTGGGGAAAGGTTGAGGGAACATTGGTGCAGATAAGTGACAGAGCCGCACAGAACTGAGGAGGGATTTGCTCCTCTGTCACACGCCAGCTGGCTCCTCTGTGCCACTCCATCGGGTGGAAAAACTGAATGTGCTCCACATCATGGGGCAGGGAAAAGGCCTCCGCTGAGGTAGGAAGGGAATATATAGGATTAGCCTCACCTCAAATTTTCCTTTTACTCATCATCGGTGAGACCAAACCTGGTTACCTGCCCCCAGAACAAAAGGAGACATGGGCACACTAGAAAGAGTAAAATGAAGGGCCACCAAGATGTTCAAGGGACTGGGGCACCTCTCCTGTGAGGAGAGGCAGAGAGAGCTGGGACTGCTCAGCCTGGAGAAGAGAAGGCTCAGGGGAAATCTCATCAATGTCTGTGAATACCTGAAGTGAGGGTGCAAAGAGGACAGAGCCAGGCTCTTTTCAATGGTGCCCAGTACCAGGACAAGCAGCAATGGGCACAAACTGGAGCCCAGGAGGCTCCCTCTGAGCACCAGGCAGCACTTCAGTGCTGTGCAGGTGATGGAGCCCTGGCACAGGCTGCCCAGAGGGATTATGGAGTCTCTGCCCTTGGAGATCTCCAAAAGCCACCTGGACGTGGGCCTGGGCACGTGCTCTGGGTATACCCCCCTGAGCAGGGAAGTTGGACCAGGTGACCTGAAGAGCTCCCTGCAATCTCAACCATTATGTGAGTCTTATTTAATGGTGGCCCACAGAGCATGATGAAGAGCTCAGCATATCCTTCCTTGTACACATCCTCCTGAGAAGTTCATTTGCCATTAAGTATGTGCAGGCCCAACAGCTGCACCGTGCATCTATTAGTTATCCATGCACTTTGTCAGGTACATCATTGACTAATTTTCCCTAGTAATCTAGGAGCAAATTATCATCTATTTATTTATTTATTTATTTATTTATGATGCAGTGATCTGTGGGAAAGTCAAAACTTATATTTTCTTCATTCCTGGTCAGGGTGCATGCTTCACTCACTGATACATGTATAACTCTTTAAACTGCTATACCACTCCATGTACTTCATGGAATATTTTGTCTGAAGCCTGGTTAACCTCTTATTCACATAATTTCATCCTCATTTAAAAGTCAGGGCAAAAGATACAGTGTCAGGAACACATTTATAGACTTACACAAAGGGAAAATAAAACACATTTCATATACCGCTATAGATGCACACACATTTTAACATACCATGCTAAACTATCTCTAATCTTATTCATAAAGAGATCGCTCCACATCTGCTGTCATCACAGCAGTCTCTGTGCCACAACTGCAAATGAACTAGAGACAACAAAGGTGAGGCTGAAGCAAATATGTTGCTTCCCTCAGTGATTTCTACATTATATATTCTGTCATGTCATTTCCAAGAGAGAAAGAATACTAAAAATACCTGGAATTAAAAATAATAAGTGATAAATATAAAATCAAATTATTTTAGAGGCTGCAGGAAGAAAACAGGAAGTCACAAAATGTCACGTTGAATTCTAGATACTTACAGAGTTATTTGACTTAAAAGATAGTACGCTGCTTCCGCACCACTGCTAGTGTGGAGTATTTCTAATACTACATTGTCCAATACTTTAATCCACTACTATATTAATATTTTCTATTTATGCTTATTTTTGTTAAGTGCATTATATTGATTTTGCATTTTAGCACTCCACAAAGACTCCTAGCATCATTAGGGTATAAAATAAGCATGCAAGGAAACAAAGGAACATAATCCTGAGTTGAGAAGTTGCAAACTAAAGATGTAGTATTAATATATTAGGCACTTGATGACTTCATGTGTGTGAGCATTCCCCTTGAATTTAATAAGAATCTTGGTATTTGAAATCATTTTAGCATACATAAACATTTTAAACACTCTTTTAGATTCTTTACTATATGTATAAACTTTCTTACTCAGCAACATCCTAATATGGGATGCATATATAGGCAAACAGTCAAGAAATGCTGTTTTAAGATAGCCTCAATGCTTCATAATAAAATTTAAAAATATTTTTTAAAATTAAAAAAAAAATACAGGAAAAAAAAAAACTGAAATAAATTTCTCTCTACCATACAGAGAGATATTCATCCTTGAGGTTATTGAAGCAAGGTCAGGCAACGTGGAAGGAACACAGGGACACTGTTCACGTTTGTAGGGAGAAAATTAGAAATTAGTGTGGCCAAAGCCCAACTAGAGTTGAAGCTGGCCAGGTCTGTGGGAGACAATAAAAAGGTTTTTTTTAGATATGTGAACAGAAAAAGGAGGATTAAAGAGAGGTCTGCTGCTTGTTGGGGAAAGTCACCTCACAGTCAAGGACATAGACAAAGCAAGACATGTTTAATGCCTTCTTTGTGTCCGTCTTCAACACTGATGATGGGCTTTGGGACTCAAGGTGCCCTGAGCTGGAGGACCATGACCATGGGAATGATAAACTTCCAACCAAACCTGAACGTGTGCGGGATTTGCTGCTCCACCTGTATCCATACAAGTCCATGGGTCTGGATGGGATTCATCCCAGGGTGCTTAAAGAGCTGGCTAATGTCACTGTGGGACCTCTCAATTATTTTTCAATGGTTTTGGGAATCTGGAGAGGTCCCAGTAGACTGGAAGCTGGCAAATGTTGTACCAATTTTCAAGAAGGTCAAGAAAGAAGACCCTAGTAATTACAGGTCTGTCAGTTTCATGTCAGTGCCTGGTAAAATTATGGAGACAATTATCCTTGAAGTTATTGAAGCACACTTGGGGGACAATGTAGTCATTGATCCCAGACAACATGGGTTCATGAGGAATAAATCCTGTTTAACAAATTTGATTTCCTTTTATGATAAGATCACCCATCTAGTTGATCAAGGGAAACCAGCTGATGTGATTTTTTGGACTTCAGAAAAGCTTTTGACATGGTTTCCCATAGGATCCTACTGGACAAAACGGCCAGCATACAGCTAAACAAGAACATCATGTGATGGGTGAACAATTGGCTGACAGGCAGGGTTCAAAGGGTTGTGGTAAAATAGTGACCATCAGGCTGGTGGATGCTCACTAGTGGGGTCCCTCAAGGCTCCATTTTAGTCCTCTTCAGTCCAAATTTAGTCTTCTTTAATGTTTTTATAAATGATTTGTTTGTAGGAATAGAAGGTGTTTTGAGCAAATTTGCTGACGACACCGAGCTTGGAGGAATTGTGGACTCTGTAGAAGGTGGAAAGGCCTTGCAGAGAGATCTGGACAGGTTGGAGAGCTGGGCAATCACTAACGACATCAAGTTTAACAAGAGCAAGTGCCAGGTCCTGCACCTGGGATGGGGAAACCCTGGATATACGTACAGACTGGGCTATGAGACACTGGACAGCAGCCCCACAGAGAGGGATCTGGGAGTCGTAGTTGACAGCAAGTTGAATATGAGCCAGCAGTGTGCCCTGGCAGCCAGGATGGCCAACTGATTCCTGGGGTGCATCAAGCACGGCATTGCTAGTCGGTTGAGGGAAGTGATTGTCCCACTCTACTCTGCGCTGGTGCGGCCTCACCTCAAGTACTGTGTGCAGTTCTGGGCACCACAGTACAAACAGGATGTAAAACTGTTGGACAGTGTCCAAGGGAGGGCTACGAAGATGGTTAAGGGCTTAGAGGGGAAGACATATGAGGAACAGCTGAGGTCACTTGGCCTATTCAGCTTGGAAAAGAGGAGGCTGAGGGGAGACATCGCGGTCTACAGCTTCCTCACGAGAGGGAGTGGAAGGAAAGGTGCTGATCTATTCTCTTTAGTCACCAGTTATAGGACCCATGGGAATGGTGTCAAGATGAGGCAGGGGAAGTTTAGGCTAGACATCAGGAAGAGGTTCTTCACTGGGAGGGTTGTTGCACACTGGAACAGGCTCCCCAGGGAAGTAGTCACTTCACCAAGCCTGTTGGAGTATAAGAAGTGTTTGGACTGTGCACTTAGTCACATGGTCCAAAACTTTGGGTAGACCTGTGTGGTGCCAGGAGTTGGATTTGATGATCCCTTCCAACTCCAGATATTATATGACTATAATTCCCTCTAGCACAAAGGAGTTACAGCATGTTCCGGGAGCTGGTTTACTGGTGTAAACGTATCACTGTTTTTTCTCTCATTGTCTATCCCTTATATAATCTGATTAGAAAAGGGAAATCATGGGACTGAGGATGAGGATGCATTAGAGTTATTAATAAAGGAACTGATGTTATGACAACAGCTAAGTCTCTGACACCCAACCAAACCTATCCATGTAGAATGTGATTCAGTGAGCATGGTTTCCATTGTGATCTCTGGCAAAAGGGACCAGAAGAACTGGAGAGACTACCAGAGTCTAGCTCCCACTCTTTCAATGACACTGAAATGAGATATTCAGATCTGGAGAACGACTCACTGTCCCTAGTGTGAGTGGTGAAGCAAGCAAAACAGATAAGAAGAGAACAGAATGCAATTGTTTAGGGTTCTTATCATCTCCTAGATGCAGTCCACAAGGGTACGGTACCATCCACAGCACTACTCAGAAACACAGAGTCTGGACATGATATGCCCATCTGGAAGGTATCAGTGAAATTCTGCCTATTACAGAAGGCAATGTTAAGGTATCCAAATTGCAGAAAGACATCAACAGTACTTTCCTATTCCAAACCCTGCCACACAAGCCATCTCCTATTCAGGAGGCATCTCTGAGGAAATGCAGTGACCTTAAGGAGGTATGGTTCACCAATGCATCTGTCTTTGAAATCTTCATGCCTTATGCATTATAGCTTTCTTTCTTGTTGACTCCGTTTACCATGTAGGTTAGGTTGGCCCAGAGCAGAAAGGAAAACTTAGTATTACAATACCATGAATGCAGTGGTGACTGTCAGCTATCTATCTGTTGAAGCTCTTGTCACAATCTGATGTCACACATGCTTAGTTAAGGTTAGGTTTGCCTGGGGCTTTCCCATGCAGGTTTGTTCCACTAATGAAGAGAGAGATTAGCTTTCCTGAAAACTGAGTACTATATTCTCCTGACAGGACTACACACAGCAAGGTCTGACAAAGGGCTTGGGACAGGAGGAAGATGCGGAGCTTGTTCAGACATGCAAAGAATGTACATAACCTGTGTGACCTTGAGTCACAAAGCTGGCCCTAGCCTTATCTAGCAAGGAATTAGTTATCCTTATTATCATTTTTGGAGGTGAGAATATTTTGTACTTCTGGAGATCAAAGTCTCAAAGACTTCTTAAATTAATTCTTCAAAATAAGTCTTTAAGACTGGTGGTACCTGCCTTCGTGTTCATGTATCTTATAGAATAACAGTAAGAGGTTAGAAGCCCATTTAAGTCATCTTCCTGTACCTAAAAGAGAGCTTCAAAGCATGTAAAGCAATTCATGTGTTTTGCAGTGACTCTTCAGCAATAATAAATTTTGATCATGATGGGAATTAAATCATCTCAGTATGGCAAGCTGGAGAAATGAGCTGACAGGAACATCGTGCAGTTCCACAAAAGCAAGTGCTGAGACCTGCACCTGGAGAGGAGAAATCTTGGGTACTAGTAGATGCTGGAAGCCAGATGGCTGGAAGTGATGCTTGCAGAAAAGATATTAGGGATCACGGTAGACACTGTCCCTAGGGTTGTTCAAGGAAAGGTTCAATGTGGTGCTTAGGGACACGGTTTAGTGGGTGACATTGGAGGTAGGGGGATGGTTGGACCAGGTGATCTTGGAGATCTTTTCCAACCTGAATGATTCTGTGATTCTGTGTTACACCGATGACAGGCTAGAGCCTGAGCTGGAACACGTCACCTGGAGCATGTGGAACAAGGCAGATAAGGCTGCAATTTGCAAGGTCCTGCAGTTTTGGCACCTAACCTAACCCATGACTGTGGCCTAAAAGCAAGCTGGAGAGGGACTCTGTCAGAGAGTGTAGTGATGGAGCAAGGAATAATGGCTTTGAACAAATGGTGGGGAGATTTAGATTAGATGTGATGTGAGGAAGAAATTATTCACTCAGAGCACAAAGCACACATGGGAATTAGGGCTGAAGATGCACCTTGCTTGTTCTTTTCCATAAATTAACTTTATTTAACTAAAAACCAGTGTTATCAATAAACCCAGGGCACAGGATGGGAGGTAGTGGGCAGTCCCTGTGGCCGAGGGGCAGCCTTTCTCTCTGGCAAGCCAAATGGCCCGGGGGAGCCAGCCCCAGAAAAGGGGCCCTCAGCCCCCGAACCCTCCTCCTTCTCCCACATGAGGGCATCTTCTAGGCCACCCCCAACACAGCTGCCTTTGGGCCACTCCATCACAGAGGCTTGCTGAGGTCACAGTGGCCACCACTGCTCCGCCCTTGCTCCGGGCCCTATAAAACAGGACCACTGCAGCTGGCCCACCACTCGCTCAGTGACTAGGCCCTCTGACTGCCAGCTTGTGCTGCAGGAAGAAGAGCCAAAGCAGCAAGGCGAGCAGCAGGCCTCCCCGGTGTGAAGACAACAATGCTGCCCAAGGAAGCACCAAGAAGGAGTGCACCCAACAAGGAGATACGTCAAGGGCAGAGGGATAGCACCTGCAGCACAAAAGACACCAGTGCCCAAGGGACCTCTGGTGCACAGCCCCCAGACACTTACAGGCGGTACCACTGGCTCCGCAACAATGCAGGGAACAGGCCACCCCCTCAGCTGTACACTGACAGGGGACCTGGGCCTTCCCAATGGTGCAATGGCGGTGTGGGGCAAAGGTAGGAGTGTCAGCTGGACAGACACATGGCAGAGAGGTGTGCCTATCGTCCAGTACACAGTGTGGGACCCAGCTGTGGCCGTAACCCAGGCAGCAGCATTGAACCCATGCATGAAAACCAACCAGAGAGTGGCATGGGACATCAGCAGGGGACTGGATGACCCCCTGGTTCTGCACCCTGGCCTGAGAACATTCCAGACAGAAGGCATGCCATGTGGGCAGTCCCAGGCAAGGACTGGCTTGTCCTGCCAAACACCGTGGAGCCCATGGAGGTGGATGCACCAGAAGATGTGGAGGAACTAATGGAAATGGATCCACCTCGGCCAAATCAGACCCGCGACTACCCTGGCTTGCCTCTGCTCCCTGCCATCAGAGCGCACCAACAGCGTCATAGGAGTGCCCAGCGAGCTCCCTACTCATCGCACAGGCTCCATCCCCAGCATTAGCTTGGAGCCGTCAAACATCATGAACATCCCGCAGACTCACCTGCAGGATGTCCTGGCAATAAAGAACTGTGTTGCCAATTCTCAGGGGTTGTGTGAGTGCTTCTTTCCCATCCCCCAGCCCTTGTGTGAGAGGTGGCATCCCTTCTGCACAGAGCCTCAAGGAAGAGCACAAGAGAGGACCCAGCTTCCTTCGGGCTGCTGCGCTGGGGTGACAGGAGGAGTCCCTGAGGGCCACCATGCACCTTTAACATTTGTGAAAATAGACTGAGGGGTGAAAATAGTAGTGTGTTAGCGATTATGGGTGGCTGATTTTTTATATTAGGAATGAGCTTCTATATCTGAGTAATTGGTAACAACAGACATGGAGAAGGCTGAGGTACTCAGCAACTTCTTTGCCTCCGTCTGCACTGGTAGATGGGCTTCCCAAGTCTTTCATTTCCCTGAACCCAGAGATGGAGGCTGGGGGATCAAAGTCCCACCCACTGTAAGTGAAGAGCAGGTTCAAGACCACCTGATGAATCTAAGCAGGTACGAGTCTATGGGACCTTGTGCTGGCAAGAATCTAGCACAAAATCTGTGCATTCCTCAACTAATGTTTACATCTTTACTTAAATGGAGCATAAAATTTGTGGATTTTTGCTTCTAAGGCAAACAAAATGCAGTCCTTTCACTTTTCTTTTTCATCAATATGTCATGATAGTGCACAGATAAATCTGATTTCTAAGCTATGTGTTCTCACTATCAGATTGTGTGTTTTGGTAGAAAACCACTCAAACTTCCATCTGTGTCACTCAGGGTACTACAGGCACCCAATATTTTTGCAAGAAGATAAGTGTGTTGCTTACTGCAAAATTCAAACACAAACAAACAAAAAATCTGCTTTTTACTTAGTACATCCAAAAGGCTTCACCTATTCTAGATAATACTGCAGATAATACTATATGAGCCCATGTTGTTTACTTGTTATTTTTTTGTTTAGAGCTATGTGTGGTAGAATAAGAGTTATGAATTTCAGTTTTACATGTAAGCAGGAGAAAGATAAAAATATTTTGTTTGAACCTTATCTGACATGGAAAAAAAATCTTTCACAGTCAGATTTCGAATTAAAAGAGAAGGACCCAAACGTGTTTTTTTTTTCCTTTGGCAGCAGAGATTTAGAGACTAGGTTTTGTGGGATATGGTGGTGCTGCCCCACCAGATGCCAGCAGAAGTAGCCAGCCAGCAGTGGTGGGCATTGGGGCCTGCATGGTCATAAGCCTTACAAACACTGGGCTGTGTTGTTGTTGCTAAGACACTGGGTCACAGCTTCTCTGTCTAAATGGCATTGTAGGTTATTTGGCCAAGGAAAGCACACACTTGAACCAAGCATGATGTCTGCTCTGGCCCAGCTGTACAAAAACATGATGGAGATCAGCTTATACTCCACTGTGTCTTCCATCCCTTGCTCATGTATGTTTCCTTCATTCATGAAAACTGAAGGGGCACTGATGCTGAAAGTGAATTATATTTCTGTTACAGTATAGATCATCTCATTGTGATGGATTCTGAGATTGCACAAAATACCACTCTTTAGGCAATCAGTATCTATGTTCTCCTCTGAGGTATCTGCATTTTCTGGTTATGAAATAGCTGCCATGGATTTACAAGTACACTCCAGCTGTAACACCTGATTTTCTCTTACCAGTAGCATTATTCCATGATGTTTCTAGTTTAATTATCATGACTAATAAGAGTATCTACTCTATGTGACGTTTTTAATGGTTACATTGGATGATTCTTATAATAGCTTACAGACAATTTAGGAACAACCATTTGTGTGTGTAGGAGGCTATAGCATGTAGATCTACACCTGCTGGTAAAATAAGATGCTAGCTGGCTGCAGTACCCATCGTAGGGGTCTGATTTATAGTACAGTTTTAGGTCATCCTTGCATCAGTGTCAATGAACATTGCTGGTGTTTTCATTAGGGGCACAGATAAATAGTACACTTTACCTTTAATATCTCATACATATATAATCACTAAGGGTCATGTAGAGGATCTAGTGCATGTTAGATCCATTTTTGCATTTGTAAATATTGCTGTAATATGTATTTTATTTATTTATTTTTGCAAATAACACTCATTTGAAAAACATACTATTTTAATTAAAAAACAACATGATTATGCTGTTCTATTATGTTGTAATTACTAAATTTTTCAATTCATGTTAAATCTATACCTCTTTTGTTTTGACTAAAAGCATCAGGGTCATAACCTCACAGTGACTAGCTCAATGTCTGAGCTGTTTTCCTGCAACACCTAACTTAGTACAACTTGTACAACTTACTGAAGCTGATGACAGCTTCATCAGTTTATGTAGCTGGTGACGAATAGGATTGGCACTTTGCTGGAGTTTGTTTAATCTATACTTTTCACGGGCTTTCTAGCTTCCTCAAGCATAAAAGTGGATTTTCCTTAGTTCTTCCACAGCTGTGCAAAGAATTAAGCCCCACAGATATCGCTGACGTAGTTTATGCCCCCCATAGTGAAAAAGAGGCTCAGTCTGTCAGAAAAGCGGCTTTCACTTCAGCGTTCCTTTTGTAACTGCCCGGAGAAGAGACACAAGGCTGCAGGACAAGCAGGCACTGTGCTGATCCAGGCAAGAAGTGAACATCTGAATGACTCTCTCTCTGGGTAAAGCTTACAGTTGGAAAGATCAGGCCATCCTCTGATGATGAGCAATTGTCCCTGGCATGTGAATCTGTTGTACAAGCCAGCAGTGAAGTCTTGTAAGCTTACATGTCTGCTGAAAAACTAAAAGTTATTTGGGGATGGAGCAGAGGAAGACCGGTTCTAGAGTTAAGCTCAAGAGTTAAGGAGTCCTCACCTCTTCATATTTTCCCTATTTTTGTAGTCCTATCCCTATCAATATTGAAAGGGTTATCCCTTCTCTTGGGTGGACTTCCCTTCTCCCGTGGTTTGTGTTTCTGGAGAATTCAAAGTTATGTGTATTTGCAGCTCACAGGTGCACATCCTTGCAGTGAAGATATATTAGTGCATTGATACCTCTTCTTGGGAACTGGAATATAAAAATGTCTGCTGTTTGCTGTCTTTTCTACATAGTCTGAAACACAGAAGCATAGTGTGTGTGATGACTTGTGAAAGGGTCAGATTGTTTTTGTTCTTATGTTATTAAGTTTGTAAAAACTGGATTAAGAAAGCAACGCCAACCAAAACAGAACAGTAACATTTACAAGGCAACTGGGAACACCTAATAAATACTAATAAGCTGGTGGACACAGACACAGTGTCAGAAATACACAGGGTACCATTTGGTCAGTAGCAACTGCTACTTAGTTTTAGAGATAGCACCTACAAATCAATAGCTCCTTTTTAATATTTAATGTCCTCAAACCATTAGCTTGTACTTGTGTCCCTTTTTTCATTGCTAATCAAAGCTATTGGCAATGACCTTGACATTTTTTCTAGGTTTTTAGTGGCTCAGATTTCACTTAAATTAGCTATCACAGGAAGAGCTTTTTGTTGATTTAAAATTTACCTACATTTTAAGAACTGTCATTGCACTTTGTTATTTTACCAAAAGCTATTCTGTGGTTTCCTATATGAAATATAAGGTCTAAATTAAAATGGTCTGGAGTTTCTATTTTTGTTCTATGCCGTAGCCAGACACAATCTAAGTGACTTTTTTTTATATATAATTGTTATGCCTGCAGGATAACAAAAAAAGAATTCCAATCTTCCATAGTAATTATCCAGATAATTCATTGTCAGTTTGGGTTCCCAGAATGGATTTGTAGCCCGTTTGAAGGGCTTTTGGGACATCCTCTTATTTCAGGATTATTGTATAATTGTGGTAGAAGGTACTAAATTCAATGAATCTTCTGTGTTTTATTAAATGTGAAACATACCTTAATAAGGTATGTTACACCTTACCTTGATAAGTTCTTACTTTCAGTGACGGAGTTACTGCATAGTTAAATACATCTCAAGAACTTAACTGTGTATCGAGTACAGCATACAATAATATTCTCTATGACAAAGAAAAGCACACAGCATCTCATTATTTAAATTAGACAGGTAAGAATAAGGAGCAAAGTTCCAGAAACGAAAGCACACAGCAGTTAAATAAGCATCAATCCCACACTGGTTTTCCACACAGAGTGCTTTCCTGTTAATGGTATTTTAGCAATTATCTTATCAGTTGCTTCTAGCCGAATAGTGATTTACATAATTCTGCTTGTGTAGTTAGACTAGTGTTAGATTGTATCCATTGAAATGAACATAGCAGTTGTATTAAATAGTTCATTTACTTTTCAATGAGTCACAGGAAATACTTAAACCAGTTTACTTTGTACTAGTAAAAGCATTGTACTGAGAGTTACAAAATAAGTAGGATCCGATCCAGAGCTTGTTGAAATCATTCATATCTTTCCACGAACTGCAATTGGCTGCTTATATAAATGTACAGTATTTAAAGAAGAGTGATGGTTTCTCCTTCTTTAATTTCTCCCACCTGCAGTAACTCCTGCTGTTTCTCACTATGTACCTTTCACTGCAGTTTATCACACAATCATAGGACCGTGGAATATCCCAGCTTGGAAGGGACTCAAACATATCATCTGGTCCAACTCCTGGCTCCACACAGGACCACCCAAAAATCACACTATGTGTCTGAGAGCATTGTCCAAACACTTCTTGAAGTCCATCAGGCTCGGTGCCACGAACACTGCCCTGGGAAGCCTGTCCCAGTGCCCAACCACCCTGTTGGTGAAGAACATTTGCCTAACGCTCAGCCTGACCCGCCCCTGACACAGGGGAGTTACTCAGATTCCTACACAGAGCCACACTGAGAGCTCGGGTGTGTTGTTAACCATCCTCTGTGCTTCAGGCTGCATCTGTGCAAGTGAACTCCAGAGGGGTCTTTCTAAGTAAGCTTAGCTGGAGGCAAACTTGGCAGATTTCCTAGAGTTATATGGTGCTTTAGTTAGGCACTGAACAGACCAGAGGGAAATGTAGGTGCTGTTTGCTTAGAGCAGAGTAGCACATATTCCGTGAGAAGGCGTCTGAGAAGGATGGAGGTGCAACTCCAAGGTCATGACTTTGTCCTGCAAACCACCACTTATAAGAGCCAACCTTGCGTACGTGACTCCACTGATAGAGGCACATTAATCGCCCAGCAACATACTGAGCATTGTTAACAACACACCTTGCAGACCAGAGCCAAAGACAGCCACCCACAAAAGTTAATGAAAACGTTGACATGATAGCCACTGTGGAGAAAACTCTTGCATACACTGGAATAAAAATGAAATTATATGCATGTGAACAATCCTTTTTCATACAGAGATCTCAAGACACTCCCCACATGCGGACAAATACTTTCTCTCTCTGTGGACAGGTGGGAAAATTAACTGCAAATCTCTTAGTGACTTCCCACAAGTGACAGTGAAGATGAGTGGTAGGCCTAAACAAAATTATGTTGAACTATCCTTTGAGGAATCCTTACTGCAAAATTAATGTTATTCATTTCTGTTATTTCTTCTGTTACAGCTCATTTTTCAGAAATACACTTACCACTTCACATTGATGAACACAAACAAGCATATCTTCACTGCAGTTACGTATATGAGAAAATACCAATACAAAAACTGTGTAATACTGCCCTTTAACAAGAAGGTTTCTGTGCCCCCAGGAGTCTAGATTTGTATCTCTTTGTGCAACAGGAAGCTTCTTCCATTTTGCTATACATGAATTTCAGGAAAACTTGCCAGATTCAGATATATGTTCTAGAATTAGTGGTACTCTACAAAACCTGTCTAATGAATCCTGTGGGTTCAGTACCACCACAAAGAACTTGTCAGCCTCAAATAATTCAGTTCTCTTTTGGTTTGACATTTTACTTTGATGGCTTTGTCCCTGATTAAGCAGACTCTTGAACAGCAATCACAGCTATTAAAATAGTAGACTATCAAATTAACATCACTATCAGAATATTAAAATTACTAAGAAATTTCAAGTATTTATTACATGACTGAAATGCCCTGCATGTCAAAACAACCTGACTTTGGAAGTGCTCAGCATTTCTTGAACATCAGGCCTTGTTTAGATCTCTCACTCTTAAAATAAGATATTACAAATTACAACTTGGACTTGAAAAGATTAGCTCATCTTTGTAGAAACACAGCTCAATGGCTTAGTTAAGTGCAAACATACCTTCCTTGCTGTTGACGTGAAGTGTACTTGACTGTATGCTGAAGGCTCAGTTTCAGCTGTTTATTGGCATGCTAATGAAATATAAAAGAGAAAATGCCTTTGTACGGTCTGTTGCTGGTGTTGCAATTGTTGAGTAATTTTCAAAAAGCCAGAATATAGAGACAATGGTGACACTGGGCCAAGCCTGGAAAAATCAGACCTGTTCTTAGATATGTAAATTCATTTATAGTCTTAGAGCCAATGCATATTCTTCTCCAGTTCTTCTGGAATGAGTTATTTGCCTTTGCAGTGTGTTTTTTAGTTAGGACTTCCATGTCCAAGTAATGAGGTATTTAGGTTACAATTTATATTAACATTCATTTTATAACAGAGTAAGTAATAAATTCAACAGTCGTACATTCTAGATTGTTAAAGAACCGTACCAGAGAATATATAAACCTGAGGGTTATATACCATGGTAATAAGCAACATGTTTATCTGTTGAACACTTAATAACATGTCATAAATCTCTAATATTTTAGAGACTAATTATTTTTATATTCACAATCCTTGTACAGAAAGTGGGACTAGATTCACACTGAAGGAACAACAAAACAAAAAGTGCTTCTAGAATATTCATGTTCTCGTGCCTCAGTGTCTTCAGAAGGTGTCAAGAAATACATGCTTCTGGGTCAATTTTAGGGGTGCACTAGAACAGCAGTCCCCTTGCACCCCATGCTAAGGAGTGCACAAGGGGCTGGAGCAGGGCAGAGCAGTAAGCTAAGTCAGGCAGCACTGATAGGGATGGGAGAAAAAGCAGCTCCTGCTGAGGGCTCCCACAAGTCCAACTGTGAATCACAGTAACAACCAAGCTCAGACATCCAAATGGCAACTCAGCTTCTCAGTGTTTTAATGAAGAGCAGAAGTCAACAGGCTCATCTTATCCTAATGCAACTTTATTTCTGAGAAAAGAGCCATCAAGGAGCGGAAAGGACATGCTATTGATATTACTGAATTGCCTCATGCTCCTGGGATGCTTCAGCCTAAGTGCAGGCCAGTCCTAAGGAAGAGGCCAAACACAGAAATGTTAATGCTTTTAATTAAAAAATGGCAGCAGAATTGAATTTATACTGTTATTTATAAACTGAATTTATTCTGTTGAATTCCAACACTAGCATGCACCCTTCTGATGGCACCAGTGGACTTTTATTTTGACTCTTGAAGTCATCTTTTACTTCAGATACTCTGATGGAGAGGAACACAGTATTTCTGACAATTCTTATTAAGAAATCCTGCATCTGAGCTACCTCAGATTCCAGATACGTGGATCCAGACTGGGATCCTTTAGCTTGAATTCATCTCTGTTGCTAATTAAATACTCAGGGGAATATTGAAGGAGCAAGTATTAAGGTTGCATTGAGTACAACAGATGATGGTAGTCTATACAACCTTTACCTGGCTTCCTGGAGGAAGGTGCTGTGATAACGTATATAACCACATGCTCTCAGCCTTCTAAAAACAGGTCTCCTATGTAAAATTTTCTTGCATTTCTCACTGTGAGTGCTTCAAAAATGCAAATCTCTTTTAAAAATGTCCCTCTGTGTAGGTCACTTTAGGTTTACATAGATGAGTGCTCAGAAAACTTAGTTCATTCATTCAAGAGTGGTTCAAGTTGGTGTAACAATCAACAACTGGTATAATCATCAACAAGGATTGGTATGCAACACATTCAACCTGCAGCCATAGCAGAGAAGTCATGACATACACTTTTTTGGGTGCCAGAGTGACATTATGGGCCAACATCTATATGCAGATATATATTCCAATAGACATTCAGCCCATTGTAGCACGGGAAGGGTTCGGTCGCTGGCTTTTTCATCACCACACATGAACTCTGTGTAGGCACATGAAGTTTACGTGGATTTAGGAGTGATGGACCAAGTACCTGGAAGAAAGATCTGCTCTGGGGTTATTAGCCACTGAGGAAAACATTTGATTTCAAGGGATTCCAAGGCTCGGGAAATCCCTTGATGTGCAAATGAAGGCAAGCTGAGTACTGGAGGTAGGAGAGAAAATAGCTTGCCATGTTGTTCAAAACAGTCTGCTTCTGGCTCCTGCTGGAGATAGAAAACTGAGCCATGTGACCCATGGACTGAACCAGGATTGCCACATATGGGAGCTGCCTTCAGCATGAAGCACGTTTTTTCCTGTAATTCCCTGCCTCAAAGCATACTCTCCTTCACATCAAAGCTCACCTGTTTTACAGCCATTGGGGAATGTGTGGAGGGATAAATAAATAGTGCCTAGTGCCTGGCCAGGTGCAGCTATTGCAGTCCATGGGTTAGAAGGGTTACAAGAGCAAGAGGAGCACTCAGGCATTAAGGGGGAGACCCCATCGCCTCCAGGGTGAGTGGCATCGTGAGGCAGAGGCTGTTTGCCCACCTATGGTCTCCTGCATGTCAGACTGAGAAGATGCTGAAGAAAAGGATGATGGAAAAGCGTTCTGCATCTTTGGCAGCTGGAATATAGATATGCAATGCCTTGTCTGTGCATTAGTTATCAGACCATTGGCAAGCCAGAAATGTTCCCAGAAAGCAGAATGATCCGAGTGCCTACCTGAGGCCCTCCCTCACCACAAGTGCCAAGGCGTGAGCTGCTAGACTAGTTCAGCCATCCTATACTTCAAACAGATGAAGTGAACTCTTTCTCTCTTCCCTTCCTTTGTCTTTCGTAAACCTTTTAAGTGGCATTGCCTGCTCTGATTCTGTGAATGAATGCTTTTGTTTGCATCTTTGGTTAACTTGGCTTGCATTAAGAGTGATTTCAAGATGACTGAATAACAACAAAGCATTCCCCACCCAAATACACAGTGAAAATATAAACCACAGCGCCTTAACAGCGCTACGATATGCACCTCCTGCCTATCAAAGGATTACAGCATGTTCTTTGTAGGGGCCAGGACAGGAAGAAATGCCCAGTGATCATTAGACTATGCGGAAGGCTTTCTGCCAGGCAGCGAGATGGCGGGAGCCACGACTGATTCCAGAGAGCTAACGAGTGATTTCTTCTGAGACAGGGTTTGGGCTTGTTCCTAGTTAACTGAAACAAGTACTTACCGTTGACATCAGCAACAAAAGTTACAGTGTTATAGTGTTAAATACCTTGTTTTCCGTGGGGTGATTTTTTTCTTTGTTTGTTGTTTGTTTTGATTTGTTTATTGCAAATTAGAGAACAGGGAGGATATGACAGAAGTGATTTTGGTGGCTGGGATGCAATTTCATATTGATTATAGACAAAAATCAGGAAAAAAAAAAGCCTTTCTCTGGAGAAGGGCTATTTTGCCTATTTCTGTTTGCATTTGAACTTTGGGATACACATTGGTGTTTTGATCTTGCAGGGAAAACTTCAAGAAATGCAAAATTATGTTAATTTGTCATTCTTAGGATCAGGCAGGTAGAGAAAGGTTATTTGCAGATCAGCCCTGTTCTGGGAAAAACAGGGGTCCTCTCAAATACAATGACCTTTGCTGAGACAACTGGAAAAGATGACAGAGACAAAGAAGCTAGAAGAAATGAAAATGCAGACTGAGGGGCTGCATGGAACTGGGGGAAGAGAGACTTCACGGCCATGGCGACCAAGTGTAGTGACCCAGGGACCAGAAGGTGATTTGACTTTGAAAGACTCCTCCTCTAGGCTTCTGT
Source organism: Heteronetta atricapilla (assembly GCA_011075105.1). Taxonomy (NCBI): domain Eukaryota; kingdom Metazoa; phylum Chordata; class Aves; order Anseriformes; family Anatidae; genus Heteronetta; species Heteronetta atricapilla. Next base: position 125,777,712 of record CM021731.1, on the reverse strand, counting down.
AAGGAAGGATTGTGTTAAGAGTATCTTGCACTCTTTGAAAGCTGACTGAAGAGCATAATGTAAACAAAAGACCACTGGATGTCTGCTTTACTAATCAAGCTGGAGAGTGAAGTCTGTTTCCAACAGCCTCATCAAGGGTGAGCTTCACATTAGCCAGCCTAGAGAAGCTTTGTTTAAAACATTTTGAATGTGGACTTTCAAGGACAGAAAGACTCTGATTCCTCATGTCGAGAGAGGACATAATTTTTGAACAATAGTTGACTCTCACTAGACAGATGCATTCTGTTCCTTTCCCTTGGCTCTCAGTTGTTTTAATTAGCTAGTTCCAGTCTTCTTATTCCCTTTCTCATCCACATTTTTTTTTTCATGTCCCAATCTCCTATTGTACATCTCTTTGTCCTCCTAAAAGTGTTGACTTAATTTGTTATTTCGCTCTTCTGATCCACCATCCTGATCTGTTTTCTATCCCTTCTCATTCAAATCCCTTTTTTCTATATCCTGGAAAACTGAGAGTATAAAGGGAGGCAGATTCCCTGCCCTCAGACCCAGCAGACAGCTACACTTGGGCAGCTTGGGAAAATCTGTCAGAGTATAACCCCATTTGTTTACCTGCTACCCAGGCAGCACTTTTATGAACTGTAGGAAGGTGAACCTTGCCCAACAAGAGTGCCATCTTTGGAGAGTTCAGCAGCTAAAAATTCCATATAGATTCCACTAAGCTTGTGCAGTTTCTAATTTCCCCCCCCTTTTTTTCTTTTTCTTTTTCTTTTTATTTTCTTTTTTTTTTTTTTTTCTCTAAAGTAAGAGTGTATTTAGGTAGATGTTAATGGGAACATCCAAATGTGTGTCTCTGTCACATAAGCCGTCCTCTGCCAAATTTGAAGTTCCTGGTCCAAATCAGGAGGACCATGGGGAATTTAAAAGGAAAAGGCTTCAAGAATTTCTTAACAAAGGCAAAGCGCTGTGCTTCTAAATTTATTCATGGGTATGGTTGAACTGCTGGAAAACCTGCAATAGATTAACCACAGACTTGAAAAACTTTACCCCAACTGGTTTACTTCTGGCAGTATCAAATACATGACCATAAATAGGTCTCATGAAGCTATCTTCACCAGGACTGCAGACCTCAGCTCTTTCTAGACTATGCTTGGATGTTTTATATTACTTCTGATTTTTTATATTACTTCAGCCACAGACCTGCAGTAAGAGATTTCACTGTGCTATGTCCCAACGTTCTCACTCTGTGAAAAACAACGGAATAGCATTTAGTTGCTTCATCTGATTGCTGAGATGAGCAGTCTGAGGCCCTTAAAAGAAGGATGTCACAAAAGCTCTACTGTACTGGTAATATTATTGTTGATGTTGAAAAATTGCTTGGATACTACAGCAATGGGCTCTACGGAACGTGCTGCATGAAAGAGAGAAACTAAATATTTGCACATGCTGGAAAGAAAGTGAGTCATCAATAGAGTGGGAAAGTTAATCAGGACTTAACAATAAGCAACATTGTGATGGGTCTTGCTTTGTCCATGGGATTCACCAGAACTTTCTCCAAAAATAAAGTTTTATGGAATGGACCCAACTGGAAATTATTTGGCACAGAAGAAGTGCAAAAAGAGGTGGTTTTAAAATTATATTTATTTTAAACCTAGGGTATATGCAAAGGACTAGCAGGAAACAACTTCTCATTCACTCCTGAGACCTCACTTGGCTGCATATAGGTTATGGAGGGAGGTTAACTGGCTAAAAAGTCTCTTGGGCCATGTATTAACTCCTGCCTGGAAAAATGGTGCTGCCCAGACAAAAGGAAAGAAGGCAGGGAATGGAATCAGAGAGTGACAAGCCAGGAGGAATATTTTTAAACCATCCCCAAAGTTTAGAACAGTTGAACAACTCAGTTTTCCCATTTGTCTTGGTTATCCAGATAGTCATTTTGATACCCTGCCACATTACGCATACGAGCTAGTAGAATGAATACATCCTGTTCAAAAAATAAAGCAATCAGTCACACAGTTGAATCTCTAAAAAACAAGCAAAGAGCATTGTTCACAAATAAGACAGCGTCAGAAATTATGCAGACTTCTATATCAATAGCATTCTGGAAGAAGTCCAGACCTGTCAACACCGTAGCATGTAATATGATTTAATAACTATACCAAAAAGTTTGGGTCCAACCCATTTTTAATGAAGACAGAAAACTGTTGGTGTTCCCACGCAGAATATAGAATGTTCAGCCTGAATGTGATTTTATCCTGAAAACATGAATTGTTATTGTGAAATCCATTAGCAAATGTTTGCTAAAGATGGAGAACCTTGTTAAAATTTGTTTTTTTCTGTGTATTCACTGAGAAATTCTGTACCATTGTTTCAAAATAGATATGCCATACCCGAAATACTTGATAAAAGTAGCAAATCCAAATTAAGAAATGCTTTTATAGGCTACCCAATTATTTAACTAACAACCTATGAAGGACTTGAATGCTAGATCAAGCATCACTCTTGCTATCCAAGGGTTTTACCTCAAACAGATCTTTGAATATTCTGGGTGGAAGTATCCGAACAGGTTTCTTGGAACATATGAAAGTTGAATAAGATCCCTATTCACCGCTGAAATGCACTGAGCATCACAGGCTAGCTTGAGTTGCACTGGCTTGTGTTTGAAACCAGAGTGACTGCAAGCCACCTCCAAAATCTGGAAGACCCCAAAGGGAAGGTCTAGCATCCATACAACTCAGCCCTTGCTTCACTTACTCATGCTGAATTGCCTTGAGTCTATTTGTGAACTTTCAAATTCTTGAGTTATTTTTAGTTTGGGGGTGGAGTTTATTAATTACGGGGTCTGTCTGCTTGTTTGGGATGCAATCCTTTTTATAATTTTAATGCTGCAATGCACTTTAAAGTTTCTATTCTCACACTTTTCCAATATACAGGGAAGTAATTATTTATTTGGATACCTAACTCACTAAAATGCTAAACAAAAAAATGGTCAGGTTCACACAATTGAGAGTAACAGATAGAAATCTTCCTATCACAAGTATTCTCAAAAGGTTTTCAGAAGTCTTACATGCCTCCGTACAAAAAAACTCTGCAGCTAATATGAATTTTCCAAACAGTTTCTTAATGCAAACAGGTGGATCTGCTGTAAGTTTTGGTATGGTGCTTGTTATAAACTTTGAAGAACTGTTTTCAGTGAAATCTACTGTATATGTATATAGTTTAATTCAGCAAAGTATGCTTGTAGGCATAAAAGAGAATAAAAAGGAGACTTGAGTCTCCCTAAGAGGAGACTGGCCTTTCATTAGTTAGCTAGAAGTGTTGCTGTTGTTTGTTTTTTTAATGATTATTTCAGCATATGAGGACTTGCTCATTTCAGGCCCTGTACAAAATCCTCACCACAGCAACTAGAGTGAAATCTCCCATTAAGCAATTGTTCTGCAGAGAAAGGTAAAGCATAAAAAACATGCATCATTATAGCAATACAAAATTGTATTGTGACATTTATGCAAAAGGTGATTGAACTAAAGTTGGAGAGGTATCTTTTTGTCTGGTAGTGTCTTGGCTGAAAGCTGCAGGTTCATTTAACTTGTTTTAAATGTGGCAACATAAATGCAAAAAAATAGAAATAAAAAGGAAAAGTGGATGTTGTGTTATCATAGAGCCATGCAGGTTGGTAAACTGTATCACTGGTAAAGTTTGTACCTTCAGATCTACAGCAAAGATTTTGATTTCCAGAATAAATGGAATAGCAGGCAACAACAAACAAGGCCTTCCCTCTTGGGCAGTCTCTGGAAAGAGGTGATCTCCGGTCCTGAGAAGACTTGCTTGACCATCCTGTTGGGATGGTGCATTTCAAGCTCCACACATATGGTGTGTGTGGATGGAGTATGTTCAGTGCAGACCGTGCTCTTAAGAATATACCTGTTGTGCTCCTACATTTCCACTGAGGATCCAGGAGCTGTTGTCACTGTGTCAGAGTGGTGTGGATTGCCCTGGGGAAAATGAGACGCCTTGAAGCAATGACCACACTTGTAATATTCTCACATCCTCAAAACAAAGCATATGAATAAACTCTTGTCTTTGCCAGAAGTTCTGGGCAAAGCAGTGTATTCTTTTGACATCAGTTCTCAGGTTTCACCTGAAATTCAGCCATTTCACCTGAAAATTTCTCCACAAAGTTCAACTTCAGGAAAAGGCCTACCATGAAAAATTCCATTTCAGCTCCTCAAAGAAAGTGGTTACGTCAGAAACTGACAGCAGGAAAAAAAAATGAAAAACGAAAACACTGGAAAATATCAAGTCATCTTAGCTACAATCCTACATATGTCTTCACCTAAACTGTGTAAACAAAAGCTTGCTCTTTCTTATGGCTTCCATTTCCTTATTCAAAATGCGTTAATTTCCTATTACGTCTAACTATATACCATGCTTGGGAAAAGTTCTTTCTGCAGCTTAATAAAATGGAAGGAAAGGGAAAGAGAGAAGGGAAGGGAAAGGAATAAGATTGGATATATGGAAGACGTTTTTTACTGTGAGGGTGGTGAGGCATTGGGAGAGGTTTCCCAGAGAAGCTGTGGATGCCCCATCCCTGGAGGTGTTCAAGGCCAGGCTGGAAGGGGTTTTGGGCATCCTGGTCTAGTGGGAGGTGTCCCTGCCCAGGGCAGGAGGCTTGGAACCAGATGGTCTTTAAGGTCCCTTCCAGCCCAGGCCATTCTGTGATTCTGTGATTTAAATTTTATATCTAAAGAAAGTAATTTAAAAGGTCACAAAGCAATATTAACTGTATACATCGTATCTTTCTAGGAGATGCTATTATACAGCATCCCTTACACAACAAAAGGACTAGGAATGAAACGCAACTGAAGTCTGCAAAATTAAGCTCATGTATAAACACTTGCTGCACAGTAGTCCAGAACTGTGATCAGCTCTTGTGCAAGGCAGAAGGTATGGGAAGTAGGTACCTTGAACACATATAAAAGAAAGCACAGTCTAGCTAAAATTAAAATCTTAGTGTAACTGGAAGGGAAGACAGGGTTAGGAGAGTAAATATGATACTGGAATTAGAGTATTTCAAAGCTCTGGGATCCAAATCTTTACAAATAAAATCACTGAGGGTTTTATTTATTTGTTTGTTTACGTATTTGCATTTTATGTGATTGTCTTATTGCACATCTTTGTATTTCTGTGTGTCAAGTAAGTGCCAGAACATGGTGGAGAGACACCTTAAACTTCAATGAAAATGTAGCCTTGACTCGCTGAAGAAAACAGAAGTATTTCAAGGCAAGTTTCTGAGAGAGAAGCCATGTCTTTCATGAGAGCAACAGAAATACTTGGGGAAAGATACATGCTTTTGGCCACACCACCCTTTCTCTCAGTCTGAAAGAGCAAGTATTTTCAAGGTTTGGCACAAGTTTGACCTTTTAAAGAAGTGGCTGGTGCCTGTGGAGCTGGAGAGGAATGTTACCAAAAAAAAAAAAAAAAAAAAAAAAATGATGATATGGTCCTTAGTATGGTCCTCAGCCTCACCAATACACCCAAATCCCTCAAACAATTCATACCGGAAAATACACAGAGCAATTGCTCTCGTCTGATACACATACTGGTATCATAGTACCTTGAAAGGGAAGCTTAGGTGTTGCCCCACAGCTGACACTGGAATAGAGGTGTTTTTTTGTGGATCTGGCATGACTTCAGATCCACCACATGGGAAATACTCTTGGGCCAGCACACAAAGGTGGTCACTGACACAGCTAGAGATGGGTACTTCTTGTCTCTGAAATAGGGGATGGTTAACTATGGTAGAATTGAACATAATTATAATTATGAAATAAGTATGTATCTTGAGTTAAAACATTTACTGGCAAGCAGAGTTTTGAATTTAAATTCCCAGGCCTGCCATATTAAGCTATTTTGTAAGTCTCCCTTCCTGTGACAATCCTGTTTCATCTTGCCAGTTTCTACCTCTTCTCCTTCAAATTAAAGGGAAGGCTGCAGACTGTTCTGTTTCTTCAGTTTTGTTTACTTTGTTGAGTACTTGGCTGTTGCTTGCCAATCAGACAATTGCGATCTCCCTCATACTAATTGTTTCAGCAAAAGGCCACTAACTTGCAATAGCCTCTCTCCAAGCCTTTTCCAGACCACATCACATGTGATAACAAGGGGTGGGGTTCCACCGGCCCCTGCTAGAAATCTTAGCACATGCCCTGCAGCAAGCCTGGAATTGATTTTTTCAGTCTCTCACAATTTGTACTTTTAATGTTATTTAAGTGTTATTGAGGGTTGATTTTTTCTTCACCCTGAAGCCAAGTGATGCACACCCTTCTCATTGAGTAGCACATGCCTGCCAACTTTTGGAATTATACAACTTCAGCCTTACCCCTGTTCTGATTTGATTTGATTTACGTTGTTTGGAACCAGGGATTGTTTTGTGTTTTGTTTTAAGCACTGTGTTCGGGTGTCTCTTACTGTAATCAAAACCAGAACAGCAAAAATTATTTGCTCAAGCCTCTAAATGAAAAGTACACCACAGAAAATTTTTGGTGTTAAGTCCTCCTTGTCACTTCAGCTCTACAAGTGGAGATGAGAGGCTGGTTACAGTGTAAATCAAGTCTAATCAGCCTCTTGCAAACAGCTCAAATGCAGGCCAGGAGAGATGGAGCCTGCACCAGATGCTGCAGAGGGAGACCATCGATGTCCCAGTGGCACACTGGCCCCAGCACTTACCCACAGTGTTTCACTGCCATTCCCAGGAGCTATGTGCACTCTGCTTGTGACTCGTGCTCAAAGCCTCCTTTCCCTGTGCTGTGTGCAGGTCTTGGCCATGTGAGGGGTTTTGATGTATGGCTGAGCAGGGTCAGCTGCTTCGGATGAGCTTCATCTCTTCCATCACTTACTCTCCTCAGCAACAGCAGACACGCACTCTGATCATCCGTGGAGGTCTACTTTGAGCATCTTCCTGCCAACTTTGATGCAATTTAATTTCTTACAGTAGGAAGGAAAGGAAAGGAAAGGAAAGGAAAGGAAAGGAAAGGAAAGGAAAGGAAA
>CM021731.1:125688447-125770661 GCA_011075105.1 Heteronetta atricapilla | reverse complement strand
AAGGAAAGGAAAGGAAAGGAAAGGAAAGGAAAGGAAAGGAAAGGAAAAAGAGAAAGAAAAAAATCACAATAAAGAAAAACAGAAGGGCAGGTGTGAACTTGCAATTCTATGAGAACCCCGGTTAAATTTGTTACTATTAATAGGCTTTGAACTGGGACAGGAACATAAACAGCCAAATTATTTTGCACAGTGCAGCTTTAAGGAGAGGTTAGTACTGCAATGACATTAGTGGGTGTAGGGAAGAAATACGAGATCTGGAAAATAAGGGTGACACTGCTCCAAGTTGTTTGTGCCACCAGCTGTTTTATTTTGCCCAAGGAACTCTCCAAATATCTCACCCTTGGCTAGTAAAAGCAGCTGCTGAAAAAATACTAGCAGAGATACAGAGAACAATGACCTACAGATTTTTGGCTCAGTGGCCAATGGACAGCGTCCTGGGGGGTGTTTTCTGCCTAGTTTTGTTAAGTTCATCACTATGGAAATTATGCTTGTTGGTATCTGGTGAAGAGTGACAGCTCTGGTAAGGGAATAGTTTGTATTCAGCTATTTATGGTATGCTTCCCAGTGAGGGAACTAAGAGGAGAGCAATAAAGTACAGAGAGTAAATATCATGGGGGGAAGCAACTTTTAAACTTTTTAGCATATAAGGAAAAAGTTAAAACAAACAAACAAACAAAAAAAAACTAAAAGCTCATGTTCTCAGCACAACAGGTAAGCCTTTTTGTTATTTTTCATCAAAATGTGATATTAACTTCAAAAATAAACACCAAACAGATTTTAGCAATGGCAAAGTCAGTTTTTTCATCTGAAGATATAACTACTATTTTGCTTCTCTGTTGGAGGCAGTGTTAGATTTCCATTTGGATCTTCTGAGAATACGGTTGAATGAGATATCCAATTTCTGCTACTGATTCTTTTCAGCCTGTTTCAGGAACTTGTAGATGCAAAGCTCAGATAGCCTAAAGCTGTATTCAGGATTTATGGTGCAGAAATAACTGAGTGGCTAAAAGGACTTTTCTCTCTGGCAACCCAGATATTAAAAAGGGATGTTTTAGATCATTTGTATTTGGAATGTGCCCACAGGCCAATATTCAGTAACATGGTCAAAAAACACTGACAAAAATCTTTTTGCTAGTGGTGCAAAAGAAGAAAGCTTGTGAAATATTTGGAAAGTATCTTTTTAAACAGACACAGAACTGGCAACATAACAACAGCTCTTCTTTGCTGGCATCTTCATTCCACTGCTAAGCACAGCCTTGTCTGTTACCCCTTCATGGAAATTAAATTACACACTACAGGAGCATTTGTATCCTCAGGCTAGGACTACTGCAGATGTCTCAGTATCTCAGTAAATATACTCTTCTAGGACTCCTATCTTGTAGGTGTTCTGGGTCATAACGCCAACATGACAACTGAAAAATTTTGTCATGGTTCCAAAATGCTGATTTCTGTCTTTTTTAGGTAGCATGACAAACGCACAAGCTAGACAATGCTATATAATTGCATGCATGTCTTTTCCATGCTAGTATCATAAGCACTTTTGTTAGCATCCTGTCAGAATTTTTCTCTTCAGACAAGTTCTCCTTTGATTCACAAGTTATTAACAGCAGGGCTGAAAGAGATATAAAGAAATTACCCAGTGTATTTTGGTCCACCTTAGAGTGGATCAAATGCACCTAAATAATTCTAAATGCATTCTTGTGTCATATCCACTGAAGAGCTTCATAGTATCTATGCACAATATTCCGCCTCTTTAGGATTCTTACTATTAGAAAGATTTTCCATGTCCAGCTTACACTTCCCTTTCTGCAAGTCCGTTTCTCTTACATGGAAGAAATGTGTACAAGATGCTATGTCATTTTTATTTTATCTTGTCATTCCTCTTTAAACTGAATCTCTTTCTCTTTTCTTTTGGCTGTTAGATTTTATCTAATCCATCCCCTGACCCAACGAAGGCTTTTCTATATTTAAGCCATTTCTGCTTATTGGATCAGTGTTTGCACTCTTAATAATACAGATTTTACCATCAGTGTAGTCACAGTTCTGCAATTCTTGATTCTTGTCCAATCTTTACCCAGAAATTTCTCCTCTGACTTACTCAACATGCAATAAACACTTCCTAAATCTATAGTGGATTATCTCTGCTCACGTGCTTCTCAGTTTGGTTTGCATTAGGAGGTGTGAAATCCCTATATTGCCAAATAACACAGAACAGCAGGTGCCAGTCACTGCTAATGTCATTTATATACATTTCTAAAGTGCTTGTGAATATTGTATTTCATCTAGGACCCACTTACGAAGTGATGGAAATTGTATATCCCTCTCTATCACAGAGCTCTGTGATGTTGCACAATGGCAATTAAGACAAAGTGGATTTTATATTTACTGGTACAGAAACCATTGCAATGCTTTTGAAAACACTACACAAATAAATTTGTTGTAACTTGTGATGACATAAAAAGCATGAGAGATGTGGGACACGGATATTATTCTTCTTTAGGATGATCTACGGAGTTGACAGATGGCTTTGCCATTCTGCTAACATGCAGTCTTAAAACACAGAGACACACAATTATTTCAGACATAAACACCGCCTAGTGGCCTCCAGTGCCTTTCTGGTATCTGCAAAATGGGCATTCCTCCATTGCAGCAGGGCTGTGTCTCACAAGACCAAGCCTACTGCTGTTCCCCAGAGGCAACATGCTCTGTGGTTGTTTAGCCCATACAATTAGTGCTCAAGGCTTTGGTGCTTTTGTGCTTTGGTGCTTTTGAGGCAGCCTAAGTGGCCATATTGCCAGCTAATGGTCCTTCCCATAGGCCACTCTCAGTAACTTTGCTTTAAAAGTGCTAAAGCCACCTAGCTCATTGCACTCCTTTGCACGATAGTGGTGTCTACTTTGATATGAGTTACATAGATAACCTACAGCTTCCTTAGCTGTTTTTAGAACACCTTTCCTATGAGAAAACCTGTTTCCATCTTCACAGATATCTTTGTGAGGAAAAATGCAGAATGCAATCTATTAATGTATTATTAAGCAATAATCCTCTTGCAAGTTAACTTTTTTAAATTTTTTTTTTAATGAGAAAACCTGTGGGAAGTCCAAAAGAATTTTCATTTTCTGTGAAGACAACTAATATGGAATAATGGCATGGACATACACTATCCTGTGGTAAGCAGTTGTAATAAAATAAACTAAGAATTGTTAATATTGAGTCATCTACTGTAATAAAACATAAAATAATACAGGCTAGAGAGGGAAAAGACCTATTAAGTCATCCACTACATCTCCTGCCAAGGCAGGCTTTTTTTCTGCCATATATTAAGTGCTTTGTCCAGTCTACTTTTAAATTATTCAAGCAACTTGATTTCTACCATTTCCTTTGGGACACCAGTCCACAATTCAATTTAGAATTACATTTATTTATTCCTTGCTCTTTGTATAATATTTTATTTGCTTACTTTCACTACTTTAAAAACTACTTTCCAAATTCTCTTCTCTTGTTAATTATTATTATTATTATTTAATTTAAGGTCAGCTCAAGAAACTCCATAGTGTTTCAGAACATCACTGGGCCCTGTGAGCTGGTGCACGGGGTACCACAAGAGGAAAAAACAAGTACTAAATGTGCAGGACAGTAGGAAACATAGGCAGGTGATTACAGGGAGTGATTAAATGGCATGTGTGTGGTAGAAAATGATAAATCGAAGTCCCTAGTCCCAGTTATTAAGCTGTGCCTCGTTAAGTGTTTCAGCATGCTCGTCCTGGCTGCACGCTCCAGTACACTTTACAAGAAGTTTTCAAGTAATGGGCGTTTAAAAATTAACTGGTGCAGCCTGTGCTGCACGTTCACGATCCAGAGCTCTTGAAGCAGGCAGAAAAATCCCTACCAAATTCACAGGGCTTTGAAGCCAGCCCTGAGCACACAGAGACAGTAGTTAATTTTCCACTTAGAAGAAGACGACTTGCAAGCAGGGCAGCGTGGTGGCAAGGCCAGCGAAGGGCTGGGAGGGAATGGCTGCTGGGGGGTGAGGAGCCCGAGCGCGGCCATGTCACACAAAATGGCAGCCAGCCAGCGCGGCGTCCACTCTGCAGCCCTGCCTCGGGCTGGCACCTGCTTCTTGTGAGCTAGGCTAAGTCAATGCAGAAGGACATGGAAAAAATAATCCACCCTTCCTTTGAGTGAGTGCGAGTATCCAGTCTAGGGAAAAGCAGCAACTGCAAAATGATCCCCTAGGAAACATCTTTTGCTTAGCAATGTAAGGTAAACATAGTATAGGGACAGCTGAAACAACTCTGAATCCTAAGAAACACATTAAAGGGTAAAATGTCCATGGTTTTGGAGTAAAACAGACATAGTGTGGCAGAAGACTGCCATTTTCCCTATAGCCACAAAAGAAAACGAAGATCCCCTTTGAGCATTCCTACAGAAAACTCCAGGACTAGATGGCAGCCAACAGCAGCAGCTCTTTGGTTTAGGGCTCCTTTTTCTATCTTCTGACAGAGATGAAGGGACGGCCCAGTGCTTGGTGGAAATGAAGTAAAAATCCTGCTCCTTGAGCAATGCAGAGGATGAAGCAGTGAGCTGGAGGCGCAGACAGCCATCACCTAACATGGCTGCCAACCCAGGGCCTAGCTCGCCCAGCAGCTCCTGCTTGGGACAAGGTGGGGGAGGCTGCCTGGTTGCTGTAAGACCCCAGCCTCCATCCCCTGCCTCTACAGGAGAAGAACGGCATGGACTCCTTCCACACTGGCCCATCTGGGGCTCTTTTCCCACATTGCCATGGCTCCTCCCCGTCCCTACAGCCCCACAGTGGCCACACTTCAACTTGGCAGCCCCACTGAGATACACGATGCCATCCCCGAGGCACTGGTTAGAGACACACCAAGGCCATGGAGTAACATCTGAGCATCACCCTACAGGCATCAGGCTGGAAATCCATCTTCACAAAGGATTCCTTGTGAACTAATCCAGTTCCATTTGCACAGTAATATGTCTACCTCAGAGGCTGGGCACACACATTTTGAGACTAAAAGTGGTTTGTAAGCCATTTTCTTTCATTATTAATTGCTTTCTATGTTTTAACAAGGTCATTTGCATTACATTGTGGTCTCTCGAATGTCTGATTGTACCCCTTATAATAGTTTTAGAAGAAGAAACATTAAAAATAACAGCATATAAAAATAAAAAATCATATTAGAAAATATAAAGATGTGAAGTATTTCACCAGTTATCTTCAAAATATTGGTATGTACTACGAGTTTCCAGTTTCTAGGAAACCACAGATATTCCCAAGGATATCTTATTTATTTTTCTGAGCACATTAGTCAAAATTTTATTTTTTACTTAAAAAATATATCCTTTTTTAACTATATGAGCTGTAATTAGCATTATCTATCTGTATCTGTATAATTCGGTATGAGATTCCCCAAGAACAACCACCATTTCTGACAGGCCCATGAAACAGCTGTATTTCAGCAATCCATCTTGGAATTCTGATGAATAAGATGTACCTGAACAAGTTTTTGCCTATTCCAGCACCTGAACTGAACAGCTATCAACACTTGAGAGTCAGTACTTTCTTCCCTGGCAAGAGATAGATTTTAACTCTATTTATGTGAAAAACACACAGAATATTATGAACTCATGGGGAAAAAAAAGATTGGGTTAACTAAGAATGGGACTTGGAAATGAGAACAAAGTAGAGAGTCCACATATTGCATATAAAAATTTCCATTATTAACAAGCAAGTTCAAAGTAATACCTTCAAAATAGCTCAAGAAGGGCTGACCCTGTCCTGGGAGAGGAGGCTGGGCCACAGCAGTACAGTATAACTTTGTTCTCACTGCAGGTCTAAGACATACACGTTGACTGGAGAAAAATGTTAAAGTGAGAGAGTTTCCACGCCATGGAGAGTGGTTGATGGGTCACAGCAAAAGGAATACAATACATTGCAAAAACTCTTTATTTCGACTTCTTAAACTTCTCTACTCAAATGTGTTTTTCAAATGTGAAATATGCTTCACTATTCTGAGAATTATGTGAAATAAATATATTCTTGGGTTTGTTAGTAACTCTACATTGTTGACAGGCTATCCATAAGTTATTTGTTAAGTACTGTATGTAAAAATAAAATTAAAGAGAACTTTTACTTCCCAAATAGAATAGTCAAGATGTTCAATGAGCATGTCTTTTCTATTTGGATAAATATTTACAATTGTTGTCATTAAAGTAAAAACTTACCTAACAATGACATCTTTATGACACCATGGCAGCTTTATAGAAGCTTCACTTTCCAGTACTATACAAACTTGGGTAGTAGTTTCGTATTTTTGATGGTGTCCTATGCTTGAAGTTAGGCTATCAGTTGAATAATAATGTGTTAATTTTTGTTGTTCATTATATTAATACTAGGACTGCAGAAACTGAAAATACATATTTTGTTTTAAATTTGGTTACTAATTCTTCAACCTAACAATTTTCTTAGACTCCTTCTTATGGAAATAATGCCCTAGTTAGATGGACCAACATGCAGACAGACCACCAGCCAGATCCTTTTTAAGGGGGAAGACACTTGCATTCTCATCAACTCATTGGGAACAAAAAGTGAGGAAAACAACTGCTCACCCTTGACTAGAGTCTCCCACGATGCTGAATTACACGTTGTTGATGGAACCAACAGTGCTTTATTGTGGAATAACATTTAATATAACAGTTACAAAATCCAATTCTGAGATTGAAGGTGAAAGTATGGAAATAACTTAGCCCATTACTTCATGGTATCACTGTGCATCGTTGCACACTCTTTGGGACCGAAGGGTAATGTCTTACGCAGTGCCAGAATGTATGGAGCAAAAACAGGTGAACTAGCTCCCATCAGTTTTACTATAGCCATGTGGCATCACACTCTCCAGAAAGCCCTGTAGTTTGCAACACTGTCCTTAGCTAAATTAGCCCCACTTCTTAGCAAAGCTAATTAACCTGAGTACAGTCCACAATGACAAAATACTGCCTCCAGTCCTGAATCTTGCTGGGTTGCTGCTAGCCTGAGGAATGTCCAATGTGCTCTGTTATATAGTTTATATGGACATGTAAGTAGATGCTTTTAAATGTTGTGAATATTTCAAATCAGTGTGAGTGTCACTTAGCCAGAGGGCTGGGAGATGGAGTAGGGAGGCTCCCATCAGGCTGGGGACATCTGTAGGCTGGGACACCAGATGAAGGCAAGTATTTGCTGTGCTATATATAGTCATAAAAGAAATAATGTTTGTTTGTTTGTTTGTTTCTGCAGATGGATTGCTTTTCACTCAGTTAAATGTCGCTGCACAGAGTGAAACAACCAACTCATTTATTGGCCAGTTCCCCTCTCTCCCACAGCATTGTACTGATAGCAGGGGACATTTACCAGTGTTATGCAGCAATGGGAACTGCTGTCTGATCAGGAGTGCCTGGCCACCAGATGGGAATGGAGTGCTGCCCTCAGACAAACATGTCTTTCCCCTCCAGTAGTCCTGCTCTGCAGGGAAGCTGCCCCAGAGCATGCAGAAGAAATGCTCTAGGCAAGTCAAACACGGGTCACTGTCTTCCTGTGGATCATACCTTTATGTATTTCAGAGCCATACTCGTCTGCTAAGTTATGCAGATGTAAGAACACAGTTAAAGAAAAAAATATGTATGGTGCCCCTGGAAGAGAGATTTAAATGTTTATTTAAAAATAAATACCATCTCAGAACATGAACTGGTAGATTCCATTTAAGAAAGAGCATTTTCAGTAACAGGAAAGCTTCCAATTAAATTTAACTCCAGTCTCTTTTATTTATTAAACATCATGTTCTGTGATTCTACAGAAATGATTTACATCCTAAAATATCTTACACCCCTGTAGCTTCCATTGTAGTTAAATCTGTAGACATCACATATTGCTATAGCAACAGTTTGCTTTCAGAAAAACAAAATTAGTGAATGAATATTTCACTTCCCTACAGAATTAAAAAGTTGGTAAAGACTAAAACAGAGAAGTCTGAAATCACAAGTTTGGGAATATAGACAAATGAGGTAGTACAAACTTCTTATTCCAGGGAGTTGCTAACTTTCACGTTTATTTAATATCTGAAAGCCCAACACTTGGCATCCTTTTATTTGAACATTTTGGATTTTAAAATAACATAAGAAAGTAGTTGGAAGAGAAGAAAAATAGTTGATCACTGTGATGGAATTTGATGTTTATAGAAAAATACTTGCCTACACTACCTGAACAAGCAACTTGGCAGTACTGCTATGTAGTAGTCAACTATGACTACTAAAGAATGCATTTATGAATAATATGTTTGAGAAATTGAGGGGGTCATTAAAGTCAATAGATGATGTGAGAGAAACTATAATAATAAATTCCGGTGGTTTATACAATAATAGACAACCTGAAACAATCCATGCATATAAAAAGTTTCACATACCACTTATGGAAGACTGGTGGGCGTCATGCACATAAAATGCATACCACAGAGTCAAATACCTCAGTCTCATGCACCTTTCTCACCCAGCAAATATACATACTGTCTCTGTTTCCCATATTTACAGATTATATTTTTCAATTACAAATGTCTGGTTTGTAAACGGAGCATGGTATTAATGTTAGAAAACTGGAATATTTATGTATTTATAAAATTTATACAAAAACCTTTCAGAGAATTGATAAGCATGGAATGAAGCACATTTTGGAGCTTGACTATACAACACCTGGTCATTGGTTTTAAAAAGCCAGAAATAAAAAAAACTTGAGTGAGTTAAGAGGAAATGTAGACTATGACTGCCAGAACTTCTGCTGAGAATGAGACACAAGAGAAAGTAATTCAGCACATTCGTACAGAAGGATGCCAACACAGTATTTTCACAGGCCCCTGTCAGAAGGAACAGTAAGTGCTAGCTCAATTTTGTTTAGAAGCACCACGGTAATAATTGCTCATTGCTGCAATATTAAAACATCCACAACTGTTTTAGGAAGAAAAAAACAAACAAACAAACAAAACATAGCTAAAAACCTCACATTTCCATGTGTACATATAGATTTATGTCCATGTATAGTTATGTTCAGTTTCATATGAGCAAAGAAATTGTGAACAGCTTCTAGTATGTTAAAAACAAGGGCAGAATCAGGCAAAGTTGCTGAGGATACTGGTGCATATTTAGCACCAAATTACAGAATGACACCATGAAAGCATGTGCGGGCATTTGTGGAAAACTAGAAATGAAAATCAAAATGGTGAATGGCTCTGACAGAGTGTACTTCATCCCATTTGTCCAGTGAGCCTCAAAGCACCAATTTTCTATCAGTTTTATGTTTGATTTACAATCAAGACACTTGTAATTGAAAACAAAACAAAACAAAACAAACAACAACAAAAAAAACAACACAGAGACAGTCCTGTGCATAATCTCGGGGAAGATGTGGAGTAAATGTGGAGTAAGGTTTGTGCTATTTGCTGGATTCTTTGTTGTATAGCAATGTAGGAGAAGAGACAGGATGCCACTTAGCCCAGTATCTGTCAAGAAACTGGATCAGTCGATAGAAAATAGCATTTTTAATACTCTTTAAGTTTCATATATTAGAGTGAAGAATCTAAACTGAAATATTTCTTTCAATCCCATATGTGCTTCTCATTTCCCAGAATAACCCTGGAAATAGATAATTAACTTGTTTCTTGCAGAGTAAGCTATACTGTCAGAAGAATCATGTCTTGGATATCCTCAGTATTACAGCAGGGAGTTGCCTTGGGAACTTAAATTCAAAAGCAGAGAAAAGATTCTCAAACATTACTTAAGACCTGTAGGAAATGTTAACAGCTTTAGCTGACTTCACTACATATTTAACACAAACTTATTTGTCCCTTATCTGTACTAAATCTTTTAATAGAACTTTTTCAGGATTAGAGCAGTCCAGGAAAATTCCAGACTTCACTTTGGAAAAGAAAGCCAAGAACAAAAACAATCTGTAAAACAGAAGTATGTTAGTAGGTAAAACCTGAAGCATTCAGATGCTAGGGAGAATTGGACTGATTTTCTCAGAGAATGGGGCAAAGGACAGCTATACACAGGTACCTCTGGCCAGCATTTATCTGAAGATTATAGTGGCTATTTTCAGTGTTTAGATTTGTCTACTTTTGCATTTGAGCACCATCCAAGAAAGATGCAAAGGCCATACTGCTTTTCTAGAGCACTAAAATGCTGAATACAGTTTACTTGTTCTAGCTATTAATTATGCGAAGTATAACACACCTATATTTTTGGTTTACATTTTTATCATTTTATTGGGTAGATGGAGAGACTTACTATTGTTCAAAGAATAAAATAGTTAACTTAAACTTGTTTTAAGTATCAAAACTTTTCTTTCAAGTCCCACAAGAGTATTCACTTCCACAGTTGATTTTACATGAAAACTCCTCCACGGAGGTCATTGCTCTTGTGATCACCCAGGTAAATATGTTTACAAAGATAGGTGTATTTATTGGTTACCATTATGTCAATAATACCACCGGTCCACTAGATTATCTTAGAATCATAAAGGTTGGAAAAGACCTCCAGGATCACCTGGTCCAACCATCCCCCTACCACCAATGTTACCCACTGAACCATACTCCTGATCATGGTTCAACTTTTCCTTTTTTCCATGTCCAGCCTTTCCTTAAACACCCTGTTCACAAGGGATGGTGATGCCAGCACCTCCCCATCCCAATGCCTGACTGCTCTTTCTGAGAAGAAATGTCTCCTCATTTCCAACCTAAACCTCCCCTGGCACAACTTGAGGCCATTCCCTCTAGTCCTATCACTAGTTACCTGTGAGTAGAGGCCGACCCCCTGCTTCCCACACCTTCCTTTCAGGTAGCTGCAGAGAGCAATATGGTCTACCCTGAGTCTCTGCTTCTCCATTATATTTTGCCTTTCTGAGTCTGCAGACATCTTGAAGCTATTCCTCTGAAAAATGTACCACTACTACAAAGATGACCACAAGAGAAACAGCTAATGTAAGCTTTTATCATGTTATTATCTGTTCAAAATTTACCACAGCATTTCCATTACATCACTTTTCAACATTGGCGCAAGAATCAGGGAGGAACTGTGATAAATAAAATTAAATGAATTGGCTATGAAAACATTCAGGTGTCTCATTTTCTTTTGCATTGTTATCCTCATTTCAAGTATTTAAAAATGTGTGTGTGGGATATAAATTTACACATGCATGTGTTTTGAGAATTTATACGGAAATCTGCGTCTTTGATAAAGACTTTGGGTACTGTTTACCCCAGTACACACAGGCATTGTGAACATTCCTGCATTTGGCTGCATTTGTAAATTAGTTTGTGGCTTTGGTTTTGGATTACATGCATTCTGCGGTTTGCTTGCATCACACTGTAGGCTCTAACTTCAAAATAGTCCTGAAATAAACAGATCATTTTAAGCCCCATGCTCCAGGCTGTCAAACAGCCTCCCAGCCACTACTGAGTGTCCTTGCTGGTAAGGCCAGGGAAAGATTTTTTGAAATCCAGGTCATGCTGGAATGGTTTTTTTAATTTATTTTTTATTTTTTGAGAAAAGTATTCCTAGCTTTCAGAACAAAATGCACATTTAACTTTTAAACTTACCTATATAAACTAGATAACTTTCACTAAGCTCTCCACCTCTGTTTCACACTTTCCTCCTAAGTTTCTTTTCATTAGTTATATATTGCTCTTTTCACTTATGTTCTCTTACATCCAAAGATCTGGACGATAAAACTCCGGCATTCAATCTTCTAAATTCCTTCTCCTTCTGGTTTTGACTATGTTCTTTTGTCTGCTGGAAAAGACAGAAATAAGTGGAACTCCAAAGCCAAGCAATCTTTATTTTTCCTTCCATGTCGTCCAATTTGAAGATACATAATCAATCAGCAGAGGAAGGTGTAGCACTTAGAATAGGTTAGATGTAGCTGGCTATAGTGCAGGCATAGCAAGGTATGGGGTGGAAGCAACAGGATGTTGCCAAGAAAACCATCAGCCTTTAGGCACAGAGCCCAGCAGTGACACAGCAGATGTTGGAGCCTTCTATAAAGCAGTGTAGGATATTCCAAGCTGGGATGGAGAAAGACAATGAAAGGAAAGAGATGAAGCAGGTGGCTTCACTCGAGAAAGAAGGGAAGGGATGGCAATAGCATTTTGTTGTTGTTGTTTGTCCTTAATTTTAATTAAGCTGTTCTTCCAAAACACTTCCTACACAGCCACAGGTAGGACAGTCTGGTCAGTCTGAACCAACAGTGAATATTTTAATGAAGATATTTATTAGACACTCAGATCAGTTTCACTCAGATCAATCTTCATAAGTATGGAAACTTTCAAACCTCTTAGGTCTTCTGACATTTCCCTTTTCCATCTCACATTCTGCTGGACTTCCTCACGCTGTCAGATCCCTCCCTCCTATTCTGTTGGAAGTGTACTTTTATCTTCCATTCCTCTTTTCTCTTGACTTCTTCTTATGATAATCTTCTGACTTTTCTGGCTTTCCTTCACTAATCTCAGAACCTTTTTGTAGAAGGCACCAAAATGTAAATAACTTGGAAGATGTAACAGAAGAGAAATCAAGATGTAAGCTTGAGAAGAGAGCTGTCAGTGCCTCTTCCCAGTAATTCTTGACACAATACAGGGTTTTGTCTGGTGGTTTGGTAGGAGCTCAAACAAGATTTTTACTGTACTGGTCCTTTCTGGCCCTAGAATTCATGCATCCCTGGATCTTGCTTGGATTACATTTACCACAAAGAGATACCCCAAATTTTTGCTTATCCCTTTTTCTGCTGTTGTTGAGAGGGCTTGCTTTCTCCTCTTCTCAGAATAGTACAGGAACTCCATTGTACAGTCTAACTGATGTGGTGTGGGTTTTTTTTTTCTTCTTCCTTTTTTTTTTTTTTTTTTTCCATTTGCAATGACAATCCTAGAGATTTAACATTCGTGGTTTAATTTTAAGCCCACAACATTAAATTGGCTTGAATATTAGGCAGGGAGAATCTGCCCAACTGTAAATACACGTGAAAAGCTTACACTTATTCCATTACAGCACACATTGGTTATTGCATGAAATCCTTAATAAAGCTACATTAAAAGGCTAGTAAGAGTGAGACAGAAACTTCCTACAGAAGGGAAATATTGAGTAAGTATTTCTGCTGTGTCTTTAATTCCTTTTGTCTAGACATCACAACAGCCGCTAGGCTTATCCTGCCAATGTTAATGAAGTCTCTTGAGGGTACGTAGTAAATTAATATAGCAATAAAAGTAATAGGATGAGAATTACTAACTATAACAATAATAGTACAGCTCATATTAACGAAATGTGTCCACACACCTGCATACAAATAGCTGTACTTACAGGCATATATATGCATATGTATAAGCTCCATCTCCCTCAGCACAGAGCAGGTAATGGCCCAGCATCCTTGCAGCCACTGAACCACAGTTTATGCCCATCGTGTTATGACTGGGCAGTGTCTGCAGAGCCAAACATAACCAAGCTCAAAACTGAATAAGGGACTTGAAAAACATTTTCTCTCTTTAAAGTGAGAAATTTCCACTTTCTCATAGTTTACATCCCACACTATGCCTTTTTTGAAATTGTTAAAAGTTATAAAGCAATAATGAACATTGCTATGATCTTCATTTTTTGTGAGTTTTCAGGCAGTTTGTACCTCTCTTAAAACAATGTAATATTATATTTCTCATACCTTATTTTTCAAACACCCCCAAATGCATATTAGAGTTGATTTCAGGATTGTACTGATGTTGGCACTGAATGAGCATTATCCACACCAACAAGCCTTCATCTACCTTTCCAAAAGCCAGTGGCATCTCACCAAGATTAACTGTGGTCCATTTTGTCAGTAGGGACAACTGGAAGGGTTGAGCCTCCTTTTAGAAGGGTACAGAACAAGAAAGTTTAAAAGTTTTAAGCATGCATGCTGTTGTTAAACTGCTCTGACCAGTCCTGAAAGAGTTAGAGATTTTTTTATTTTTTTTTTCTGTTTGTTGGTCCATGTCACCACAGCAACTAACTGGTTCTACATGAAGTTACAAGGCAAGCCAGCAAGGCTGTAATGGAATACATTCCTTAGCTGAGTCAATGCCTGTGCTGAGGAGGAAGCACACTGTTTTGGAAATAGGCTCTCAAATGGTGTGTGCTGCTCAGAGACTGGAAATAAGAAATTGTCTGGAATCAGGTTTCTCCCTCCTCCATGCATTTTTAATTATGAGTACTTCAGTTATGCTCTGTTTGTGGTGGATTGGTAGTCCTATTCTTCCAGTGTGGCTGCAGCAGTGGAAACAAGGGAGCTGATGCTGCCTTGTGCTGTGCAGAAAAGAGAAGGAGATCTCAACCAGCCCAGCGCAGGCTGGCAATTACTTCCTCTCAGAGCCTTCGGCGCAGTGGTTTTCACACGGTGTCCCACAGGCCCCTGGGGATTTGTTGACTGCTTCTGAAAGGTCTTCAAGTGGGACAATACAAACCAAGCTCACTGGCACTACAATTTAAATTCAGTATCCAGGGATCTGTATTTCCCTTGGGAAACTTTTGAAGATCAACACTGCCAAAATTGTTAAAATTCACTTATATGCACAGGGGAGTGATACGCACTATGTGAAGTGAGCCTCGTTCTGCCTTCACGAAACCAGCATCAGCCAGGAGAAACTCTGACTGCACTGGGACTTAGACTTGTTAAGATGTAGAAGGCAGAAACTTTTTCCTGGCCAAACTGATCTGGCTCATGTTGTATAAAAAACAAACAAACAAACAAAAAAAACCCTTTAGACATTGATTTAGACATTGATCACATATATCTTGTCAAGTGATTGGGGTGGGGGGAGTTATGATACATTTTAAAGTCATTATAATTTGAGGAAAAATTGAGGAAAAGTAAAATTAAATTCTATCCCAAACAGCAATTCACAATAATGGTTTAAATTAAGTAAATTATTAACACAGTGCATTTAATAAGATGCATTTGAGGTTACCAGTCTGTGGAAGCAGCTGCATGAATTTTAGATTTATATTTTAAAGCAATACTGCATTGCCTGAGTCTGTAAATCAGCAACCAGAGGAAACCATAGGGTAGATTATTTTTGCACCAGTGTAATTTGCTGTGCAGTCAGAGCTACTTTGGATGAAATTGCTGAAAGCAGAATGAGAGCTCGCTTTGCATTGCAGATGTTATGTCATCTCCTTTAAAAATAAATCTACAACTCTAGCCACAGACTGGTAACCCCAAATGTAATGTCAAATTTATCTTAATAAAGCCAACACATTGATAACATTCAGAATTTTAATAACGACATTGTCTTGGAATTGCTGTTTGGAATATGATTTAATGTTATGTTCCCTCCAAATTTCATTTAAGACATTTATCATGAATGTCTTAAAATTGAGCCATAATTTCCTCAAAATAAAACCAGATGATAAAATACATTTGCTTCCTTAACAGTCAAACTTAGGGAAGGTTTAATGAAAGGCTTATGCAAGATATCAGAGTTATAAATAAATGGGTCAATAAATATATTATTTTTGTTCTCAGATTAAAGTAACTAATTGATCTCATTTTCCTAATAACTAATTTTGCTATCTGACTCTATATATCTTGACAGTTGGGCAGCCTGTTTTTATCCCATCTCTAATGGGCAAATTGCAACCACAGTAATCTCATGAGCATTTCCAAGTGGACTTGCAGGGGCCACCCTAGCAAACTGTGATTCATTGACACCGTCAAGTAGAATGCTTCCTCAGAAAAAGATATGAAATAATGGCTTTGTCTTCTCTGTCGCAACATATGGAGACAATATGCAAGGGTAAAAAGGAGAAGAAGATAAATTGTAATTTATTTCTCTCACTTTAATAAATGTTAATAATGTTACTGAAATCTGCAAGGATGTCCACACGAACTGCAGAATTTGGCCAATTAAATCTTGCAGGTGTATAGATTGTAAAGTCATTACACCATCAGCCTGATTTCTTGTATAATGTCATCCAAGGAATGCAACTCATATATTGAGTCTAACAGCTTGTGTTTGCCTCTGGAAAGCATTTGGGAGAGTTTCAGTTCAAGGATGGAGAACCCCATGCTTCTCTCAGTGTAATTATTTGTGTGTGATTTGTATTTGGGTGTGATTATTGACACTATTAAACATACGTGCTTTTTCTTTAGTGGAATAATGTAGCTCAAAATTTCTAGCCCTTGGTTCTTGAAGAACTGCCAAATATCAGATATTCACACAGTTCTCCTCAAAGTAAGCTGAAGTGGTGCTTGATGCTCCAGTCCATTCTGTACCAGTATCTTAATTTTCTGCTAGAAAAGGCAGGATGTTCCGTGCCAAAATGGCAGTTAGCATTTCTGTATATTAGTTGTGACCTGAAAGGGAACAGTAATACAACTAAATGTCTCCTCTCTGGTGGTACATAACTTTTTTTCAGATAAGGCCAAAGTTCTGGGATTCCTTGGAGACTGTGCTAATTCACAGAAGTAGAAGAAGCAGGACTTTTCATAGGTGTTGATAAAATCCATCCTGTTGCAAATCAGACCATATGGCACATGAAAGCTCCCTCCAATCCAATTTGTAAATGAAACAATGAAGGGGATTGAAACAATTTAGGATTTCCTTTCATCCTGCCTCTCTCCTCCCCCACAACTGTGCAATCACTTAAACATATGCTTGAATTTACTAAAATGAGCAGAACCATAATGGGTCTGTTCCTGGTTGTAATGTTTTCAGCTTCTGCAAAAGTGCTTGCAGGACTGGGGCTAATTTGGCAGTCAAGCCAGAGAACTTCGCTCTGATTTCCATTATACATATAATCTACCAGGGGCTGGAAACGTAAAGATTTTTAGAAGCAGAGCAATCTTCAGTTAAAAAAGTGCTGGTGGTGCAGCTTTGTCAGCTTGGGAAGCTATTAATCATACATATCCCCCTCTCTTGTTTATTAGCCCTCCATGGCTGGAATGACTTTATTTTGCTAAGTAACAGCTGAAGAAACCAAGTCCAGATTCCAAAACGCAGACTTACTATACTCACAGTGATGTGACTTATTTCAGAGAGGGAAATCAGCATGTTGTAAAATGTACTCCAAGAATCTCTCTATTGCAGTATGCAGAACAAAAGTAACAGCTGGGAGGCAAGTGTAGACTCTTGCCCTTGACTATGTGTAGAAGAGATGGTTTAGAAGCAATGTACTGAAGTCCAAGGAACCAAGGATACCTTAGCATAGTCTTTTCAGAGATCTCTTTTCCATTGTTGACTGGAGATGGAGGATATCTGCAGTAGTATCTGTAATAATAGTAAAGAAATAACAAGATTTCTGTGTGTCTAGCAACTAAACCAAACTCCTGCCAAACCCCTGCATGAGTTTCAGCCTAGGTAGCATTTGACATAGTCAGAAACTGACAAGATGGTAAAATTCACCCTTTTTTTAGTATGCTTTAAAAAAATCTACTAAAGGTATCTGTTTCATTTCAGTACTGTCCACAACAACTACAACAACAACAAAAGACTCCAAAATCCATTCAAAGGCTACTGTGGGTTTTGCTTGTTTAACAGGAGCTATGAAAAAGGAAATGAAAATGGTACTTCAGGAGCAGGCAAAAGATGGGCATGACAGAATTCCCAGATTCTTTCTGAGCTTCTATTTCTCGTTAAACGATAAATAAATAAATAAATAAATGCTGAAAGCAGAATCTGTAACATCTGATATTTTAATTAATACTAACGCACCAATGAAACCTACCTACTAACCTTTCTTTGCTCTGAACTTGCATCTAATTGTAGATGCATTGCAACCGTGCATTGCTTTGAAGTTGTAATGCTGACGCCAAGGTATTTGTTTTCATGGTTGATAGGGCCCTTTAACATTTTCTGTTTTATTCTATGTAGTATGAACTAATGTTTTTAACTCCTATCTTTCTTTTCTATCATGATCTTGTTACATGTGGTTCATCTCACCTACATACATCTGTTTCAAATTAGGTACATATTCTAAAAGTCTCTTTCAGAATACCATTTATTTTATTGGTGATAAATGTTTTAGGGTAAAGCCAACCATTCTGTAGATTTGTTTACCTCTCTTCTGTGACTAAAAAGTCTAAATAATGAGCTCAGATGGCATGTCTCAATTCTAGATACACGAAACTACATAAGATGACCCCATCATTTTATAGCTAATCCTGTGAACTTGACTTCATAGTTGTGACAATCCCCATGACTTTTGTTTCTAATGTTAAATTGTTCTCCTTAAATAATTTTGAATTCTTTTTTATATTTCACACCCAATTAAGTCCTATTTTTAGTATGAACTTTTGCATGAAATCACAAGCTTTAGTAATCCAGTGGATGGCTATTGTCACAGAACAGCCTCCAAGAGAAAACCTGTCACTGCTCTGCCACATTTTGCAAACCTGTTCTCTATGTGCCGTTGCTCTGACTATACACTCTGCAGAGTTGGGACCCTGTTCTTGCCTCCTTTCCCTGTTTTTGTGCATCTTGGAATCTTGTCTGAGAAAGGCTCTATGCAAAGAGTGGAAAATTCTCATCATTTAATTAAGAGCATAACTAATGACATCTTCAAACTTTTTACCCAAAGGGAAATCTATGCTGTTTGTGAACAGTTTTATGTATGCACATATGCACACACAAATACAGCACAGCTGCTACACAAAATTCCCAAGCTAGCTCAAACAAACAGTGCAAAATAGCAAGATGATAGAGAACTGTGTTAGCACATCTGAATTTCTTCTGGTACACAGATCACTTGATTTACATACCTGATTGTACAGAGTATGTCTGTATGATATTGTATTGCTGTGACAAAAGATGATTTTTTTTTAAATCTATTCAAAATGTGGATTATTCTGATTTTTCCTTAATGGAGCTCCATTCGGGGGAATAACATAAACCAGGCATTACTTGTATGCAATTCCCAGGACTTATTCCCACCACCAGAAGTCCATAAATCCCTTCCCTGACATGAGCAAAGTTCAACCGATGGGAAAAAGAACATCAAAAAAGGACAGAATACTCAAAATCAATTTTCATTATGTTCCAACTATGTCACCACTGTCAAACAAATGGATTCAGGTCTGCTGTTTTTACTTACTTGAGTGGCCATTTCTTATAGGACTCATCAAATTAATATCATTACATCCTTAAATGCAGAAGGACTGTTTCCACAAAGGCTTATGACACAATAATGCATTTCTGGAACAAGCATGAATATTTCTATATTGCATTTATAATGATAACAAAATTCAGTTTGACAACATCAAGTGTCATCTATTAAGAACCTAACCACCTAACTGCCTAGAGATTTTTCAAGAACCCTTTAGGGCATGCAGATCCACGCCTTTTCTTGTTTATGAGCATCCCACTGACAATGTAGTTTTGTAGATGCAAGAAGAGGACTCAGTCCTTTGATTCCACAATGAATAAATGTTGTAATAATGGCTTGAGAAGATGTATTGTCAGAAATTCCCATTTTGATGCAAGGATTTCTTCTGTTTGGAATTTTCATATATTCAATATATTCTTAGATTTGCCATCTGGTATTACAAATGCTGACAAGTACTGGTGACTTCCCTGATGCTGAATGATAGTCTTGTTAACAAAAATCTCTCCTTTTGCAAAAAGTGCTCATCCACTCAGTTTTTCGGCTATGGAAGCAATAATGGCCTTGCAAGACAAAGGCTTGGTAAGAAATACTACCACAGAGTAACGGTCTATATCAGAGAAGGCAGCTGGCAGCTTGGAGGATGACTTCATTCAGCCTCTTAACAGGTCAGACTTCCTACTGTGACTGCACATGCTTGGACCTTTTCTTAGATGAGCAACAAGTGAATTGAGAGAGCAGCACAAATGGACAGCAGATTTGTCCCAAACTGGCATCTGTCCCACTAAACTGTTCAGTAGCCCTGATCTAAGCAGCAATGAGTCTCTCAGAGGGTGATATTGTCTCACCCTGCCTTTCATGGGGCTGACGCTTTATTAAAAAAAAAAAAAAAAAAAAAAAAAAAAAGCTATAGTAATAGCCTCAAGTACTCCTTTCAGTGTCACTGTGGGGCTCACATTAACAAATTAACATGACAATTAATTGCACTTATGAGGACAGCACTACAGCTTCAGGATGCAATATTTAGGTTGATCCAAGGCATTCCATTCTCTGCAAAATGTTTCAGTCTTCCTCACGATAGGCCTTTTGCAGTCATAGTCTATTGCTACAGGGGCATGGCTGAATCAAAACCACACGCGATGGGAGAAATGAAGAAGTTATTCCTATGCACTGTCCAGGAAAAGCCAATTCAGAGGCAAATTGTTGGGTATTTTATTCCATTCCCTTCCTGGAATAATCGAATGTCCTTTGATGTACAGCTAATGAGCAACCTTCAGACTACACAAGTCTTCAGAAAAAAAGTGTAGGCCAAGATCAACACCAGGTTAAGACAAAACAGAATGAAAATCAACACCCTGCAGCACCACCACTTTATATTTCCACATCTTCTGCTATAAAATTATGGAAAGAAGTGTGCAGGATGAATGAGGGAGCTCTTCAGCTCACCAAATCTACGTGTTCAGAAAGTCTGGAAAGATAACAGGAAAACTTACACTGGCTCAGATTTCCTTCGCTTCTGTTTTCTGATCTGCTCTTTTGGCTAAACTTCTCTAAGAAGAGCTATCTGCAACACACACACACACATATATATATATATATATATATAAAACGCTGGCAATCTGCAACATTTACACCAATCTGGGTAAATCAACTGGATTACTTGTCTCAAACAGTTTTCCAGCCACTAAGAAATGTTCTGTCAGAACTTCTATGCATCCATCTTTCCTTATTAGCTTTTCAAATGGTTGGTGGCCACGCTATTATGACCCCATATACCAAATTTGTAGACTAGTCTTTTCTTTCTCCATTTCAGCAACATTCCCAAGAACAAAAGTAGGTAAAATAATATTCAAATATTGTGCATCTCCTGGTTTCATCACTGCCTATTTCTGACAGATAGCTGTGATTACTGCCAATGAGTTCTCTCTATTAGATCTCTGTCAGGATGAATGTTAGTATTGGAAATTGATGTGTGGTCTTAATGTGCACTGAAATGGGCTTACTTGACTATTTTTTCCAACATAAATCTTAAGATTCTTTCGAAGCATTGATTGAGCTGAATATCTGAAGAACAGACTCTATGTTGCAATTAGAATAGCTTAAAATGGTTTTAGAATTTAAACTCTGGAGGGAAAAACATATAAAATGCATGCAAAAAACAAGCAAGATATATCTAGCAACCCTTACGATCTTAAGACTGTGTATTTCAGTTTTGCAGATTTTTTTTTGTGGAAATTTACTTAACCAGATGCTTAGTCTGCTCATCTACACTAACTGAAAAAATTATGAAAAATTAATGGAAAAAATAATGAATCCATGTCACAGGAGAATAAAAGAAATTGCCATCAGCCTTGCTGAAAAATTCTGTCAGGCTGCCATAGAAAAATATAACACAAGATTTTTCCTTGTCTGTACCCACTTTATTAGCTGGTCCTTTTCCTTATCAAAATGTACTTGCTTCAGGTAAATGGGTAGTAGAATTTTACAAGTTTAAAGTTTGTTTTATTTGGTTAATATGTAAATCAAACTCACTTAAGTAGTAGTTTTGCTTGAGGATAAAAATCGCCACCTGAAAAAGAAAAAAAAAGGAAGAGGAAAATGTTCCAACAAATATAATTTAAAGCAAATGAGTGACTATTGAGGTTTCTAATGGGAAAGAAAATTTGCCCTCAGCTGCATTAAACGGCACCAGAAAGAGACTACTGGATTCTAGGTGCTGAAGGACCAGGGGGATACTGCTTGTTTGTGAAATACGAGACAGATGCTTGAAGACAAAGTAGGAGCAAAGGGACGTGGTATCATATGGCAGAAAGATCTAAGGCATAATTGTTGTATAAAGTACCTGGGACTCTAAAGCAGTTGAAGTTAGTCAGACAAAAACAAATAAATATTGCCTTATTTGGCAGACTGTAAGATTAACAAACACTTTAAAACAGTTTGTCTGTACCCAAGAACAAATTCTTCTTCATGTTTACTTGTTGTTTAAGACTGGCTAAACTTAATCGTGCCTTCCAAACTTTGAACATAAGACTTTTGCATATTTTTACAATCTCTAAATGATTTGCCTGCATTATGTCAGTGTTATAGATCTTTGTGTATGACTGCAAATATACGCACATTGATATATTTGGAAGCTAATACACAATGGGTATGAGTAACATAGAGAAATCAATAGAGGTTTTTATTGACTTTGACTGAGTCTGGGGAAAACCTATAACATGAGGACTGTAAATCTTCTCATCAAGATGGTAGATGCACAGCTAACCCTTCCTGGCCTCCACCACCTGCTTTCTGAAGAAGCATTCCCCTCTTTCTCCCACTCCTGTGGCTTTACAGTGAATATTATGGCGAGTAAGTCTACGTTTGAAGTACCCCATGGTTCTTCAGGCAGACTCCTTGCTTGTAAGCAAGTGAAAAACACTGGAGAGATATACAGCTGGAATCAAAATCCACCTTTAAGCAGGGCCAGACAGAAGCATGAGCAAAGCTGGGCTTTGCCTAGGACAGCTGACTGCTAGAGGCAACACAATGGTCATGGCCTGGTGCTCATTTTGCCAGTGCCCTGGAAGGCTGTGCTGGGTGTCCACGGGACAGCAGAGTGCTCCTCGGGCAGGGCACACAGTCTGTGCTCCCCATCTCCACCCAGGCCTCGTGAGCCACAAACTCCACCCTTTCCTGCCCCTAGCCCAGGACACATCTCCAAATTTTGCATTGCCAGCTTAGTCTTGCTTGCTAAAACTGCTGATAAGTCTTGAGGTAGTGCTGTGTTTAGTCACTTGTTCAGGACTTGCCTGGCTGCTATCACGACAGATGGCACTCAAAGCAAACTTCAAACTTCTTTTTCAAAATAAAACTAGATATACAGTCAAAATATTCTTAGTTTTCAGGCCAGAGTTGTATGGTGAACCCATTTAATGCTACCAAGAAAAGTACAAATATTGACTGTAATGCTCATGACGAGGTAACACTGAACTGAGCTGTAACAAAGCTACACTTAGTTTTAAAACCAAGGAACAAGTTAATAATGCAAGATTCATTCTAGTCATGTGGGAAGTCACATGCAGATTACCAGAAGAGATTCAGCAGTTTGGTGAAAGACAAAGTTCCCTTAAATTCTTGCATGCAAATGCTTTTCAATCATTCTGAAGAAACTCTATATTCTTACTCAATTCACTCCACACATCCCTTTCCATTTGTACACATTTAGAGTAGTCTTAATTGCATAATTGAGGGTAATTTTGAATGTTCTTAGTCATGACAGGAAAAAAAAAAAGAAAAAAAAAAAAAGAGAAGAATTTTTTAAAGCATGGGATTAGAGAGATGGATTTTATTCCTGGGTCTTCCACAAATGGGCAAAAGTATATTTTGGTATCAAAGCTTAGGAAGCCAAATTAAAGATCATCCGTAATTCTGTTATTTGTTTGATCTGCTTTCATAAACAAAACATTCCCTCATATAATTATTTGCAGGTTTTCTGCACATGGATCCAGACACATGCATGCTGAATCAAGTGGCACTCTATCATTACTCAACCAGAGAAAGCATAGGATGAATCAGAATCCACGGGGGGTTGTCAAAGACAATGTGGCTTCAGATGATGTGGGTCTGGTACCAAACCTTTTTGTGATGGGTGACCCTTACTGTATGCTATAGAAGCAGCTTGGATTTTCCAGCGGTCCACAAAGCTTTGCAACCAGTACAGCTGAGTTCTTTTGTTGTATAAATTTGACTCCCCTCCAGTCTAGGAGCTTCATTAAAAACAGATAAACATCAAAATTACTGGAGGGCCAATCTAAACTTAGCACCCCTTCCCCCAAGGGAGACGGGACAGTGGGCAATGGCAACAGATTTGGTGTAAACCACCAGCTTCTTGTGCTCAGAGAAAGGAAGCAAATAGCCTAGATGCAACCAAGCTGTCACACCCTTTCTGTAATGTAACAAGTTTATTTTCAATTTCTTCCCTTAACATTATCCTAATACTTTCTCAAGTAACTAAGCAACCTTCAGTGCCTTACTGCTGAAAGGCTTTGAGTCACTGTTGGGGCTCTCGACAGGTTTTTGTTAGCTACTGGATGTAGGAGAGAGTAGCGGGTTGTCCTATCCCCTGTGCTGCAGTGCCACCTTACGGCACTTGTTCTACAAACGCCTTATTTTTTTTCCTCTTGCACCCATCCTGTTTTAATCTAATGAGAAGGCAGCAGCACAGGTAGCCCCGAGAGGGGGGAAGCAGCTAGCACTTCAGAGAACTGCAGCTCGATTAACAAAGTCACTTCCATATGCTGAACCACAGACAAGAAAGCTGGAAGAAATACTATCTAATTAATACTGTTGTCTTAAAATTAACTGAACCTAGGGAATTCCTGGCACGTATTTAACTAACCTGTTCTCGGAAATGTCCAGTGGCAAGATGCCCAAGCCCAGTTCCTCGCCAGCCCTTTTGCTGTGTTGCACGCTCCACGCAGCCAAGCTGCATCTCAGCTCTTGCTAGCTTTGGACCTCAAGTCCTGCCCTCTTCACACAGTTTCTTTCTTGTATAACAATTTCATATTTAAGAATTGTTAACCAACTCTCCCCAAAATTTTAATGCAATATCTATTCTTTATCACTTTTTTTCTGGGACTTATTTTCCAGGCCACTGATCACTTGCATTCTTCTCATCTGGATTTTCTCCAGTGAGTTCATATCTTTCTTCAAAGCATATAGTTACACTTCACTTAAAACTGGGCATGATACTTTATCAGAGGTTTTAGCCAAGACTAAATAGAGAATAGAATCATAGAATGGCTTGGGTTGGAAGGGGCCTTAAACTCCAGCCCCCTGCCGTAGGCAGAGATGCCTCCCACTAGATCAGGTTGGCCAAAGCCCCATCAGCCTGGCCTTGAACACCTCCATGGATGGGGAACCCACAACTTCAAATGAAATTTCAAATGATGAGGTAAATAATGAACTCCTAATGTGTTTACAGACTATAAGCTTGCACGTGCCTTTAGATACTTCATTTTAGGTCAGAGGTCTCCCAAAAGCCCATATTCAAAGAGTAATTATTCATGATTCTGGTGGTAATAGAATGCTGACAAAACCTTTCCTCATGCCTGTACTATGTGATTTCCTTATTATTAGCAGAGATAAGGAAATAATGACTCTCCCATGGAATAGTGGGGAGACATAACACCAAGAGGGGCTGCAAGCACTTTGGAGAAGAGGATTAGAACTCAGACTCATTTTGTAAAACTGGAAAGGTGCTTGAAATGACAGGGTGTAATTCGGTACTTTCTACCTGGAAGCAGAGAGCAGAATCCATCAAAGGGAGGTAGGGAGCGACGGGGCTGGTATCAGTCCTGCAGGCAAGGATTTGGAGTCGCAGTGGGTTACAAGGGAGTATCATTGAAAAATAGCAAGCCACTGTGTGTAAGACAGATGTTATATGGAGCTATATACATAGGGATACTATCCATAAGGTGCTGTGAAATAGAACAGAGCAGAATGAGGATGCCTGCGTAAAAAGCATGAAGTGCAAAGAGTTACTTATTTGAAAAAGCTTTCTGTGAACATAGAGATTTAACAAAATGTTTAGAGCATTTGCTTGAGCTTTGCAGAAAGTCCTAGGCCTTGATTTTGGATGAAACCGTATGTACATATATGCACATATATATATGTATCTGAGACATGTACAGTCTCAAAATGCAGAAGGACTGACCTGCATCACAGACACAACATTTTGAGAGTTTTCAAATTGAGCAAGGTTAAGTTCAATTAATCCTACAGCAGTTGGGCTAACCCACTATGGTAAAATAACATCTCTTTTCTCCCAGGAGTTCACTATGTAAATGAAGGAAGCCTTTTCCACATCAATGCTTCTCTATTGTAATACTGATTACTCAGAGGATTAAACAGAATACATAAAATAATGGGAAGCATGGAGACAAACGGCATGAAAGGATAAAACTGGAAGAGGAAAAATTACATTACAAAATCAGTATCATCTTGGTCTTTCAGTATTTTCCAAATAATAATGCAGGAATTTTATGATTCTAAAGCAATCAGAATGGCAAACAGAAACCATAGTTTCTTAATCCATTTTTCTGTCACCACTAGAAAGACAACATCTGGAAGATCCTAGAAAACTACTTCTCTTCCAAAGTCCAGCAAATCCAAAGGAAACAAATCATCTGAAGGATTTTGACAATGTAATTAATTCCCCCATAAATGTAGAGTGCACATCCCAGTATTACAAGTTGGGAGCAGTGTTGCTGTCTTACTCGAAAGCGTAAGACTGAATGGGAATTAGTCAGAAGGGGTGAGAGTCAAAATAGTAAATAAAATAAAATAAAATAAAATAAAATAAAATAAAATAAAATAAGGTGGTTTTTTTTGTAAGGGATGTAGAGCAGCGATGTGGACCTGAGAAAAGGAAGAGAGGAACAACAACAAAAGAAATATCCGGTATGAGAATTAAATGAGATATGGGAGGATAGAAAGAAAAATGGAAGGAGAGAAACCAAATGTAAACTCTGAAGAAGGAATAGCAACCAAAAAAGGATGGTTCCTGCTGACCAATTTTAAGTAGTTTTAGAAGTGGAGGATGCACTTGGAGTGGAGGCTGGTGATTCATTCTGAAGATGGAAAATGAACTAGGGCTACATTTGTTCTGTTTAATAACCTCACTTTTCAGTTCAGCCACGGGTCCTGGTCCCATCATTCACTTTTCAACCTGATCATCCCTCTGCGTGCTATGCTGGAGCTACCTGGCCACTGTCCCCTAAGAAGCCAGGGAGCAGCTCTGGCAGCTGCTCCGCACCAGCAGTGGGGGTGAGGTTGTGCCCGCTTCCTTCCGGCACTCCCAAGTGGAGCCAGCTCACCAGACCACGCACATTCCTGCACACCACACCACCAAGCACACTGCACAGCATCACATCACCGTGCCATTGAATCCCTGCTAAGAAGGGCTGGGCTTACTTCAAACATTTGGAACTAAATTAGCACGAAGAATCATTACGATGACGTCAGGGCCACCACGTGGTGCCACACAGGAGACCTGTGCAGGTGCCCTGCAGCGGGATGTCCCCACAGGGGCCACCATCCCAAAGTAGTGAGAACACACGCTGTTTTGCTGCAGCCATCTGTCCGATCTGCAGGGCGATCCCCCACTCTGCTGCCTTCTGCAGGCTGGATCTGGTGGCATGGGAAGAAAAATCAGGCGGCAAACTGGTGACTCGTGAAACGAAGCAGGGATTGCTTTCTTCTGCCCGTAGACACAGTGAGCTAGGACAAGCCCTTAACGCCAGATGCTCATCCCCCCATCTTTAACACGACAGCAGACGCTTGTAATGGCGGCTGCAATCCAAACAAGTTATAACATTTCAGGATCACGTCCAGAATGATAGAAAACAATGAGTTTTGGCCTCCTGTCACACAACACACCCTTGATGTGGTAATACTAGAGTCACACATGGCAAGGTGCTCCATTATGAAACATTGCATAACCGTCTTCATTAAGTAAATGATTTTCTATTGGCATTCTCTGCTTATGATTTGTATTTTCCTGGTCATTGTTTACCTCATTCATTAATTAGATTTCTGCATTAGTTTTTTGGGGGGAGGGATTTAATTATTTCAACATGTTGCAAGAGTTTTTAATGGAGAAAACACATGAATATTGATGAAATAGCATGAAAAGCAAAAACATCACGGGGTAACATAATCAGTGCTTTACTATTTTTCCAGGGGGGATAAACTGGATCCTTTCCCATCAAAAATAACTACATTATATGACTATTAGAAGTGTTAATAACATGTTTGTCTATAAGTGCACAATTAGAAACATATCTCCACTTTTTTATTTCATGTGATAAAGGAATAGGTAGATTTCATTGAACTTGGAATAAGCTTGGCAGCGTTCTTTTGTAATAACAACAGATTTTTTTCTTTGACCAGGACCATGTCCATAGTTAACAATAGCTCATAGGCCTCCTGAAACCTTTGCGTCACAGAGCTGCTATTTGAAGACGTAGCATGCAAGTTTCCTACATGCTTTCCATCTTGCATATGGACACCAGTACACTTTACTCTCTCGAGCCGAAGCAGATGAGCATCATCTACAGAATAACAAAACACAAGAATAAAGTCATGAGTCCTTATTCTGCCACATACCACCGGGAACTCTGACAGCCACACCATCCTTCCCAGGCAAATCACTTGTGCTCTATGTGCACAGAGGTGACCAGAGGCCAGTTTTCTGAATGAGATGTGCTCAAGGAATCTGGGTTAATAACAAAAGCTGGGTGTGTAGGAGATGGCAGGCAATGTTACATAGAGGTAGCATAATTAGGAGGACAGGACCAAGAACACCTTGTTAGCGTAAGAGAGGGAAGAAACAGCAATGGGCTCTGCAGGGAGAGATTGCACAGAATCACAGAATTTCTAGGTTGGAAGAGACCTCAAGATCATCGAGTCCAACCTCTGACCTAACACTAACAGTCCCCACTAAACCATATCCCTAAGCTCTACATCTAAACGTCTTTTCAAGACCTCCAGGGATGGTGACTCCACCACTTCCTGGGCAGCCCGTTCCAGTGCCTAACAACCCTTTCGGTAAAGAAGTTCTTCCTAACATCCAACCTAAAACTCCTCTGGCGCAACTTAAGCCCATTCCCCCTCGTCCTGTCACCAGGCACGTGGGAGAACAGACCAACCCCTACCTCGCTACAGCCTCTCTTGAGGTACCTGTAGAGAGTGATAAGGTCGCCCCTGAGCCTCCTTTTCTCCAGGCTGAACAAGCCCAGCTCCCTCAGCCGCTCCTTGTAGGACTTGTTCTCCAGGCCCCTCACCAGCTTCGTCGCCCTTCTCTGGATTCACTCAAGCACCTCCATGTCCTTCTTGTAGCGAGGGGCCCAAAACTGAACACAGTACTCGAGGTGCGGCCTCACCAGAGCCGAGTACAGGGGGACGATCACCTCCCTAGCCCTGCTGGCCACACTGTTTCTTATACAGGCCAGGATGCTGTTGGCCTCCTTGGCCGCCTGAGTACACTGCTGGC
This sequence comes from Heteronetta atricapilla, assembly GCA_011075105.1. NCBI lineage: Eukaryota > Metazoa > Chordata > Aves > Anseriformes > Anatidae > Heteronetta > Heteronetta atricapilla. Next base: position 125,741,473 of record CM021731.1, on the reverse strand, counting down.
TCATATTCAGCCGACTATCAACCATCACTCCCAGGTCCTTCACTGCCTGGCAGCTCTCCAACCACTCATCTCCCAGCCTGTAGCTCTGCTTGGGGTTATTGCACCCCAGGTGCAGGACCCGGCACTTGGCCTTGTTGAACTTCATGCAGTTGGCCTCAGCCCATCGGTGCAGCCTATCCAGATCCTCCTGCAGAGCCTTCCTACCCTCGAGCAGATTGCAGTGAATGTTACAGAGCAGGGTCACCCCAGAGAGCACCTCAATTTCCCCTGCCCATATCTGGATGCTACTCACTGCAGGTAAATGCCGACAGGCAGTTAGGGAAATCCTGCCACGTATGGATAGCAGGATTTCTGGGGAAAACTCCCCACAGTCCCCCAGGCCCTTACTTTCTCTAGCTGAAGAGCTACTCCCTGCCTGCAGGGCAATAGCTGCAGCAAGCCCATGCTTGCTTCCCAGGCTGGGTAGTGGTACTGGATAAGGATACTCCAGGAAAAAGGCCTCCTGAAGCAACTCGCTGGTCCTTTCACCTTGCTTTTTATCCTCGTGGAGGCCAACTATGGCTGGCACCCCTGCTGCTTCCTCAGCAACACCCGAAGCTGCTTAGCACGGCGGGAGGCAGCTTCCCACACTCAATCTGCCTCCAAGCCGGGCTCCAAAACTACCCCACAAGCGCCGGCGTAGGCCTTCCTTTACCAGCAGGGTCTGTACCGGCAGATTCCTTCCAGCCGGCAAGAAGGACGGCAAGAGAGAATCCCCCTTCAGGCGTTTTACGGATTTCGCCCTCCGCCCTGACCGAACCCCTAACGGCCCCTCCCAACGGCCCCAACCGCTACCGGGCATGCGCGCGGGGGCAAGCCATCGCTCGGCCCTCCGCCGCCCAGCGGGTGCCGTCACTCCGGGGCAGGGCGCCGCTCGGCCGCGGGGGCGGGCGCTGCCGTGCTGTGCTGTGCCGTGCCGCGCTGCGCTGCTGCCGCTGAAGGAGACTCGAGGACGGGGCCCACCGCGGTGCCGCCGCCCCTCTCCCTCCCCGCTCCATGCGCAAGATGCTGCTGGCCGCGCTCTCCCGAGTGTTGCCCGGCCCGGCCGCCGCCGCCGGCAGGACGGTGAGGGGGGGCGGGGGCGGTAACGGCTCCAACGGTTGCTGGGGGGAGGGGGAGCCCTCACTGGAGGGGGGGGCGCGCGGGCGGCCATTGGGGCGGGCGGGGCCCGCGTGGGGCCGTTGGTGTCGGCCTGCGTGTGTGAGGGGGGCGGCGGAGAAACAACAACAATAATAATAATAATAATAAATGGGTTTGGGTTTCGGTTTTGTCAGCTCTGTTTCAAGCTCTGCATTTAAAAATAAGATGGTCGCTGGGGGGGTGGGGGGTGTCTGTAAACAGCTGGGCTTTTCCTGCGCTTGCCAACCGAAGCGTACCTCAGGTATGCTCCTGGCCTGACGTGAGGGCAGGCCCGGCTTCCCTGTTGAGGGAGGTTAATGTTTGGGGAAGTGCGCCATGTGCACGGCGTGTGCTGTCACACGAGGGCAGGACGTGCCGCCCAAGGTGCTGGCTGGAGCGCGGCCAGGGTGCCGCTTGGAGGCTGGCACCCATAGGTGCCCAGGCCGGAGGCTCTTGGTACACGTACTATATTAGGTATAAAATGCAGCGATCCCTTTTTGAAAGCCTTTTGCAGGCCGCTTTCTAAGTTCACCCACCTGGCCCCTTTTTGCAATGCTTTGCCTTTGCTCAAATAACAATCATTTGAGCTCTTCCTGAATTTTAGTTCAAACTGTTTTGTTTCATGGCATTTCTGTTTCATTTGTTGTGTTTTATCTCTTTTGCGTGAAACATTTTCACAGTTCTACCTTCTCATTCTCCTTATTCCACTATAATGATTGTGGCCATGAGGATACAATAATCTAGCTGAAAAAAAAGACACGTTGGCAAGATCATGGTGGGTTTTTTTGGCAGTGCTAAAGGGCACTTTTGGGTAGGTGAGATCAATAGCCTTTTTGACATTGAGAGCAAATCTCTTACTGTACTTCTGAAGCAATTCACTTGCCCAGTAATTTCTTGCCCCGGCAAGAGAGCCTGTGGGTGGCTGGTTTCACAGGAATGGCATGAGAGAGAAGGTTCATCAGCAAATCTTTGTGTGCGTTGGGACTGTATGGAATACACATCTGAAGGTATTCCTTAATTTACAAGTAAATTACATTAAAATTTATGGATGGATGCCAAAAATTTGTTCCTTGCTGCATGTACTTGGCCTGTTTCTGACATGCTGTGCTTTCCGAGATGTCCAAACCAGACCCACTTTGGATATCTTAATGCAGATTTTTTGGATCCTGGTGACTGCCAAATATGCAAAGATTTCTCTTTACTTGCTCTTAGGCATTTATAATGGAGGCGTAAATTACTAAATAAATAGCAGCAGTCTTAATCCATTAGGCAGCATTTTATATCTGTTTTGGTTATATTATAAAGTGTAAAATTGCTTTTCCATGATTCAGAGCTTACCTGTAAACTGTGCACCAGTTTGCTAATAATGTGCTGATTTCTCCTCCCCAGTTGTTTGTTGCAGCTACTTACTCTTTTTTCTTTATCCTTTTTTCCTTCCAAATGCTGCAAACCTAGGGAGCTGTTAGTGAGGTAAGGCCTAAACCAGTTTGGTCAAGGTTTTCTTTCTTTATTTTTTTAATATGTACTGGCCATGCATTAAGAACTTTTGTACAGACTGCCTCGCATTGCTTTCGTGTAGTGCTCAGGGCTGGGATCGGACCAGGCTGGCCTCCAGAGGTCCCTTCCAACCTCAGCTGTTCGGTGGTTCTGGGAATCGTAAACTCTTGACATACTTCCAGCTGTAGAACTAAAATAGCTTTTTATCACCGATAATACTGTTGCGTTATGGTAAACAGTGTAGAAACCTGGTTTAAATTTAAAAACTCCAAACATTTAATCAGATAATGGGGGGGGTTGGGAGATGGTGATAGCCAAATCAAATAGGCAGCGGTAGATAATGAAGACGGATTGAGAAAATTTGTGTGTTTTTTTTTTTTCTAAATTTTATATCTATCAATCATACCGTTGTTGGAGACATAGGACTGGATAGTCTCAAAATTTTGAAAGAATGAACCTTGAGCTAAGTGTACAGAAATTCCAGAGTTGAATAAGCTACAGAAATTAATGTGTAATAATTTAATTGGCAACATGATTTTGCTGCTAAAGATCAAGTGCATCCCTTATGGCCACAAGGCATACACAAATACGTGACCATCATATAGTAAAGTTATTCAAGAATACCAGTTGTTGGTCAGGGAATAATAGGCTGTACACACTCTGTTAGAAAGAACATCAGTATTTGTTTAAACGTCTTTCTTGTCTCTCCCCTGCTCTGCCAGCTATTCTGTACTTGTGTGTTTCATGTATCCGTAGGTAGTGGCCATGCTATTACCCATTTACATAGTACTCTCCTTCTTCACTGCTTGTTGCCTTGCATCCACCCACCTTCTTTTCCTGTTAAAAGGAAAGAGTGATTGTAATTCATGTTCCACACATCTGACATGTTTTGTTTTTGTTCTGTCAAGGTGAAATTCCAGTCAGTGCTGAGAGCCATTAAAATATGCATTGGTTGTGTTCATATAGGGAATGGGTCATGTGAAGGGAAGAGTATGTATTTGTAGGATTTTGATGCTCTTCATGGTATTTTGAACCTTACTGGTTTTCTTTAATTAATCAAGGGTGTAATTTCTACTCTTAATTTCAAATCCTTGGTTTTAAAGGAATTCTAGTATGTATGTACAAAGTAAAAGTTATCTAAGACTATAAGGATATGCCACTGGAGAGTTTCATTAAAAATTATTTCAATTTGGGTGTACTGTTACAAATTTGACAATTTATTTGCTTTAGCGTTTAATTATGTTTCAATGTTGCTCATGTTTGTTTTTGTCTTTTTTTTTAAGGCCTCTCGAGTGATGGTAGCATCACGTAACTATGCAGACTTTGCAAATGAAGCTACATTTGAAATTAAGGTAACGAAGCTGAACACTTAACGCTGGTATTCTGTGTAAGCACTGTCATAGATCTTGAAATGATGGACATCTAAATTAGAATTTTCAGAACCAAGCCCTGTGCTACCTGGCCTGATTTTTAGATGGAGCTGGAAGCACGCTGCTTGGAAGTATGTGGTCGTGTGTCTGTGTTAATTCAAAGTGAAGTGGTGTGCAAGTGTATTGTATGAAATTACTTTGGGCCTCAGTGGAGCTGCTCTGGAGAGACTGTTGCTGTAATACTGAATGTCATATAACATGTAAAGCAGTATTTTGCCCGTCTGTGTTGACAGAGCAATTTGTTGGTTTGTTCCACTGGACTGGAAGGATTTTTGGTATGGGCACCTAAAATCAGCCCTCCACGCAACTGAGGATAGGCCATGGTTTGGGGAGGAAGTGCTGTGGTATGTGTTGCGTGGTTTTACTGGCAAGGTGGCTGCTGCCACAGCAGTTTATAACTGGGTAGAAGTGGTGGTAGAAGAGGTGAGGTCCAGTCTTAGGACCAGATCTTACAAAGTCCCACAGAGGGAACTCCTCTGTCTTGTCACTTCACTAAGCCTCTGTATGTCTCGTCAAGTATTTGGTATGCACAACCATGGAAATGAGCTTTTCTAGTACTTTGTGAGCACTTAACTTCAGCTCCTGATACTATGAGCTATAAGGTTTTGTTTCATGAATGGAAATCTGTCTTTATTGAAAGTAAAGCTTTTATTTTCCTGAATTTGGAAATAGTGCACAGATTTTATAGTTAGTTTGACTTGGAAATTTAGGTTTTCCTGGCTTCCCCTTTAAAAAGTTATTACAATCTGAATTTGAAAACGGTGTGTCAGAGAAAAATGTGATAGAAATGGGATCAGCTACTTTCAAGAAATAAATATGTGTTCAACTTTGCAGAAATGTGACCTCCATCGCCTGGAAGAAGGCCCTAGTACCACGGCAGTGATGACTCGAGAGGAGGGGCTCCATTACTACAAGACGATGCAGACCATACGACGCATGGAGCTGAAGTCTGACCAGCTGTACAAGCAGAAGATTATTCGTGGCTTCTGCCACTTGTATGATGGTCAGGTGAGATTATTTTTTCCCCCAAAGATGTTTTTACACTGTCTTGCCATACTTACCTAGGGATTTGAATAGATAGGAGAGTAAATCTATAACTGGGTGTCTGCGTAGAATGGCTGAAGTTGTAGTGGGATCTGTGGTTTGGTTCTTTATTTCTTTAAAAACTGTCTCTGAGTGCACAAGGGAATCCCTTGGGTCTTGATACAGCAATAGGAAGAGAGAGAAGGCAGGCTTTTGTTCCAGTGGCTCATAGATCAGGTACCCACTATAAAGCAAGAGTCAAAAGAACTTCCTGCACCTGGTGAAACTTTGTTGTCTGTCCATCCTCTGCCCATTTTTGAATTGCAGTTATTTAAATCCTTCATCTGGGAGATGTGTGTAGGAAAAAGCCTGCGGGTCTTTTTAGCTTCTCATTTTCCTCCTGTCTAACTTTGTTGCTTGCAAACAGGACAGGTTGGAATATAGAGCCCAAGGCTGTTGTAGCTCTGGACTTTGGAAAAACAGGCCTAACCTCTCCTTGGTATTCAAGGCAGCCTCCTGTATCAGCACCTTTTCTCTTTTCTCCTTTATTTCTTGTAGGGGGACCATAGACCTTGCCGTGCTGCTGACTGTGGAAACTCTGTGCCTTTCTTCATTGCTAAACTTACTTTTCATCTGTAACAGGAGGCTTGCTGCGTAGGGCTTGAAGTTGCCATAAAACCTACAGACCATGTGATAACAGCGTACAGAGCTCACGGTTTTACCTATGCACGAGGTGTTCCCGTTCGAGAAATTCTTGCTGAGCTTACAGGTAGGCACTAAGTAAAAATGAGGATTCACGTGCTGCTGTACTCATGTCAGAATTTTTTACTCAAATTCAAAATGCAGTTTTGGGACATAGGGGCATAGGAGACATAGAAACAAGTTTTTTTAATTTTACGATGTTGCCACTAGTCATAAGCTGAAACATACTTTTAGAAAGCTTCTTGATACCTTATGCCGTGTTTGATGTGCTACAGCAGCTTGCTTAAATGAAACTCAGTGGTGGTTATCATTTATTCTCGATAGGGCAGGGTGTTACCCTCCCTTGGAGGCAGACTTGGATTTTTCTGAATTATGCTGCAGAAGTCTTAGAAAGACTGATAGACGCTGCTTGTAATGACAAAAATGAAATGGTAATAACAATCCCTACCTAAGATTTTGCAGAAAGGAAATGGTTATTGACAGTAGGATCATAAATGGAGTAGCCAAGAGAACAGTGGGTAAGCTTGCTGAGATCTGCATACTGATGCCAGAAGTGAAAAATTAACAAGGAATTTGAAGGCCTTTGTACGCTGCTGGTATTATGAATCATTGCTGTAATCAAGACGTAATCTGAGCAGAAAAAACAGATTAGGGTAAGATATGTAAGAAAAGTGGCACAGGCTGAGAAATTGTGTGTTTGTCGACTAGCTGGGCCTGATCCACTTGACCAATTTTAGAAAACTTCTTGCAGCTCAAACTTGCTTTAGGCAAAATTTTTGTAATGTAAATCAGTGCTGCACCTGAATATAATATATAAACAGTAATATAATAAAAGTATAATAAAATATAAATATATTTACATTTTAAAAAGCAAATGGAGGAAAAATAGAAATAAGGCAGTTGACCATGGTTTATTCCTGGAGCCGATAATCAAATTATGCTGTGAGTACTTCATTACCTAAAAGGTGACATTGAGAGCCAACATAATTTGCCAAAGTACATTATGTTAAACCAATCTAATTTCCTCTTCTGAGAGGAAACAGAACTAATGGACAAGGAAGAAACACGTAGATGTCAAGCTTTCCTTATTGTTTAGTAAGTCTTTTGATGGTAGCAGCTGTGATCCTGTAAAAGACATTTCACATAAATCATGATTCAGTAACGTAGTTGGAAAACCGCTGATTATCAAAGTTCTTGTTGAACTAGACGGGTGTATTCAGCAGGGTGTTAAGGTAGCTCTGCTGCCAGTGTAGTTCTGCTCATAATTAAGAAAACCGTGTGGAGGATTGCATTTGCTGAATTGGTGGAAGATAGCAAGCCTTGTGCTGGGGAGAGATTGGCTTGAGAGGTTGCCTTTTGACAGCCCTACCTTGTTGCGATGCACTTTATCTCATCAAAATAGTCTTAATGCTTAGCCTCTGTAGGACCTCAGCTAGGGAGCAGTATTTTTGCTGGTTTTGATAAATGGTGAGGCAGCTAACAAAAATTGATGGTTTACCTTGTTTCTGTGGGCAAGGGGAGATAACAGCAAATGAAGGCTGACTTTTGAAATTGTAAAATGCGCATTTTAAATAAAAAGTAGGTTGAATTTGGAATGGAATTTGAGTATGGTACTTTCTGGTACTGATGGCACCAGGGAGTTTGCTCTTTTAGTGCACTGTCATGGACACTGACCTCTGTCCCCCAGCTATGTTTGAGCACACTTAATGTGTATTTGAAAACATTATTCATTTGATGGGATTTCTTGTGGTGCTTCATGGGCTTCCAGTTATCTGCAAACAACAGCTTGAATAATGCTGGGCTAGGTATTGATGTTTATATGGAGGTTGGGAGTTGTGTTGTTGTATGGTTGTTGTTTTTCTTATTTTTTATTTTGAATCTGTAATTTTTACTTCTGGTTATTGTCAAAGAGAAGACAGATTATTGCAATTAATTTGGACCTGTTCATATCTCTATACAGTCCATTTAAATTCTTGCTTCTGTAGTATATCTTTCTTGTTATAGTAGCATAGATTGCATGTATGAGAAATGTAGACCATGTTGGCTATTAAAAGAAATAAAATTACTACTTTGCCAGGGAGTGCTTTTGTGTTGAGGACACTGAAATTACTTGGGTGGTTTTGAAGTTTCTTCGTGAATCTCATTTTGTATTTCTTGAATTGTGTTTTCATTATTCTTCCTCATGGCTTTTTATTTGTTATGTGATGGATTTAACTGTAAGGTCTGTGGAGAGAGGCTGTTACATCCAGTGTTTGAGAATCAAAGTCTTACCTCCACTGAGGTGACTATGATGACAAATACAATGTTGTCTTAGGGTTGTTATCTTTTAAGGAATTGGATTAGATGTTACCATTTGTATAGTATTTTTCCTCTGAAAAAATAATCATTTCATCATGTTTCAGGTCGAAAAGGAGGATGTGTGAAGGGAAAAGGAGGATCGATGCACATGTATACCAAAAACTTCTATGGTGGTAATGGTATTGTTGGCGCTCAGGTATATATGACTTGTACTTTAAAACACAAGTTGAAATTGGCTCATGTCCCATGACAATGTTTCCTCTCAGTGTTGTTAACAACTCTTCATTTGTTGAGCAGATCCCTAACACAGTAAATGTCTCTGACATTTCATCAGCTACTTGTCTCCAACTCCCCTGAACATTGTTCTAAAACTTTGTCTTGTCCTGTGCTCTGTGATAGGTTCCTCTTGGAGCTGGGATTGCTCTGGCATGTAAATACTTCGGTAAAAACGAAGTGTGTCTGACTTTGTATGGGGACGGTGCAGCCAATCAGGTAAATGAGCTTTGTCTATATGTGACTGTGGGGAGTCTGTCTGTGGGTAATGTGTTTTCCCTCTGTGAACCGTGAGTTCTGCCTTTTTGCAAGGTAGCAGGAACACATCTTTAGCCTGTTCAGAGTCTGCAACACAGACAACATCTGGCTTGGAACTAAAAATAAGACTTTTATGTTGGGCTTTCTGCTGCAAGGATGCTTTATTAAAGGAGTCCATTGATACGAAGCATCTCGCAGAGCTGCTTCAGACATTCAGGCAGTTGTTTTCATATCTGGGGCAGAAAAATGAAGCCAGAAAAGAAATAAGTGTTTTAGAGTGCACTGTTAATAGAACTTGCCACTTTGAAAACACAGGTAGAGAGCTCAGCTCTTGTTTTTCCCTGTCTTAAAGTAGTAAGGCTGATGCAGACAGGGTAGTTGAACTTTTCTTTTACTTTGCTGTACCAGTGTCCTGCCAAGTTAATCAGTTGTGAAGTTGCTAATGACTGTTCCTAAAATCCTTTGATTAAAGTAGGTTTCTTGCTACCAAAACACAGATACTAAAATAGATTCAAACATATAGAGGATTTATGAACTATTAGTTGGGGTGAAAGTTGCCTTACCTGGTGTAACTTCTCTTATTCCTGCTGAGCTGCAGTGAGTAGCTGCTTTCAGATTACTTCTAGTGTTCAAAGTTTTACGAGTTAGACATCTGCAGCTGAATGATTTTTCAATAGAGCCTAATACTTGAAGTTTGAGCTCCCTGACTAGAAATAACCTCTCCTTTACTTTCAGGGCCAGATATTTGAAACATACAATATGGCAGCCTTGTGGAAATTGCCTTGTGTTTTTATCTGTGAGAACAATCGGTATGGGATGGGAACTTCGGTTGAAAGAGCTGCAGCCAGTACTGACTACTACAAAAGAGGAGACTTCATTCCAGGGCTCAGGGTGAGTGCAACTCCAGCTTGTTTTGAGGTGTGCTGGCGCATGCAATAAGTGTATTTCTCAGTGTATTTATAAGTATTCTTAAAAAATAGGAAAATGTAAATTTGAATTCCTATTGCATTTACAATATGGAAGTAATGAATTTGCAGGTTTAGTTTTTGGCAACTTTTTGGCTCAACTTGCTGTTCTGCATCTCAGGTGGATGGCATGGATGTTCTCTGTGTCCGAGAAGCAGCCAAGTTTGCAACTGAGCACTGCAGAGCTGGAAAAGTAAGTCAGTAGCCATTGCTTTACTCTGGGTCGAAGTCTTAGCAGTAGTTGCTGCATTAAAAGTTTCTCATCTAGCCCAGTTTTCTGTAGTAGCTACGAATTGCTTAGCATTCATTTATTTTTTTTCTCCACTGAATGGAACCTGGAAGTATAATTGAGGGGCTATGTAATTTTGTTAGAATTATTTACACTCAATTGGTATTTAGTTAAGCCTTAGGAAAAAAACAGACCTGGTACCTGTTAACTTCTTCATGTTTTCTACCTTACTTAAATTCTGTTGTGGAAAACACATAGACTGTTAGGCAGCTGTGTTCTCGTGAAGAGATTTCTTAGTGTAAGTGGCAAGAAAAATAATTCTATATTTACAACAAAGGGAAAGTGAAGTTCTGTGAGACTTGATACGTGATGACAAGAGATCTGTTTTTATATGCCTCCCTAGCAATGCATACAGAACTAGATAAAACCTTAAGGTTTTTCAGCACAAGTGTCTGTCACCCAAGTATGATACATTGGTTCTCACATTTTTTGAAATATTTAGCAAAATGATATATATGCTTGGAGTACACAGCGTGAAAAGAAGAAAAGTTCCTACAGAAGAACTAGCTTCTGCTAGTTATAATCTTAAAGTGAAAATAATAGGTGATTTGAAATAGTCTGGGTAATGGTTCAATGGCACTGGGAGGGACCAAATGGCGTAGTACTGCTCCGCAAGAACACAAAAGTAAAGGCTAGTAATATCAACATAATCTGCTTATTTGAAAAGAGTTATGTTTCACTTTACTAGTTGCCATAATGCTATGTGAATTAATTAAACTAAGAAAACTGCATTAAAATCATTCGTCATTGGTGCAGTAAGTATTTGCGATAGGTGAGCTGCTATAACAACACATGGATTGCTCAAGGTCATAATGCTCTGCATCTTGTCTTTTTGAGGGTCCTATTGTGATGGAGTTGCAGACATACCGTTATCACGGCCACAGTATGAGTGACCCTGGAATAAGGTACTGTGAAATACTTTCTTGGCATTTGCTGAAAATAAGTATTGATGGTCAAGATCAGGAAGTTGTTATGGATCGGTGTTGAAATCCAGTGTGAAATGCATAAAGGTTGTCATGATGATGAAATCACTGTGCCCAGTCTGGTCACTCATCCCATTGCTCAGGGTAATGGGGGCAATGTAACGTACCTGTTTTATTTGCACTATTAAGAAATTTAGTTCTAGAAAAAGAATTAAATTTAAGTTTCTGTACTTACTAATGAATTCTGCATTCAGTGTGAGTTTATGGTGTGTTCAAAGTAAGCTTGGACAGAAAAGAAGTGCACTTCTGTAGGGTTTTTAGAGTATATAAAAATCCTGTAAGCTAAAAATATAAGAACAGATGAAGTCAAGTGGAATGCTTCTTAAAAATACAATCAATCATAGAGATGCTAGAAAGATCTGGGCACTGTGTGCCATCTGACAAACCTGCACTGACCCCCGTGAAGTAGGCTGTGTCTTAACAAATCATCAGAAACTTGTATTGAAATTGAAGTTTTGATAGAGAGGGATGTGTTTTCATGAGCTCAAAAGTTATCTAAACCACCTAACACGACAGCAAGCCACTAACCCCCGGCTGTTACTTCTCTCATAGGAGGTGGGAAGGGGTAAATGCTGCCCCTAGAGGTAACTGTCTTGGGCTGCAGTAGCTTCCCTCTCCCTGCCTACATTATATTCAAGTCTGGATCTATTTCAGCTCAGTCTCCACTTTCAAATCTAAGAAGTGTTCTAGATGTGGCTGTGCTGTCCTTTGAGTAATGAATGCTGCTGTATTTTCATTGCGTTCCTGCCAATTCTTTAGTCACGCCACTTCTGTAAAAGGGAGCTGTGACCAGAACCTCACTTCTGTTCAAGGACACCACTAAAGGGTACCATCTCTTTGCTTGTCTTGCTCCTAGCTATCGTACTAGAGAAGAAATCCAGGAAGTGAGAAGCAAAAGCGATCCCATTACTTTGCTGAAGGACAGAATGATCAACAATAACCTTGCAAGCATTGAAGAATTAAAGGTACAGTTTTAAGTAGATGTTTAAGCAAGCTCTTGTGCATTCACATACTAGTTATCTCCGAGAAGCATGTTTACACTGCATTGTGTATCATCACTTGTTTTTTGAGGGTTTTTTGTTGGTCTACAATGAAATTTCACTGTAGACCAACTAATGAGACTACTCTGCTGAAACAGCATAGCTCAGTGCAAGGCTCTTCAAATACATCTCTTGTCATACTAAGATCTAGAAATCAAAATTACCCATATGAGCTAGAAAGGGGGTAAGTCTCTGAACTTGTGGTGTCTTACAGTGACAAAGGTTGTTGGTCGTGAACGAGCCAGAAACCCTCAAAGCAAATAATCTAAAACTTTTGATCATTTTTTAAAAATAAAACAACGGAAAAGTACAAAAAGAGTTGAGTGTTTAGCACATGAGGGGAAAAGGGGGAACAGGGACAAAGAAAGCACTTCAAGTCAAATCTAACAATGCCCAGTGTAACTTCAACTATGTACCTACAGGCTTCAACATCATTTGTACATAAAGTAAGTAGAGTATACTGACAGTTAAAGGTTAAGCTATAAATAGAACATGTCGTATACTTAGCCCTCTCACGTAGGGGGGTAGTAAGTTTATCACTACTGGAAAAAAAATGATTTATATGAAAGACTTGTGTGTAGGGTAATACAGTAATAGCAGCAGAAGTGGTATTGAGATCTTACAGCTTATGAAGGTCTCTCTGCATCTAAAGTGATGGGTTGGATGGTGATAAACTGACTGATGGGGTTACAGTTAAAGTTTGAGGCATTCTTACTGTTTTGCAGAATCAGAATTCAAAAAGAAAAATGCTCGGAGTGGTCATGTTCATCTTGGAATAAGTTAATAATACCATCTAAAGGGACAAATGCTTCACTTTAAAAAAATATGAAAAGTCCCTCCCTACTAATGTGTTATAGACAGCATTAACACCAAGTCCGGCCAGTGCTTCATCGTTGCTTTTAACTTCAAGATTAGGTTGCTTTTTCTGAGCTGCCTTCCAATTAACGCGTCTTTTCTTGGTTTAGGAAATTGATGTGGCAGTGAGAAAGGAGATAGAGGAAGCTGCTCAGTTTGCTACCACTGACCCAGAGCCACCACTGGAAGAACTAGGTAACCACATCTACTACAACGAGCCACCCTTTGAAGTGCGTGGCCCAAACCAGTGGATAAAGTACAAGTCTGTCAGCTAACGGCCTTTTTATTGAGCAGAACTTATTCATAAGAATAAGTGAATGTATAACAAGAACTGTAACAACTCAGAAATAAACCTTAATCTTATTTAAAAGCTCTTTAAAATGAGGAGGCGTTGTGTAAGGCAATCCATCACAGCAGGGGTTGTCTTAAACATGCCTGAATGTTTTGGAAGGAGCTGCATTAAGAGAAAGCAATGGTTTATTTAAATTGCTATGTATTTGCTTTATGAACTTTTCTTTGGAGTGCTGTATGTGTCATGTACAGTGTAAAGACAAAAAATTAAACTTCAATAACATTTAATTTGGTTGTCTGTTTGCATTGTTTCTTTATGAACCAATCATTTGCCAAAAAAAAAAAGCCCTTTAGGTTAGCAGTCTTACTGCTGTGGAAGAGTTACTAAATGAAAGCATCACGCCAGGCTTTTCTTAGCAAGAGTAGCTTTAATACAAAAAGCTATATAGGGGCCTCTACAAAGAGGTGATGTGCTAGAACCTAATCCCTTCCTGCTCAAACCATCCCCCAGCAGAGCTGTAACACACTTTAAATTCACAGTTTTTACAATGGTAAAGCCAATTCAAAGGTGTGGTATATGTTTTGCAGAAAAGTTTTGTCTCAGCTAAGGCTTTGTATTTACAGTGACAGGCATTTGACTTCTGCATTACTCTTTCACAAGCTGTTACTATTCACTGTGTTACACTGGTGGTCGAACAAGCTGTCTAGTTGTGCAAAACCTGCAAGGCCACTATACATATATGTACATAGAATAATTTAGGAATGTATCTTGTAGTTGCTTATTCCCATTACACATTCTGTTTCCAAAGAGTTAACCTTCTGCCTCTGAGGTCTTATCAGATGTTTGGCGGTGGATTAATATGGCATTCCAAATTCTGCAGAGAAGACCGCCCCTGCATGAAGAAGAACAGAGAACAATTAGGGGCTACAGTAACAAGTTAGGGGGAAACACCCTCATCTCTGTTACTCTAAAGTAAGCAAGAAATAAACTCGAGAATTCCCGATCATGATGGCACACAAAAAACTCTATACTCCTTTAAGGCTAGGGCCAGAACACCTTGCATGTCATCCAGGGGTTAATAAAACAACAATGAAAGGATTCTAATCATGGGGTAGAAAAGTAAATTCTTTAAACAAACACATGGAAAGTAAGCATAGTCCTGAATAGTGGAGAAATAGTTCTCAACCTTGGTAAATGGCTTGAAGCACCCTAGGTTATATTATGGTATGTCAGTTAACACATGGACAACATTAACAAGATGACAGAGTAAATTAACAGAGCTATATGAAAATCCTAATGTCTAAACCACATTTTCATTTTTTTAAAACAAATTAAGCTCTTAATGACCTAGGAGGTAGCTCCTTACCGCAGCTGAAGGTATCGCAAATCATCTTTAGTGATATCATTGAGGACAGCACTTAGTGTATAATCCTCTTCAGCAAACTGAAAGGCAAATTTGTTCCTAAATTAGTATTCCTTCTTTGAAACCAGACTGCTAGCAGTGACTGCAATGTTGTTTTTCTTTAAGGTGTTTTTTTTTTTTTCCTTTCTTTTTTTACCCTCTTAATTGCATCCAAGTCTGCTCCTTGTTGTTTCAGCCAGTTCGTGAGCTCAGGGTCTGCATTCTCGTTAGAAGTTGATGCAGTCCACCGAGAGTCTTTAACAGGAAAAAAAAAATAAAGCATGCACTTCAAAACTAGGACAGAAGTGGTGGTTTGAGACTACTTAAAATCAAAGATCTTTTAAGATACCTTGAGCTAAATCAGTTTACCCATTAATCAATCACATGATCTAAAACACTTGTGTATAATTGTCAAAGCATGCAGCATCTCCTCCTACCTTTGGGTTTAAGTTTTAATTGAAGCAAGCATAATTCCTGAGTTTTTTGCTCCAAAGATTGTTGTAAGAGAGTCTGATACTCTTTCTCCTTCTGAATTAGGTTCTCCAAAAGCCTGTTAGCATACAAGAGAGAGCAAACATAACCGTAGTGAGAATAATCAAATTTACTTGGAAGAAAAAAAAGTATTGTTTTTAACAACTACCACAGATCAGAGATGCTTGATACTCTTCCTGATACTCTTAAGGAAGAAAAAACATTTCATTTTGGTTGGCTGAGACTCAGCATAGTGGTGGCACTTTAAGACTTTCATTGTTGCAGTAGAATTTAGTAAATATGTTGTAAATTCTGTTCCTATTACTTAGCGGTTGCCTTGGGCAGAGTTTCTGCCTTTATACTGGTGTTTTCCTAAAACTCGCAGGAACATCTCTGAGGACACTGCCACTGGGTCAGGTGGCATCCAGTGACCTAAGGAAGTAGGAAACAAGTTACACAGGCCTAGTTACTTACATAGAAATTGAACAGGACGTTCTGCAATTTAAAAAGGATTTACGTAGAAACAAAAGTTGCACTGAAGGGTGTTAAGCTGTCATGCCAGCCCTGCCAGCGTATTCTGAATCTATTTGTGTTCCTGAAAGGTCTGTTTTAGCACAAGGTAAGCGGTGTTCTTATTATGTATGTACCTGTCACTGCAGAAGGCGTGTCTGGGAGCTTTTCAAAGACTGCCTGAAAATAAATCCATAGTCTTTACATAAGGATTACCTGACGGTCTGTTGTTTGAGTCTGCCCAACTCCAGGCTAAGCTGCTGCTGCGCCTCATGTGACACCACGGAGCTGAGGGTGCTGACTCCTGATGTGACGGCAGGGTCCTCGGTCCCATTTTGTTCCGTGGGCTGGTAGCTCTCCTCCACTTCATCACCATCTTTGTCCCCACCGTCCGTTTCTGATGCTGGCTCAAAGTGAGCTCGAAGCTCTGATACAATGAAACAAGGGTTTTTTAATACAAGACTATCTTGAGTAGTACAGTTTCTTCTTTATTACTGGAATAGAGGAAGCTCCAACTGAGGATGTGAACTTTTTTCATTCTTATTACAGTGGTGAGCAGGGGAGTAGCAAAGCCTTGTTAGCTGGACCACAGCTTTTATGACCTCAATTGTACGATAAGTACGGGTGGCACTGTAGTAGCTCAGCTGTAGCTTCCCGTAGAGGTGGCTGTGATAAATATGCTTGTGCTGAATAACAAGGCAGTTAGTGAAATGCGTTAATGAGAAATCCATGAAAGCTTGTAAGGCTTTTGTTCTATTTATTAATCTATTCATTTTTTAAAAGTTGTTTATCCCTAATGCCCTTTACCAAAGATTTACAAAGCTATTTTCTTTCCCAGGGAGCATTTCTAACCCTATTTCTCTCAGAACTTGCTGCAGGCTCCTGCCCTTCTCACCAAAGAACAGCTGCCAATTTTCTCCTGACAACAAAGTCCTCTAAGAAATTAGGCTGATTTGGCTTTGAAGCCACAGCAACTTCGGATTGAAAGGGCTCGCCATCTCACTCAGAATATTCTCATACTGGAAAGGGTGCTTAGCACTTTAGAGACTTACAACACTATCTGCAGATCTCCAACTTAGATTTATTCCTGAATGTCTTAGATTTATTCCATCGTTTTTTAGCCTCTCCCCTCTGGTGGTGGTTTTTCCTATTACCTATTATTACCTATAATTTCCTATTATCTGTGGGCCAAAATCTCATAAAATGCACTGCTCTTTCCCCTTCTTTGCATCTGCTCTAGAGCTCAGTAGTCATTTTTCAGAACACATAACCAGACCAGACAAGCAGTGGATTTCCACTTGGATTTCATTAAAATGTTGTATAGCGTCATTTTCTTCCTTACTAGAAGAAAATGGTGGTTCCAGGTTGGACTATATTGTCTCCACAGCACAGAAAGGCTGCTGAGGTCCCTGACAGCGCCCAGGGGAGGACAGCAGAGCTGGCGGCAGGGCTGGAAGGCATGTGCTGTGAGGGGAGGCTGAGGACACTTGGGCTGCCCAGCCTGGAGGAGAGGAGGCCCAGAGGCGACCTCGCTGCTCTCCGCAGCCTCCTGAGGAGGGGAAGCGCAGGGGGAGGCGCCGGCCTCCGCTCCTGGGACCCGATGGCACGGGCACGGCACAGAGCTGCGCCGGGGAGCTCAGGCTGGGCATCAGGAAACGTTTCTTTGCCGTGAGGGGGGTCACACACTGCAACAGGCTTCCTGGGGAGCTGGGTGCTGCCCCGTGCCCGTCCGTGCTCGAGGGGCGTTTGGGCAATGCCCTCAGTGATGTGCCCTAACTGCTGGTGAGCCCTGATTGCTCAGGCAGCTGGACTAGGTGGTCTTTGGTGGTCCCTTACAACTGAACTACTCTATTCTAAATTTAATTTGCTCCTTTGTTTGGTTTTTGTTTAAACCAGACCACACTGGTGGTGCAGTTACCCACTGGTAACCTACTCGTTACACACTTTTGTACTGCAGGTATGGCATTAATCTTTGATCAACGGTTCTTTCTGTACAACATTAACCCTGTGCCTTGGATGCAGTTACACATGGGATGTTAACAACATGCTGATGGATAACATGGAAACATTTAAACTGAGCAGTTTGCTGTAACTCTGATACATGATCAGCTCTTTTTTTTTTAGGTTGTTTACAGCTGTTTTGATTTACCTGGAATAAGAATAGTGACTGCTGCTTGGACTGCACGGCGAATTATGTTGTCCATTGCAAACATCCAGTGGGGCCTTATTAAATGATTCCTTAATACTTTGTTCACCTGCAAATACACAAGTAAAAGCTGTAGGAAACAAGTTGCTTATACCTTAGGAAAGCCTTGTTTTTCAATATTGAGGTGAAGTTTATAAAGAAACAACTGCATGAGTCACTAATGCCCTCCCACTTTTGAAAGTCTAAACAACAATTTGACAGTTTTAGCTCCTCTGTTGTACAAGGGGAGGTAGAACATGAGATAAACGCAGGGCCCAGAACATTACAGCTTACTGGTAGCCTATGGGCAGCCCTCAACCCCCTGCTTGGCTTCACGGCCTGGCTGGCAGCGTCCATCTCCCTGAGCTCTGTGTCCAGCCCTGTGTGTCCCTCTGCTGTTCAGCAGGAGCAGGCTAAGGGGCAAGAGGTGAGGAAGAGGGGAGAAGCAACAACCCCCTGGGGAAAGGTCAGTCCTGGAAGAATTCCCTTCCCTCTGTGCCTGGCAAGGAACTCACCGCATCCTGAAACCCAAACAGCACCAGATGGATCTGATTGATGGAAGTGCTGTCAAAGTCCAAATCCATTTTCAACTTGGATATGGTCGAAGCCATCACTCTATGCTCAGGAGAGCGAATGAAGTCCCTTAAAATCCCAATAATTTGGTTGATGTGGGCTTTTGAAAGCTGTAGTTCTTCAGAGCTCTGGAGAAAAGATAATAAACATATCAAATAAATCCCAGAGTCATTAAACATCTAATTAGTAGTATTAGTACATTAGGTTGCAATGTATAACTTAGCAGATGTATATTTCACACCTATACACAGAAGTCACAGAACTTTCATTTCTGCAAAGCCTTTATTTTCTACATTTTTTCTATTCCTATTTACAGCAACTGCTATTTTCCAAAAATGAACTAAGTCTACCGCTACTGTAGCTGTCAGTAAGGAAGATCTTCAAGATATTATTTACACTTTTGTCCAATGTACTGCAGAGGGCAGCTCTTCTCCATAAAAGTAGCAGAGTGAGTTGGTAAGACACCCACATTTTAATGGATGCTCTCAGCTTTTTGAAGCTGAATCTGGACTTCTGACTATGCAGACATTCAGTTTCCTTAGGCAAAACATTATATTTATATACACATCTATGATAAAAGTCAGAAAAAGGTCTAAGTCACACAGTGATAGTATTCAAACATTCATTCTATGATTTGCCATCCATAATCCCTATAGTTAAAGAATAACAACCTGTGTAATTCAAAGGAAAAGGGAGAAAGAAGTGTTACAGCAATTATGGAAAGATGATGATTAAGGCAATGCTGCAGAACAGCTGGAGACTGAGGTAGGACTTGCTGTTACTAAATAATCCTTCCTTATCCTGGAAAATATTTATAACCTTGGTTACTTCTGACCACGATGCCACATACAAACTTTATGGGCTATTCTGCAATTTTGTCCTTAAAAAACCAAACGTGCACAACAACCCAAAAAACCTAGCCCACCAATCTCAGCTGTTTAACAGCCACCAGATACCCCAAAACAGGAGGCCAGCAGCAGGCAAAACGTGATGTTTGCTGTCCATTCAGGCAACTGCAAAGGGCTCACGTAGTTACAGCTCTGAGAGATTAAAATATTCAGAAGTGACAATCCAAGCAGTTGAAGGTGACACGTCATCGAACACGAGTGCCAGTGTGAACATGGACTACAAAAAGGTAAACTATTTAAAACTGTTGGCACCTTCATTTATTTTTTTTTCAGGAAAGAAATGATACCGACAACCTAGCTTGTCATTTTCCTTTTGAAGCAGGAAAAAAAAAAAAAAGAAAGAGATGAAATTACCTGTGCAATACAGTCCTGCAAATTTGAAGCAACTTTATCCTGTTCTTCCTTAAGGATTTTGTACAGAATTGCTCGGCGTTCGCTGTCCTTCCGTAGCAGAAACAGACCAGAATCCTTATCCTCAACGGAAGGAGAGGCGCTCCTGTCCTCCAAGGCCAAGCCCTCGTCGGGCACGCTGTATCAGCAACAGGGCCACAAACAAGAGAGACCTCAGAATCACCAACGTGGCAGCACTGCCAGAAGGGGTAGGGGTACTTGGTAGGTGACAAAGCGAGTCAAACTACAGAGGAGATGGTTCCTCAGCTGCTGAAAAACCTCTCTGAAGGCACACTGCTCATTTCACCCTGGTGAGAAGCTGGCGCCAGCGTCACCCACCACTGGTTCAGTTCTGGGGAGGGAAGCTGAAAATCTTGGACTGAGGATAACTACTCGTTTTTCCTGGCCCCACACTCTAACATACTCACTTTTTTATGCTGTCTGATCAGCGGAACTAGTAAAAAAAAAAAAAAAAGGAAAGTGGCAATTCCTTCACTCACTCCTAAATCCATGTGCACTTGCTCAAAAGGAAGACTAACAATTATAGGGGGAAAAAATACATAAATACATGGAAACATTAAGAAGAAAAAAATAATTTTTCATTAGTTAAATATAAGCAATATTTAAGTGAACTGGTAACTTGCCTCTGCAACTCACCTGCTTGCTAAAGTCGCTAAGTGAAAAAAATTGCCTTCAGGTAAAATACAACATGAATCAAATCCACACAATTGTCATGGGTGTCAACTGAAAAGAAAACGTTTTACCTCAATAAATGGGAGATGGGATGCTTTACGTGAATCTCTGAAATGGATCTCTTTGGCCTTTCAAAAAACATGTCGTGCTGTACATCAGAGTCTGGCGAAACGGAGCCATGCTCGCTGCTGCTGCTGCCAGCCTGCTCGCCGTGGATCGGCAGCGGGAGGGATGTGTTACGATTGTAATCTGTGAACAGACATTATAAATATGTAATGCAACCGGGCAGGAAAGGGCAACGTGCTTAAAGCAGCTGTGATCATCTGCAGTGATATCGAGGCCTCATTTTGCAGAATGGCTGAGGGAGAGGTAACCTCATGGATAGAAAGCAGCAATACAATTCTAAATCATTACATGCATAAGCAATAAAAGGTACGAATGAAATTCTGGATGAAATATGAAGGTCATTTTGTTATCTTGCCTTGCACACACATATCTGCTCCCCCCCGGTGCTATTCCCACAGAGGGTACAACTGAATATACAGCTGTTTCATGAACCGGGTACCACCAGCTGCTCTACCACAGCTGGATCTCTAAGCAGAGAGCACTTTGATACCCGGCCCCCTCCTGCCTCACTTCTGCCTGACGGTGCGCTAATGGACATACATTTGCTCCCTCTCTGACACTGAAGGCATCAGCTTTGTTCCCATTTCCCCCTGCCCTCAGTAACCAGTCTCTGTTTTGGGACTAGCCTGAAGGAAATCTCTTGTCCCACGCCAATTCATCTTGAAAGAAAGAAGGGGGAAAAAAAAACAACAGATATTGAGAGCTTGTTATAATCCTGATTGCCAAATTGTAGCTGCATGAGAAGAGTAAGGAAGTTCTGTCAACTCAGAGCACACACGTGTGAAGCTAAAATATCATGGAAGTTTTTGATGTTTGTCACAACTTGTGTGGCAATGCAAGGAGCCAGGGGAGGAGGAGAGCTAGAAGTTGAAAGTTGTTCAGAAAGCTCTGACACACTCCATAGTAAATGATAGATGTTCAAACAGCTGAGGTTAAAGCATCGCAGAAATGAAACAACGTATGGCGCCTTGTGAGACCTGGTTCAAGGCTTCTCAGCGGTATGGAAAATTGAAAGTTGCCATCCCAAGAGAAGGGAGATGTGATGCGGGCTGCTTTTATTAGCAGAAAGAAGAAAAAAAGGAGAGGATGGAAAGCTGGGAGCAAAGATGTGGAAATTGGTAGTGAGAAAAAAGGCAGAGGGGGAAGACAAAGTGACCTGCTGCACTGTGACCTGCTTTGTGCTCCCAAACTCCCTGTGGAGATACTGGCAGCAGCCAGCACAACTTTCCCCTGCTCAGTGCAGCAAACCACACATTCAGCTGCAGCCATGTTGCCTTTCCCTCCCCTCACTCAGGAAATGTTTTAGTAGCATTTGCCCACTGCTCACATCCCCGGGCAATGCTGAGCTTGCTTCTTGCTGCAGCCCAGGGCTTGCACCCTGCAGCACCAGCTCCGCAGGCCACCCGAAGAAGCCCTGTAACCTTGCCAATGAGTGGGGGAAGAACAGAGGAAGGCAGGAGGAAGGAAGGGGTGGAGAAAATCACAGCTCCCGTGGTATTTGACAATGACCCTGTTGCTCCCAAGGGCAGCCAACAGGGCGGGCAGCATCCTTTCTAATGCCACACAATTGCCCCAGAAATGTCCTCAGCCAAGGGCTGAAAAGACCATCGCAGTGGGGCAGAAGGCTGCCACCCTGCCAGTAGCTCCCAGCGGAGCAGCGTGAGCAATCCCATTACTCAGTCTAACCGCCGGGACTGCAGTTCTCTGCACCCACTGCCCCTCAGGACAAGAGGAGATGCCCATTTCCTTGCTGAATCCAGCTGAGCTAGGTGTTATAAATTCTTTGCTTGTTCTTCCCCCTTAGTATTCCATTCCTTTTCTTTCACAAGCTCCCTGCCAAGGGGAAAAATGATCAAAAAGGGAAGTGATTCAGTTTGCACTGGGAGTATGGGCATGTGTGTGTGCAGACAGCGAAAAGATCAATGGTTTTGCTGGTTTTTAAATGGATAGTTCCTTCAGATACTTGGGATTTATTTGGCAGGTCTGTATTAAGAATTGCTTATCATTAAGAAAGTGGCTGATACACTGGGGGGGGGGGGGGGGAAACAAGCCAAGTGGATAAAACAAATCAACCCCCAGAACAGATACTTCATTACGTACATGTCACATTTCCAAGTTACGTATCAAGTTTGAAAATGCTGAGTCATGTAGACACCTGACAGACCCATTTTTGGGTGCCAAGGACCTACTCTATAAAACCCAGATCTCTGAAATGTACATAATGGTGAATCTAAAATGTAGAATTGCTTTGGAAATTCTTTACCGAACGTCATTTTTCTAATTTCAATTTCCTATAAATGGGGCATTTATTTTTGGTGGAAGGAAGAACGTGGTTGGGAGCTTTCAGCAAGAAAAAGTGCAAAATAAGCAAGCCACCAAAATTAAACAATTCTCACAAAATATGTGTAATTACAAATCACAGGCACTTTCAACTGTTGAGTTCCTGCTGATTTCTTGGCACAAGAAAAATCTGTAGTAAAATGAAGTGCTTAATGGCTCCAATCTTTTATATAACCCTTAATAACGATGTTGACTTGCATTTGGCTAATTACCTGAAGGCTTGAATGCAATTCTGCTTTTCTTGCCCTTGTTTACTTGCTTCAGGAAGGAATCTCTGAGCAAATCAGATGCTGTAACACGCTTACAGGGATCAGGTTCAAAACAGAGCAAAATAAAGGCCCTTGCTTCAGGGGACAGCGATTCTGGAATTTCAGGATGAATCTTAAACATCCCAACCTGCAAGTAAAACACAAATGCAAATTATTTTAACCAAACTGCAAGGAGAGCATGGGCTTTCTTAGTGTGACCTGTCACAATCTCACTGACTGCAAACTGCAAAAGCAGAGGTCCAGGTACCCACACAGCAGTGGAGTGATGAGGTTCTGATCCCACGTTACTTCATTGCAAACAAGGCCTGAGTGCCTGCTGTGTTACACAAATGTCAAGGCGCAGATGTATCCAACCATCTACCTCCAGACATTCTCGGGATTTGGACATTATGCATACCAAGTGCTTAAGATGCTGCTTCTCATGCTAGCCAAGTGTCCCTCCTGAGGCAGCACACACTTCCCATCGCCCCACTGCAGTGTCATATCTCTCAGTAGCTGACCTCCTCCAGCACATTTGTGCCCTGGAACAGGAATAACTTCCTCATCTAATGCCGCCTGCCTCGCTGCCCGGGCCTGCACCTGTTCTGCTCCAGCTGCTGCCAAATTTCCTTGTACGAATGCTGACAACGACCTTGCCAGACCTCATCACCACCCCAGGCACTTGGGCCAGATGTCTTCTGCAGGCGTTCAGGGTTAAGTAACTGAAAATCACGTGATGCCCAAAGGTTTATCAAGACACACACACACCCTCCAAACTTTCTTTAAGTAATGAAAAATGTACTTGTCCGGGTCGCTCCCTAGTGATTTCTCCAGCTCCTTCGCTGCCTTCTTACTCTTTAATGCCAACCTTGTGTAAATGTCTCGAGGTGAGAACTGTGCAATGTGTGCACTGTATGGCAGGTGTCTGTCTTTTAGACTCAGCATCTTTACGTAAAGCAGGTGCTGGAGACCAAGCAGAGAGATAGTGGCCACAAGGGAGATAGTAGCCTAGCAGTTAAACAAGTGCCAGCAGCTTGCTAAAATGAACAGTTGTTTAAATAATCTCATTATACAGCTGCGTTAACATGCTGGGGCACTTATATACTTACAATAGTGGTTCTGCTTCAGTGCAAGCTGAAGCAAAAAAATGCTGAGCAGTAGTGCTTGCTTTCAAGTGAGAGTGCAGAATGTAAAATGCTAATAATGCATTAAGCCATTCCAAACCAGAATGCTAAGCACATTCAAAACTCATTATATCCTGAACAAAAACTGCAGGTAACTCTTTTAAATATATGCAACTTGCTAACCTCAGCAATTAAATTGATGTGTTTAATAAATAATTAGATTTATGTTGTGCCCTGTTGGATACATCCATAGTTGGATCTATGCATCTGCCTTTCCTGATGAAGCCTTTTTATCTGATTTGCAAAATCCCATGTGCATTTTGGACGGTGCTTTATAAATGGGGTGTATAGTTTCACCATTTCAAAATGCCAGCCCAGCAAGACTTTTGCTTCGGGCACAGAGAGAAGGGAGCCAGCTGCTCGCTGGGCTGTGACGACTCTTCCTGACGTGCCCTTCTCCGTGTCAGCTCCTCTTTGTGCACTCGGGAGGCAGGCTCACACAGCCAGCTTCAGCTGGGACAGTGTCACAAGCTGATGGCACTGCGGTGCCAGGTGCCCTTAAGCACTGAACAAAACACTGACAAAGCACTGACAGTCCATTATACTGTTGGAACAACTACGTCAAAAACTGTAACTATTCCTTTCTTTGCCTTTTAGCTTTGGTGCATGGGACAACTTGCAGGCCTAGCATGAAGCATGGTGAATTGCAGCCCAGCTTACTATCCATATTGATAAATTTTTGATTTTGCTACCATGGCTGCAGCAATAATTTACACTAAGGTCCACATTGTGACTTTTAACTACATGCCAAGGAAAAGCCATTTAACAATATCCATAATTTTAAAGTAGTTTGCTAGCTTATGGAGATAATATATTTCCCATTGTAAGAATGAGAAATCTGAAACATCAGTGAAAACTTAAATACTTCACTTAAGGTCTACTGCAAGCCAGTGGAAGAACCCCAGATTTGCAATCTGCATATTTGATTCACTATCAGGTAATAGTTTCTATATTACTATTTGTTTTAGAGTTAGAGGAAGTAACTCTTCTCATGCATTTATTATCAAAATTATTTGAAGCATTCTCAAGTGTTGATTTGTGCAGGTATTGAATGCAGATGCACCAAGAGAAATGAAGTACTAGAGACAACAGTTTACCATGGAGGCAGCTTTGACCAGAATGTCTTTGGATACCCAGAACTCCTTCACTACATACCAAAAATCCTGGAAAATTAGACCCCTCTTCCACAATAGCTTTCTAACACCTTGCAGAGACTGTGCCTTTGAAAGACAAGGCAAACAGATCCTGTGGAGGAAGGCTTACAAAAAAAGACTTAAAGCAGCAGCAAGAACTTGGTTGTCATCATTGGAGACTCTGATTGCCAAGAAGGAAATCATTAATCAAGAGTAGGAGATGACAGAAGTAAGAACTTAGACAATATTAGTTTTCATAAATCTTCACTCATCTTTCAGGTTGCTGCTCTGACTCAAGACCTATTTCCAACACAAAAATAAATTATTGCCCCCTAGAGCACTACAATTTAGAGCAGAGAAGAATCCTTCAGACAGAATTAAGAATACAGGGCAGACTGGGGCTTGGTGCAAAACAGTCCATATAACAAAAGGTTACTACCAATTAATATTAAGCAATTAAGGTCATAATTGAAAACTTGTAAATTGGGTAGTTAAAAAAAAAAAAAAAAAAAAAAAAAGTACTTACTTTGAACATTGCTGCTTGAGGCTCCCCTAGTTCATGAAATGGAGGTTTGCCTGTTGCCATTTCAATAATGGTACAACCTAGTGACCAGATATCAGCTGGTGCACCATATCCTCGCGGTCCTTTATCAATGATTTCTGGAGCCATGTACTGCAATGTTCCTAGGCAGGACAAAAAGGATTGTTACGTTTCATATTCTTCATTCTTATTGAAGAGAATAAACACACCACTAAGCAATCCAAACATTGTCAAATGCAGCCTGTATAGAAAAAGATTTCCAGTATGAACACTAAAGCTAGACAGAAACTTACGTTTTAGCATCTTTTCTATAAACTTTTCTCCCTTTCTAAAACAAGGCTTCAAACTGCTGAAAATACATTCATAATCCAAATGCTTCCTCAGAATCTAAAATTATATCAAACAAATTATTTGCAGGCACTAAATTGTAAAGATTCTCTATGTAAGAGGTGATGAAAAACAGCAAAGTGACAGATATTCTTCATGAGAATAGATTTTCATATGTTTACCCCTATAATGAGACTATCGGTTCAGGACAGCATCTCATGATAGAAATGGAAGGCCTGAAGATGGGATCTTTAAGAGTAAGACAGCTACTGCTAGAGAGAAGAAAGCTAGAAGAAAAAACGACTTCATGGGGAAAAAATATACAATTCTATACTGGAAAGTAGAACACAAAGAATGCTAACCCAAATGGCCTGGTGGTTAGAAGTGTTAAAAGTAGGGAAATATTATTTTTTCTGTTAAACATGCACAGTTCAAATTATCATTGTTTTGTAAGCACAGTCTGTTCTCAGAAAGCCATGTTATGGTGCTTTCTTAGAAGCAGGGGCAAATGTCTTCAGGAAAAACTTGTGTGAAATTCTTGGCCACTGTCATCATACTATGATCTCACAGCACCAGCACTGGTAGGAAACAGCTCCTCCAGAGTCAGGTGGGCCCCTGAGAAATATGCCCACACAAGCAGTAGAAGACTTGCTTTGGGAAACTAAGAGGTTCCCAACTTTCTGAAGTGCCTCTGGAAAGACAGACACAAGACACAATGAAAGAACTGAAAAGAAACTGAAAGAATTGAAAGCCTGAAATAACAGGTCAAGCAGAATGGTTAAGTATGTTTGCTTTTTACAATTTTTTGAGAAAAAAAAAAAAATTGCCAGTCCTTCACCATAAACAGACTAAGATGTATTTTCATTCATTGTAATATACAAACTACATGACAGGTATTTTTAGGATGTTAACTATTAGTAATATTTTCTTTGATAGTTACTTCTTTTCACACTGGCAGTTCACAGGTCTCTGTTTCAATATAGGTGTAATTTGTTTTTCCTATCAGAGATTTGTTCTTTAATATTACTGGTGAAGCAAGACTTAGTCAATAAGGACTTAATAGTAGCTTAAAAAAAAAAAATCTGCAGGAAATACCTGTAATGATGATGATAAGGCAAAACTACATAATGCAAATGAGGTAAAACTCAACCAAAAAAATCCCTGTGAACCATGTGTCCAAGCACTTACTCAACTTAATGTCTTTTTGAAACACACAATAATATCTACATACAAGTAGATGAATATACATTTTTACAAAGAAAAAGGTCTCATAAAAATAAGGGAGTTGGGACCGTACCACCAAAAGAAAAATATCTGGAAAAAAAGATATTGGTATTGCAAACTAGTGACAAGGAATTTTATGAAGTTAGCTTATAAAACTGTTTTTGTACATGTAAAATGATACAGATAAAACTTTTTTTTTCATTGTTTTTTGAAATCTGATTAATGGAGGAATCTGAATGTCTCTAAAGTTTGCTTGTAGACAATCTGACTGTAACAGTAGTTAAACAAAAAACAGTAAATAAATGAAACCAAGATGGTCAGTCTGCAATCACTGACGCTCGATCATATATTAAACCCACTAACAAGAGAATTTTACAAGAAGTCAGTCCACACTACCAAAGGAAACCCATAAACACCCTCATTTTTCAAACACTACAGTATTCTCTATACATGAATTCCTGCTGGATCTTTTACAACATCTTTAAATTAAGTATTTTTTCTACTTAAGAAAGCAATGAAATTACACTGTGGTAAAGCTGTGAACAATTAAGTAAAGGATATCTGGTGAAGATAAAACGGATTGGATATTAGTATGCTCATTAAATGTGATTGCTGTAGAACAACAGTTCAAGCCACAGCTTTGCCTTCAGGTTGAATGTCTTGAATGAAGGAATATAATGTTTAAACCACTAGCAGTCTGACCCTTGAATCATCTGGATTGTATTGCAAAATGCCTAAAATCTGCAAAGTTTATGTACTGAGTTAAGAAACTTTTAAAAAATCACAAGAGAGCTTTTAGGCCTTACCTGGCCATAGCTCCCTGTCTATTCATTTTAAATCCAAACTGAGAACTTAAGTAAAACATTTCTTCTTATGGTAAATTACCCCTCTACAGCACAAGCAGGACAGCAAACATACAAGAGAACAAAGAGCCCAAGGAAAGATTTGCCTCATTTTATTACAGTATGGTGACTTTCCATCAGATACCATGTCTCTTTATATCACCTCTAATAACAATCATTTGCTGAAAACCCACTAAGGAGTACATAAAACACAGGACAATCACTGTGCAAGGACACAGTGATTTTCCTGTAGTGCCTGCTGCAGCCATAATAGCAATCAGCCATAACCATGACCTCCTGCGCCAAAATTAACTTTTGGATCATTGTTTTTAATAACCACAAAAGGATATTCTACCATGACTTCATCTTTTGCCTTACTGAACCCCATTATATACTTAAAGTTCCCGCAATATCCTGTAGAAATGAGAAGCGCTGTACTGCTATACACCACACCACTTGGTAGTGGACCTCTTTCCCATGGACTATAACTTCATGGAACCAGTCTAAAAATAATGGCAAAGACAGATGGTGCAAGCAAAAACCGAAAATATTACTTTCTGGATATCTGTATATATTTGAGAATTATTCATCCCATTGTAAAAGGAAGATGATTCATTAAAAGATATTTGTTAAATAGTTAGTTTGGAAAATGTGATGGAACTCCTTAAAGAAATGCTTCAGAAGCCAGCACTTAACCAGCTTTGTCATTTCTCTCTTGCAACACCTTTGAGTTGAAGAGATTAATTCTCACAGCTCTTCATTGTAAACAAATCATTCAAATCACAGAATCATAGTGTATTGCAAGTTGGAAGGAACCCACAAGGATCATTAAGTCCAACTCCTGGCTCCACACAGTTCTACCCAAAAATTCAGACCATATGACTAAGCACTGTCCAAACACTTCTTGAACTCCAACAGGCTTGGTGCTGTGACTACATCCCTGGGGAGCCTGTTCCAGTGTGCAACAACCCTCGCAGTGAAGAACCTCTTCCTGATGTCCATCCTGAACCTCCCCTGTTGCAGCTTGACACCGTTCCCTCGGGTCCTGTCACCATCCCCAGAGAGCAGAGCTCAGCACCTGCTCCTCTGCCCCCCGTTCACAAAGGAGCTGCAGGCCACCATGAGGCCTCCCCTTGGCCTCCTCTGCTCTGGGCTAAACAGGCCCGGTGACCTCAGCCGCTCCTCATACGTCTTCCCGTCTAGGCCCTTCACCATCTCTGTAGCCCTTCTCTGGACACTCTTCAACAGTTTTCACTTATCTTTTCAGAACCTTCATAATTGCACGGTCATGGCTTCCTTTGTAAGAAAGCTGGAGGAACTGCAGAACCACCACCAGATAGATAAAGGGAAGCCTTGGTTGTTATCTTCTGTCTTCCACTGGACTCATGTCTGTGTCAATGGATCATTCTTCATACTTTAACTGCAGGCCAATACCAGACTTGTGATTTGTGGTACTACCTTATGCATATGGCCACATAAAGAGTGAAAACATCATGTTACTTATATTTTCCACTAATAAAATAATTTAGTATGTGACCATTTTGTCATTTTTCAGTCTGGAGTTTCAGCTGTTACTCGGCAAGTTTTGTTTTCCTGGAATGTTGCAAGCTTTTGCTATTTTGTTGTGTACGGAAACTTTTCTCTAACAAGCCTGCCTACTATTTTCATCTAAACAGCTTTTTCCTGATGATAACACCATGTTAGCCAGTTGGCTGGGTTTTAAATTTAGTATCTCAAAACTGAAAGTATTTGGAAATTTGTGTTTGGTTTGCTATACATTTAGACATGCTTAAAAAAATATACAGTGCATGCATGAGTTACTGCTATGAGGATTATTAAATGAAAAATTTGCTTTACACCAGTATTTCCAGATGTAATTGCAACAGATCAACTGCTACTGAATGAAAAACACTTAAAATAAACACTATTACTACATCACATTTAAGTAATTTATTAAAATTAATAAACAAAAGGAACTAAATAACATTAATAAAAAAGATAGACTGTGTTTGTGGTGATCACTCTTCCACTCACTTTTCCCTGAGAATAAAGAGACCTAATCCTGTTTTCACCATGAATCCAAAGAGCCTCTTGGCTCTAACTCCAAATCTATCCTGGATCCAGACCTAGATCTTAAGGAAGAATCTCTACTAAGAACACCCTTACAAACTCTGTTCAACCAGTCTTACCTGTAAATGTTTCAGTGCATGGATTGATTCCTGCCAGCCGTTTGGAAGTACCAAAATCAGAGATCTTTACCACGCCACTATAGGTGTTCACCAGAACATTGTCCCCCTGTGGTTTGAATGAGAGAGAGAGAAGAGAGGGCGTGGGTGGAAGGGTTGGGTGCGACACATGAGTACATACTCCAAATCAAAAACTCAATAGTCCTACCGGTTTGTGGTTATCTTTGTAATATACCTTCCTGCAAAGGAATTTTCCAGGAGCACCAGGGAGAAGGGGTTGTTTTATTCTTTCATTTTAAGCTTCCATGAAATCCTATCAGAAATTCTACTTCATCTTAGAGTAAAACTAACTGAAGTAAACAAAATGAAGAACAAACGACAGAAGAAAATTTACCTTTATATCTCTGTGTACAATCTGGTTCTCATGGAGATACTTAAGGCCTTCCAGAATCTGCTTGGTGTAAAATTTAATTGTGGGTTCTTTCATCGGGCCCCACTTAGATCTCAGGAGAGCTGAGAGGCTGCCTACATGATTTAAGAAGAAAGCGTAGCAAGATAGCAAAACCCCAAGATTAATATTGAACATTTAAGGCAGGATTAAGCTTAATTTAAGCACTAACTTCTGAAAATATTTATTACAGAGGAAAGAATGTTCCTCAAAACAACCAACTAATGGTCATTAAGAGTAAGAGACAGGTCATCTACAATTCCCCTACCTGTAACATATCTAATCGTTTCTTAAATAACTTTAAATAACTTTAATTGTGAGGCAAAATAAACAATCTTTCTACTTCCGTCCATATTAAACTAAGTGCAGTGGTCTACTTCATGCCAGAAAAACTCAGATAAAGGGATTTTAAGTCTACACCAACAGCTCTCTAAACTGAAGTTTGCTGAAAGAATCTTGCATAATCTGAACATCTGGTTTCGTTTTAAGACTGGTTGCAGAGTTCAAAATAACAGCATTGGTTCCATAATATCCTGACATTAGCAACTAATCACAGCACACTCCACTGTGCATACGTTAATAGGGCAGGGGAAAAAAGGTAGGTAAACAGCAGCAGCTGATATTTTTAACAAGTGTAGAAAAACAAATCTAGGTGTTGATTTTAACTCATCGTATCAGCATGTCATGCATGTCAGAGTGTCTCAGCTAAACAGAAAAAAAATCACAGCTGTTAGGTGAGAAGGTCACAAGATTTCAAAGAACTTCCCATCTTGAATGCCCCTGATGAATTTAATTACACTTTGAACATTTGTGTTTAGATCTTCCATAGAAAACCTTTTTTTTTTCCCTGTTTTTCTTATTTCTGTTTTAATTTTGCAAATTACATTCTTACAAGAATTTAAACACTCATCCTGACATATACTCAACATTGAACAGCAAATAACAGAAGAGAGATGGGAGAATAACCTAGGGAGGATATAGAAGGACTTCACATCTAAAAGTGTAGAAAAGGCTTGTGGAACAAAACTGGAATTTATGATCAATGGAAGCATACTACTTTTATCTCTAATTTGTCTAAGAAAAAGCAGTGTTTGGATGCAGCAGGTAGAAAATAATAATCAGTTTGCTTAATCAGAATTGCTGCTCAACAGAAAGCTATCCTAAAAGTTCCATTTATCATTTAGGTGTTCAGGCTAGAAGGAATGTACAGCTTAAATACCACAATTTTATAGTTAGCGTATTGGACACCAAACATTAAATGACTTTATTTTAATGACCCTTCTCCAGATTTTTAATATTACAGGAGGTGGAGAGGGTACTTGGACTTGTATGTTTCAAATCTCTTCTTTACATTCAAAGAATACCACTGGTAGTTAAAATTTCAATAGAAAAGGCAAACACAGTGCACAAACACATTTAGTGCAGATCTTGGCTTTCAGTTTAGCATCCCAACTGCTTTGGTTTCTTTGAGAGACTAAGCACAGAATGATACAAACCTCCAGGCACTTGCTCCATAAAAATCTTAATGTAACCATCTTCTGAAATAGATCCAAGATACTGGACAATGTTCCGATGCTTTAAATATTTATGCAGTGCTATCTCTTCATGAAGAGGTTGGGAATATCTATTGAAAACAAATAAACAAAACAACAACAAAAAAAAACACACACAAAACAAGGAGTAACTCATGATGTGGGAAAGGGTTATAGGTTATGCTTAAATGCTCTTTTGCAAACAATGGATTTTAGGGGTATTAATACAAGTCTCAGTAAATATCCATGACCTTCAAAATGCAGTGTGACTAGCTGCCTACTGAGGAGTACAGAGGTAGATGCCAGATGAACCTAGGAGGAGAAACATGCCCTCAAAGAATGTATTTACACATGCATCTCTTCTGCATCATTCTGTAGTTCCATCTTTGCCTTGGAAACTCCTTTTATCCTTTTCCTCCTCCCTGAGAACAGTACAAATGAGATACAACTGCAACTTTAAAAAATGAATTATTTTTTCTAGGATTTATGATATATGTGAAATGTGTTTATTTGATTCGTGTCGTGTATGAAACAATGCTAGGGCTGCATGATGAAATGTAACTTTCTATCTAAGAAAAACAGTGATTAGTGTACATAGTTCTTGTACTGTGCAAAATAAGAGTCAACACTTCATGTAAATAGAGGGCTTGAAGGACGAACACTGAGACTCGAGTCTGGGAGGTAAGAGGACCAAGGAGTTTTTTTGGAAACTACTGACTTCTGCATAGGATGCTGCCCAAGCTTCTGATGTCTGGTAAAGGGATCCACCAAATAAGGAGAAAGGGGGAGTTGAAGGATGACCGAAGGACAAAGCCTGGGAGGAAGACTACGAGCCTTCAGCACAAGAGACCCCCAGAAAGACCACCAGAGACTGATACGCATGCGTCCGGAGAGGGTTTGGATTCTGGGAACTAATTATAATAACCCTGACTTTTCTAGGAATAGTGATGAATATGTATTAGTCTAGGAGCATAAAAATCAGCCCCCTGATGTAACAGGTGTGCATCTTGGTGGAGCAGAGACTCTCGGTGCACCCAGTGCTGTTTGCTTGCCTCTCTTCGCTTAATAAATTACAACCTTTAATTTTAATCCTATTTGGGATTCAGTCATTTATCACAATATATACATATAATCTTATCAAACTGTCATTTTTATACATACATTACATATATATATAGATATATACACAAATATATATACACACACACTTACAAACTCTTTTCTGAACAACTGAAAGTTGTCATTCTCAAAAGAGTACTGTTGAATACCAGGAGGAAATAAAAATTGCATGTTAGTTTACTGGGATATTATAAACTAACCACATAGAAATACTTGTTATGAAGAACAAAGGTTTCAGAAAACTACTACAGCTTTGTTAGCAATACGTATAGGTAACAATTAGCTTGCTCTTACCTGCTGTCTCTTTCAGGTATTTCTTTGATGGCTATTCGGACCTGATTGCTAAGGTCTCTTCCAGCATAGACAATTCCATAAGTACCTTTTCCTAGAACTACCCTGTCACCATTCTCATCGTAATCATATTCATACTGCAAGCGGAAAAGATAAACAAAGTAGTACACAAATTTTAATCAATAATGTAAGATTACGGAGAGCTTTAACAGTTATGTACTACTCTGAGTACAGTGCAGAGTAGTTACTGCAGTACAGTTGTAGTAAGTAGGCTACCCACCAGCCTGGTGCATTATACAACTTCCAAAATTTCCACGTTACTTCCTTTATAAAACAATCTTCCCTAACCAACTTCCAAATGCATTCACCCAAACAAGGAACACGGCTGTAAACAAAATTCAATGAAACAATGCTATCAAGAGACAGTTCAGATTTCCTATCTGAGAACTGCTGTCAGAGCCCTCAGAATATGTAAATGTATGGAACATATGTATGACATCTTTGGTTAAAAAAATAAATAAAATTGACATTCTCATCATGCCAATTTGGATGGATACTGTCCTACGACTCTATATACTCATTTGGGATTAGCTACAGCAAAATTCATTTCTGACATTCTCCTAATTATGAACTTTTCTCCAAAAGGAAGAAAAAAAAAAAAAAAAGGCCCATCTCCAGAAAGGGTACTTAAATACTGTATTTTTAAATGACCTATTGATATTTCTATCCATAACTACTTTTTCTGCTTCATGCAATAATACTGTCTCATACAAATGGTAACCTTGAGATCTAATACCTTGAAGTGAAGGAAACACTTTTTTACTGTTTGAGTAACAAAGAAGATGTGGTATCTCCCTCCTTGGAGATCTTCAAAAGCCACCTGGGCATGGCCCTTGGCAGCCTGCTCTGGGTGTCCCTGTTTGGGGAGGCTTAGAGCAGGTGAGCCCAGAGGGGCCTGCCAACCTTAACCTTCCTGTGATTCTGTGAAGTGCCTTCCAATCTGCTTTGCAGTTCTGGTATTGCAATGTCCTTGTGTCACTGAAATTTCCCCTCTCTTCTCAGAAAAAGGTGGTATGTTTCAGGCCACTCTATGGAAGGAGCTATAGAAAAACTGGCTGTCATTCATCCTAACAACATACCCTGTTCATTGGAACTAAAATAAGTTAGCATAGCTTTAGCACAGTTTTATTTAACCATGTTTCAGTATGTCATGGTTCATGACATAATCTTGGTGTATGATAGGCACAAGTGACCCAAAACACCATATGTAAAATTTGTCAAGTTCTTTGGTAGCAGCATATCCATCTTTCACAGCTATC
Organism: Heteronetta atricapilla; assembly: GCA_011075105.1. Lineage (NCBI taxonomy): Eukaryota > Metazoa > Chordata > Aves > Anseriformes > Anatidae > Heteronetta > Heteronetta atricapilla. Next base: position 125,706,418 of record CM021731.1, on the reverse strand, counting down.
ATATGACATAAAACTGTGCAGAAAAAAAGACAGCAGTCACATTGCAGAATTTAAGATTGACAGCAATCCTATCTGCAACAGACTAGTCCAAAGCCAACTCTCTAATTACTGTGGAGAAACCTATGTTCTCTAATCTGGGTCCCATGATACATGAAAATTATTGAGATTTATAGTTCTGTGCTAGTTGGCAGACATTTTAATATATATACATTAGATGCCATTTGATACTTGCCTCCTCTTCAACAGCCACAAACAAAATTTGAACAAATCATTGCTCATTGCCAAAGGTCTGAATATGTGAACCCCTGGATGTGCAATTCAAGCATGAGGTGGGAGTAAACAAGTGTTTATAGCTGATTTTCTGTATAAACATGAACTGCAGGACAGTCTGATCTCTAGCATATCCCATCTGGGGTATAGCAGGGACTCTGAAAGTGATAAGAACTTCAATTTCAATATGCAGAAACAAATATCCTAAAGCGGAAAGAATTGCCTCACCTTCCAAATCCTTTTTATTTGTAGAACTAAACTGTGGTTGCTTTCAAAGAACACTGCAATCTAAAATATACATCCCCCTGGGACAACATTTTCAAAGGAATTCTAACTGAAATCAGGTTTTCTTCCCCCAACTTGTGTTCAAGGTTATTTTTCCCCTTCCTCAGATACTAACAGCTGTTTTAATAATGGTAAGAATTTCTGATTTCTCTGTGCTTGTCAAGACCACAAAGAACGTATAAAGCTGCATTTTCCATGACGTATCTTTATAAGATCTCAGGTTGCAGAAAGGCATTAGGAGTCTTAAGCTTAATAAATTAATCCTCCCCCGCATACCTTGATTTCTGTCACAATTTCCTGACCTAAGACATTAAGAACAAGGTGATAATTCTGAAAACATCAATATATATATAATGATTCAGGTTCTAAAGGATCTAAAATTAATTTCTCTAGTCATTTCCCCATATGTCATTGATTGATGCAGGATAGTCTCCTGCTGTGCATTCACAAGTGCTTTTCCCAGTTCAGTTTTTAAGACTCAAGCCATGTTGAACTCTCTTCCTATGAGAAACTATTACACAGCTGAATAGATTGTGGTGTTTGGAGGCTTTTCTGCTATTAGCTAAGTTCACAACTATGTAATGTAAAATCTGCAGCTATAGATTATACTCTTTCTGATCCTATAGTAAACTCTGAGACCACAGATGTATGTATTAAGCTGGGCTTAATAAATGTGTGTATCTTGTCCTTTTTACTTGAGAACTCTCTGATCATTATGCATAAATTTTAGTGCAAAAACTCTTCTCCACAGTATGTAATTATATTCAACAGTACAGTAGAGGGTCATCTCCTTTCTTGATCCTCTTCTGAAGCCTCAGGCACTACAAACGGTTCACTATTGTAAAGGCTCTGCATTGTAAACAAAACAGTATTGCTGGAATAGGACAGTCAGAAAGATAGCCAGCTCAGACAAACCACAGCAGGGTCTTACACTCATCAGCTGGATTGACTTCATTTGCTTGACCAGAAATAAAAGGTACAGCCTACTTTTTGTGGTGGTTTTTCAGAGTTCAGTACAAACAGAAGCACAGAATAATTGCTGCTATACATGTGGGCATCCGTATGGAGGTGAAAAGTGTGTATTATGAAGATTCACCTACCATAACTTAAGCCTACCTAAAAGCTAAATAATCCTTTCCAAGTTTTTTTTTCTCTGTAATGATTATAAAGAAAGGCTACATCAACTAGATTCGTAGCAGGTACGTTTCAGTGATAAATCAAAAGCACAATGGATGAATCTAATCCTAAATATCTCAAATCACTGTGACAGAAAAAGCCTGTCAAATGAACTTATCTGGAGTTGTAATAGTATCAAATACTGACTAGGAAAATCAATGTGCCTTTGCTAAATGTCTTCTCCTTGAATTTATTTCATTTTGTATCTTTTTTTATCCACTTGAGCCAGCTGATATCAGATGATTCTTATCCATAAATTGTTTACAGTGTAAATACAAGATCAGTAACACACTTCTTCTGGGATTTAGAGCTTACAGTGCTAATGTGATTACATTAATTTAATGAAATACTAATTTCATTAAAAACAAATGTGTTTTTTTTTTCCACATGAATGCAGCTCTTGTATACGAACAGTTTTGTAAGAGTTGAAATTTCATATGTAATTAACCAATTTAAATTTTATTTATTATCTTTCCAGTATACTGATATGAAAGTGTACGGAAAATGGAGAAAAAGGCTCAAAGTTATTAGATTTTTTATTTTTGACATACCTCCAATGTATCTCCATCTATTTCCCCTTCTAATTCCAAAGTACTGCCAACTGCATCAGACAAAATTTCCTTCACCAACCCACAGAATCTAAAAGAGCAACAAATAGCACAGGATCAAAGAAAAATATCCTTTCAGGAAGAGATTAAATGGATTCTTCACAAGGTGGTCTTTACGTGTAAGCAAACAAATTGAATAGTGTATTCAGACATGGGCCTCCTTCATTATTTACTCTTGCCATACTTATCCTACTTAAAATGAGAAAGAACATCAAGTACCCTTTGAAAAGCTTAATTATTTATAAAATTATTTTATTTGATACATCAAAACCATTTTTTTTTTGTCGTAATTGCATATTAAAACATTGGTAGATCCAACTCAAACGTTTTGCTGTACACTTTCATTTAAGGTGCTTTATTGCCTTAAGGCCATATTGCCTTGTCTTTACAAATGTAATTAGGGAAAAAGTTAAGATACTCAAAAATTAAGTATCGATTTTCACTGATTCAGTGCAGTAGTGCATTTATGACATTACATTTGGTGGTTCTCTTTCCGGGTTGTGATGAGAATTCTATTACTTTCAGTTTAATTTAAATGTTTCCATGGACTTTGGTTGCAAGTGTCATTCCATACTATTTCTGAAAATTGTGATGCTAAATTAATGAACAGGTAAAAATGATGTTGGTATTTCCTATCTTTTAAGCACTGCGCTCACAGAGCCAATGATATTCTTTTATCTTAGTTTACTCTGTGTAATACATAAACAATAATTATTACAAGAAAAGTAAAGACACAAACCATCCCTAAATACTGGGTATTAACAAATTACTCGTACTTCATTCAGAAGGCCCATATGCCAAATATCTGTCCCCACATAGAAACTGGTCTGTAAAGATTTAGGTCTGAAATTCAGTTAGTATGCCCAGTTGTTCTTAGCTAAATTAAACTGAACAGGTACATAAGGGGATCTAAATCAATGTGGTGCCTTACGTGACATGGCCAAGAGACAGAAAAAATGGATAATAGCTATGAATCAGAGTAAGCTGACAGAATAAGACCAGAACAAGCTGACAAGTGTAATGCACTGGTCTCATCATCTTATATATCACTGAATTTAGTTCATTGATTTTTAATCAGGAAAAAAATAAATGAAGAAAGTAAAAGAAAAAATATTCATTTTCTCAAGCAAAATTGTCAGCTTTCATCCTTTACTAAACTAATTATATTCAGGACAGACTTCGCATGCAATACCCACACAAATGGAACTCACCTACTACATTGGTTTTCTGTAGAAAAGTAGATTTGAAAATCATCAGAGTTGTCATGGACATAAAGAAAACAACATCGTTCATCAAACTTGGAAATACTGTAAAAAATAACATTAAGAAAATATTATTTTGGATGCAACCGTTAGAAGAAACAGAGCAAGGAAAAAGTTTTTGTTTTCTTGTTTTTTATTAAGAACTCTTAACAGACATCTTTTTCATAGTTCATGACTTCAGAGAGGCTGTATGCAATTAAATTTGTTTTCACTACATCTAGATGCTTTGAGTTTATTTGCATATCCTACAAACTAAATTCCTGCCCACAGTTTGATGAATAACTTAGCTACTGATTATTTTGGTAAAATACTGATTTATCTGAAGTGTTTCCAGGTTGGTTTGTTGTTCTTCTCCCCTTCCATTTTTACACAGTTCCATCGGATTTCTTGGTATTTTCCTGTACCTCTATGGAAAGTGAATTACTTTGACACCGATCCAGCTACCAGGAAAGCTTTTATTTTAAGCTTGACAAATATTTCATATTTTTATACTTCCATTACTCTCCCAGTAAGACTGAACTGCAAAATACCTACAGTGTAGCAGATTGTTCACATTATATATTCTTATGGCCTTAATGTAAGAATTCTTATGGCCTTAAACTTGTAAGAAACAAGTTTCAAGATGACCAATATTTACTCCAAACCATAGCAATAATTCTGACAAAGTGATTATTTATTGCATATTGTGTCTTTCTATTGTTATATCTAGCCCATCTAAATGCATTGAAGTTGAAAGTGAAGAGGCCATAAAACCTAATATCAATATGAAAATAAATCTAGGAATGAACCTCTTATAATTCCAAACACTTCAGTATCATTCTGCATAAATATCAAGTTATGATTGCTAAGGTGCTGTCATTATTTTTTGCATAAAATGAATAAAATCATTTTGATTCTTTCCTGATCTGACTAGTCAAACTCTTTCAGATCTTGCTTAGGCTGTGTTAAACCAGTTAAAATACTTGACAATAGGCTATAATAAAGGTGCATAATGTTGTAAGACCAGTGTGCTGCAGCACTGTTTGGGGCTACAATGACTTGTTCCAAAAAATTAGAATTTTGCCAGAAGATTTTTTTTTCAGAAATATTTGAAAATATACTATGTCATTCTGTAACTTGGTTCTGATATAGCAATTCCTAGTCAAGGAAGGCAGATTAGCACATACCTGACCTGAGAACTAAATGGCAAAGCAAGATGATCCTTCCATGAGTAAATATAGGATAGACAAGACAGTAACTAAATACTGTATTATAAACATTGTTATACATGTAGTATATAAGATGAACTGGGTAGCATAAATACCACATCAGGGTTTAGACAGAGAATAAGTTGATTAAAAGCACAAACTTTTTTTTTTTTTTACTAAAATAAATTCAATTTCAAAATTATTACAATTGTAAGCTGTCATATACAAAGCAAACATTCAGATCCACTAAATATAAAAGGGTTGCTTCTTTAACTTTGTAATCCCCAGCAGTGATTAAGAATCAAAGCAAATGAATTGCTTGTCTCCATTTAATTAGTAGTTATCTTTCTCAGACATGATTAATTTGTGTGATATGTTGACTGAAAGTGATTAATGTTATGCTGAGTTATGCTCAGTCAGCTCCACAGTCTTTAATGATGGTAACTTCACATCCATTCACACTGCATTGCAGTAACAAAATAAAACATCACTTCGGACTCATTTAAACCAAAAACTGCTCTTAGAAGCAGATAGCAAAGGTATGGTAGAACCTAAGTCCAAATCCACAATTACAGGCTTTCATAACAATTACCACTCACCATATTCAGATTTTTTTTCACTGAGCTTATTTCCTTAAGAATGGTATTCAAGTTCACAGAAGACAAACTTGGGACTTAAAATTTAGGTGCTTATTGTCAAAACTGAGGCCAAGAAAAACTCTGCTTTGAGAACTACAGAACTCATTAAGTATGTAAAGTTATGCTTGTACTTCAATTATAAAGTTTTTCAAGCACTTAAGCTTATGCACTTACGTAAGTGGACCAAGCCAAGAGCTATTTATGTCCCTGGAAAGGACTGACCCACCAACATAGTGACTCACAAAGTCGAGCAGAAGGCAAAGGCCCATCTCATGTTCCCTGTGCTTAAAGTTACTCCGGTTCTAAGCTACAGCCTGCAAAATGCAGACAGAGAGCAAGAACATGATAGACACTGCCAGGCTGTCCAGGTAGGTTTCAGTTTGTTTTCTCTACTGGTTCACTCTTATTTTTCTGGCAGCAAAGTAGCCCAACTTTGAAAATGTATAAAAGCTTAGCTCAAGTTTAAAAAAGCAACTACATAATTGAAAATAGGAACTCTACAAGAGAGTACATAGACACAAGTTAGATGAGTATTCTTATGAGAAACATACAGCTCTGACCATGCATGAAAAGGCAAACTCTTCTCTGTTGACATTTCAAGCCAGGCTGGACAGAAGAAACTTTTATACCAGGTAATCTCTTCAAAGCAGAGATTTAAGGTAGAATTCAGATTTCCCACTTAAGGAAAACATAAAACATACATTATATATATATATATATTATATATATATATATATAACACTTAACTGTTTTCAGACGTACCAACCTTATTCCCCTTATGGAAGAAGCTGTAAAATTCCATTCATGAATCTGTTTCTGTGGAGAACAAAGCTATATCAGATTAATACAGACACTGTTTAACCTTACTATTGAAAAGAAAGTCAGCATGGTGAGCAAAATAAAGTTTTTCTAGCATATCTCTTCCATTCTCTTCCTTCCTTCCTTTCTTCCTTCCTTTTTTCTTTTCTCTTCAACTTGCACATGAGATTGATATATAGGTCAGAGAAAGATCATACGTTGCCATTTCACTTATTTGAAGAAAAATGAAAACAAACAGTGCAGGATGAAAGTAAAGGGAAAATTCCCTCATGCAAAATTAAATTTGAGTAACAAAGCTTGAAGTACAATTTACGAAACATTATGTTTTGACTCAAAGCATCGTTTTTTCACGTAAAACAGACTATGCCCTACTCTTATCCAGGCTTAAAGGGAAAGAAAACTTCATACTTCTTCCTAAGAAGTATTGAGCCAACAGCTATGGCTCAGGAAGCACGCAGGGAGCAAAACAAAGGAAGGACAATTTATGCCTAGGAATATAGCCCTCCATAAATCTCCAGTTAGTAGCTGTGTCATATTTCGCATCACCAAATATGTACCAAGAATTTGTTCCATAAAGCATAGTTTTCGTCATGTTATATTCGCTCAAAGCAGTAAGTAGTATATTGTTCTTGAAAAGACATTCATAGATCCTGGTAACTATATTATCTTCTGTTGCTTTAACATGCCTCTTTTCCAGTCTTTGTCTCTCTACATTTTTAGTCTATCCTTCACCTACATTGTTCTGACATTAAGGGCTGGTCAAATACATTCCAATGTGAAACTGAAATTATTTTGCATTCATAAGATATTACATTGTTCATACTCCTTTCCTAATCTAATCTCCAATAATCCAAGACACGAAATGTTTCATCTCTTTATATTTGTCCTAGGCTGCCAGTTTTTCTAGTTTCTAGTGTTATAACTGTAGAAACTTTAAAAATTCAGAAAAAAAAAAATCTTTAAAAATCAACACAGTACTGGTCTTTCTTTTTACTTTTTATCTAGCTTTGAGCTGCATCTTAATAAAAACACATGATTCTAATGAGAAATATGAGAAAAATAAATAACCCAAGCACTTCTAAGAGCCATGGTCAAGATAAGTGACTTAGAGGTCAAAAACATCTGAGTTCTAGTCATAGTACCTCCCTTTTATTTTCCTTGTTAAAAGACAGTTCTCACATCTACATAAGAGAGAAATTGAGACTTGTGCTTCACATAAACATAGCAAACTTGAAATGACTGTAAAGCACTCAAAAAATCTAAATGTGAAAAAGCAACTTGATCACAATGAATCAGAATACATGGAATGCATCTGCTGGTAGCTTTACCATTTCAGTGGGAGAGACATGCCACAAAGAAAGAGATCTTTCATCTGCTTCATTGTTGATTGAAACATATGCAGGCTGGTAGACTTTAGTTGGTTCTATCACCAAAACCTGGAGAGAGAGAACATTTTTCCTTAATAAAACAGTAGCTAGTACATGACAGCATATCTAGAAACAAAACTAATGCTCTGGCATAGACAATGGGTAACCACAAAGTAAGGCCTAAAAAATTTCCAGGAGGAAAGAAAAAGACAAGGCAAGGTAGGAAAAGATTGTGTTCCTCTGTACAACCAAACAGTATGATAATTATTATGTTAGGAGACTCTGAAGTATTTCTTAGAATGATTTTAGCGTGGTGGGTTAAATGTTTTTAAAAAAGGAAAGAGTAACAGAATATAGCAGTTTAGTTCATGCAATGAAATAACAGACAGTTAAGCATGTAAGCATTGTGTTTGGAGTCTTCCAATTCTGGTTATATCCTACCCAGAAACATAAGACAAAGAAAATTTGTTTGGACATAACATCTTACTGGAAATCTCAGTCCATTAGTTGTTTCTTTCGTTGCCTCAAAAATTATATCTAGCCAGAAAGTCAATCTTTCTTGTCTAGGAGAATGTTCTATGGTGAGTTTCTTGAAACGCTGAATTAACATCAGATTCTGAACTAATGATTTCAAGTACCTAGAAGGTATTGAATTAGTGAGTTAACAGAGACAAAACAGAATTTGACTTGATTCTAAAAACACTTAATTGGCTTATACAATGAAAAAAGTAACTTCAAATGTAATCTGAAGCAAAATTAAATGTACTCTAAAAGCTACCGTGATGGAAACGTTTGTGCTGATTTTTACGTATTTCTGGAAGAATAGCTAATTTAGTCTAAAATTTGAGGCATAAACCCACTTGGACATTCGCAAACAACATTTTATTGCAAAAAGGTATAGTTACATGAATAGTTATATGGTGGTTAAAGACATTATGAGCTAGAAGATGGCAGAGGACAGAACAGCTATCTAAACTGAAAAGAATTGTTTAACAAGGAATCATCACTAATTTCTGAGTTCTTTCCTATAAAACACACTTGAATGGGATCTAAAGCTGATAATGATAGTTAATTTCTTACGATTTTCCTTCCTCATACTTTCTTTCCCAGAATAAAAGAACAGAGTATGAAGTCAGAGTTACAAAAAAACAAGATGGAAAAATCCAGTTAAGTTATCCAAGTGTCTACAAAACGGTTTTACGTTGTGTATTTCCCAGAGCTTGGTACTTGTGCTACAGCCTCCTACTACATACCATACTGGAGGTTTCAGCTTAAAAAGTTTCTCTGCTGCTTGTACTGCTTTACTAACATCATTAGCCAGCATGCTCACACTGAAGAACTGTCCCACGTCCCAGTAATTGTTCATTTTTTCTAGGCTTCCTTTTCTTCCCAGTAAACTGTTTAACCGTACACCTGTAAAATTTCAGTTGAAACATTTTCTGTCAATAAAATACTGATAAATCTATCAGCAAAAGTCTAATAAGACTTCATCAATAGTCATAAAAATAATGATTAGTGATTCAGCATTAGTGATAAAAATAAAGAGGTACAAGGGTCCACCACACAGTATTGCTCAATACAGAGGCTAAGCCAGAAAACAACATCCCCAATATGGTTCAGACAGCCAGAACTCCCACCACACGTAGTGCTGTAATATCTGTTGTGCTGTTGTATTGCGTTTATGTAGCAAGGTTTTGGTAGCAGGCATTCTGCAGGGGTGTCCTCTGTATAGAGTCCAGCAGCTGCCCCATGACAGATAAGGGCCAGTTTCAGCCAGCTCCAAGGGACCTACTGCTGGCCAGAGCCAAGCCAATATACCATGTTGTTTGTGCCTCTGTGAGAGCAGATTTAAGGAATGGAAGAAACTGCTGTGCAGCTGGGATAGAAGAGTGAGAAGCAGCCCTGCAGCCCCCAGGTAGTGCAGCAGGAGGGCAGGAGGTGCTCCAGGCACACAGCAGCAGTTCCCCTGCAGCCTGTGGAGAGGCCCCTGGTGGAGCAGGCTGTCCCCCTGCAGCCCATGGGTCCCACATGGAGCAGATCTCCACGCTGCAGCCCGTGGAGGAGCCCCCGGTGGAGCAGGTGGATGTGGCCTGGAGGAGGCTGCGGCCCATGGAGAGCCCCTGCAGGAGCAGGCCCCGGGCTGGAGCTACAGCCCGTGGAGAGGAGCCCACGCAGGAGCAGGGGTCTGGGGGGAGCTGCTGCCCATGGGGGACCAGTGCTGGAGCAGTTTGCTCTGGGGGATGGACCCCGTGGTACGGAGCCGTGTGGGAACAGTGCTTGGAGAGCTGCTGCCTGTGGGCAGCCCCCTCAGGCTCAGATCGGGAAGGACGGCATCCATGGGAGGGACCCCATGTAGAACAGAGGCAGAGTGATCATGAAGGAGGGGCAGCAATGAAGAATCAGGGACTGACCGCAGCTCCCATTCCCCTCTTCCCTGGCACTGCTTGGGGGCTGGACGTAGAAGAAGGTGGATGGAGGGGAAGGTGTTTTTAATTTGCTTTTACTTTCTCACTGATCTAGCTCACTATTAATAGGTAACAAATTAATTTGTGTCCGTTTTGCCATGACAGTAATTGTTGAGTGATGTCCCTTTCCTTATCTCAACCCTTGAGCCCTCTCCTCCTTCATTTTCTCCTCCTTTTTCTTTGAGGAGGGGTATTGAGAGAGTAGTTGTGGTGGAGCTCAGCTGCCCACCCAGAGAAAGGATGGGAATGATAAAAAGCCAGCTTTGCATTCTTCACCTTTGAGGCTCAAGTATGCATTTCGGACAGGATCTGTACCAAATATATTTTTCAACTATTATTTTTCTAGGAAGAACTATGTATCTGTTTCTATCATATGGTGCCTTTATAGGTCTATAGTGGTGGGTTTAAGTTAGAATGCAGATGGGAGATACATATCTAGGTTACTGTCAGCTTGTTACTAACAACTGGTCACTGTCCCAGTGGATCTTTCTATGTGACACTTCCATTGAATCTCTCAGTTCAGGGACACCAGATATCCCATGGATTCTTCCCTGGCATCCCTGAGGAGAGCTGGACCACACTGTGCCAGTTCCTGTCTTTATCCCCTCTGGCTATGCAACGGGATAATCTCTGTGGTGCTGGAGAAGCAATTTACAGGTGGTGCTGAAGCCTGTCATTCTTTGTTCCCTGCACATCTCTGGAGCCCTCCAGATGGGCTGAGTCACTAGAAAGCTGCTCCAAGGCAACAAGGAAAAAAATGGTCCTTCAAGATCTCCATGTTTTAGGCTGCCACTCAGGACCTGCCACTAAAAAGCCCGAACCACATTTCTACCTATGCAACCCATCTCTATAAAAGCTTTGTTTTCTTCATAGGGAGAAGGGCAGAAAACATGTGTGGCAGCGTGTTTGGTTGCCTACCTATTTTTCTCAGTTCCATTGAGCTTTCAAATTGTTGTCCTGCAACAAGTAGCAAAACTGCAAGGTTAATTCCAGAATACAGAGTTGACTGGAGTTCAAATCCTTTGCGATACCTGCAGAGAAAAGTCAGACCTCACATCTCACTGCATAGAAGAACAGAAATACTGCAAAGTTTTGGTGTCTCTTTTAAGCTATTAATTTTCTGGAAGGACTATATGGCTAGTTAGTGCCTATGACACTTTACAAAGAACACTTGGAACAAAGCAACTCTTTGTCTTAAGTGAGAAAGAAAACTTGCTTAGTATTATGACCTGCCATCTTCTGTAATTTTGCGAAAATAAAACAAACTGGTTACTGCAAAACTCATAAATGCAATAGAACATAATTTTATGATATTATTCATATGAGAAAAGCAATAAAAATGTTAGTTCAAGTTTTTAAAAAAAGGCTCATAGTGCTTTGTTTTAAAACTTTGTATTCATTAGAGGTAAGTGAGATAAAACTGATAAAGGCTGAATACATGCCACTAGGTGATGTAGCATCAAGAGATTGATCTGAAGTCTGTAAATTCACTACTACCCATCCACATTGCACTAATCATGTTGAGGTGATATAGGGAAAAAATGAGAGAAACAGAGACAGACATATTTTTGCAGTTACAATACAAACCCACATTGCTCAATTTTGCATACTTGTCAGTAGTTGGATTATATAAAAACACATACATAATCAGTATGAGAGCATGTCTTAAGAAAATTCATAACGTAGTTCATCTATATTGTTCCTTATATACAGGTAGATCTTTGCATTTCCTAAGGCTCCAAGGTGGAAACCATCCTTGCACAGAGGACCAGTGTAAGTCCCATGACCTCACTTGCGCTTCATTTTGGCCTTGAAGCAGGTTGTCTATTTCTCTGCAAAAAGGTGGATGTATCACTCTATATTTGTGATAATCTATAAAGAGAAGCAAGGAAATGTATCCAAGTATCTGGTGCTTGGTAAATCATTTACTCAAATTGGGCTATTAAAAAAGAGGAAACAACATTTGAACTTCTAATTCATACAGCTTTGCTTTTCATAACCATAAAAGTCTGAAGAAGTTTTTAAACAAATACATATTTTTTTTCCTGTTACCATTCAATGGCATGATCTCGACTATTGGTATCTTTACAGTCAGAATCAAGAAACATATCCTTGTAGATCCTCCCACATAAGCAAAACATATCTGGAGCAGGGTGATCACATGTCTGCAGGACTTGAAGCATGACTTGCAGTGCCTTCTCCCTGTCACCTGCATTATTTCTTCTGAAATCAAATACAAAGAATAAAATAAATGAGTTCAGATCTGAAACTGCAACTGCAAGATGCTACAATAAAATTATCCCTGTCTATCTTATAAGCCCATCCATCATTGCTATATACAGATTTTACTTTATTTACACTTATGTATGAGTGTTGGTTCATTGATAAAAACAAATGTATTCTCTTCTCATGGGATTCCTAGCTGACGTAAAAACTGATTTAAGCTCAGAATTGCTCTATGAAAAAAAGTCTGTCATCTCACTTGATTCCTCCCCATCTAAGTTGGCATTCTCTGCTGATATTCCAGGGTGAAACAATGCTTGTTTAAGCGATCGTTTCTGAAAATGCTGATGATTTGCAGCAGTCTGCCTGACAGCTCATCGAGCTGTGACTGGGATTTGTATTCTTGAATCCAGAGGATCCAGAACCAGTATTGGACAATACTGAGTACAGGAGAAGCCAGGTCAGTTCTACTTCAGACAAAAGAGTGATAGAGATTAATATGGGGACTTAGAACTACAAGAAAAATAAAAGGGCAAAACTGATTTGTATTTATTTCTTAAATAAATTCTTCATTCTGGAGAAAAAATGGGGAAAAAACAGCTGTCATAAAGCTTGTATTTGGTCAAATATATATCAGTCTCATCAGTAAGAAAAAAACCACAGTGATTAAATATCATTTCAGTTCCTTATTGTTATTAAACAGAACACGAGAATTTTTACCTCACTTTACCCTGTTGGTTTTGTAAGTTTAGAATTCACTATTTACTGCAAAATGTCACTTAGAACAAACAAAAATGTTTATTTGCAAGTGTAAAGCAAACACAGCTTCAGAACTTAATAGCCTCTCCAAGACATTTTTTAATCACTCAAGAGATTTAAAATATTTACCCACCCCCTTTCAGAACTGTTTACAATTTCCTGATCCCTACCTAAGTATCCAGGAACAGGCTTACAAGTACTATGATTACTTTGTCAGCAGTATCAGTAGGAGATAACAGTTTCTGGTGAACCTAGTATTTGCAGACCCTGAAAGGATTGATATATACTGTAAAATGGCTCAGTTTCTTAGGTAACCAACTGATGCAACAAGACCAATAACCACACATCTGCAGGAAAACAACAACAACAAAAACAGGCTGCTGTGCACGTTAGGTGATGGAGAACATCTAATAAGATTAAAGAGATTTGTAGCTACCTGTGCAGGCTTTATCCTGCCATTAGTGTCGGTGGCATAGAGTAAACTTTCACAGCAAGTACTTGCATATTTTTAGAGCATTATTTTCTTCAGATTGACTGTTGTTCTGAAACTAATACTGGTCTTCTCTAATGAGCACGCAAGGAGAAATTTGGTATCTTGTTTTAGTTTTACAGGAAATGAAATGAAGTTTACAGGTGTGGGGGTAAAATCCATGGCACTGGTCACAAGCTTTAAACAAACCTCTTCTGAACTAACCAGAGTCTCTAAGCCAGGTATCATTGTTGTTAAGATGAACAAAGAGGAAATTGGGTAAACAAAGCTTAAAACAAAATTGGGCCCTAAAACATCTGACAACTCCCAATAAGCACATGCATAACAATCAAAGAATTTGTCATGTGCTCAAGTTTTTGCTGAAAAAGCAAGAAATGCATAATGAGTACCTACGTACAACACTTTCATATGAAAAAAATGACTGCTTCCAAGACAAGACAAATGGACTCAACTCTGTCCTGTGTGAAATCAGGTTAAATTAACAAAATTAAGATGTGTTTTGTATTGGTTGAAACAACTTTAAAGAAAAAAAACAATGCATAACGCCATACTGCTTAAAATAGGACAGTGCACAGATTAACTCTTTTGGACATCAAAGGATGATATACCTTTGACAACCTGTACACACTGAAAAAAAAAATACGAGGAGCATTTCACAAGACCAAGACAAAGAAACAGAGAGATTAGAGACCTCAGTTTTAGAGACCTCAAAATTAAAGGCTTCTATCTCGTAGTAGGGAATGCTGTGATTTATTTAGTTCATATAAGGTAAAAAGCAAATCTTCATTAAAAATACATTGTTCAGTGCAAAACTTCATTTCTTTTAAACAAGCATACACTAATCTAACAAAGGATATTATTAAACAAAAATCAGTTTAGACACTTCTGTATAAATAGTATTTTTCACTGCAGCATATTGATGACTCTTGGGCAATATAAACCCAATTACCAAAATCTACAAATTTAGGAACAGTTATAAACCCCTAAAGCAATCCCCAAAAGAGAAGACTAACAAAGAAAAAATAAAATAAAATATCACATTTTAGGCTACAAGCAAGTTCTATACGTCAACATGAAAATACGTTTTATAACATACAGTTATATGCATGACCAAGACAAATTTTCACCTCTTATTTCATACCCCACACTTCAGTATCTGCACGTTTGACAGGTTATAATTTGCTTTAATGTGTCTTGAAAACAGGCCTGTAATGCTATCAATGCAGTAAAAGAGATTACCGTATATCCTCAAGGCTGTAGCACTAGCATCTATTTTATTTGCCCAATATACATTAGATGAGCTTCCCCTGCCTCCTCAATCCCCATGCAGAACTGTAGCAGAGTGAATCACAAATGCAGGTTGGAAGGGATTTCTGAAGGTCATCTAATAGAATCTCCTGCTCAGAGCAGGATCATCTCCCAACACAGATTTTTCTGAAAAGCTGAATTTTTGTATTGGGTTTACATGGCAAGGTTTAATCAGCAGAGGGCTGCAGGGGTGGCCTCTGTGAGAAGAATCCAGCAGCTGCCCCATGTCAGATAAGGGCCAGTTTTAGCCAGCTCCAAAAGGGACCTGCCTCTGCCCAGAGCAAAAACAATAAGCAATGTTGGTTGTGCCTCTGGGAGAGCAGATTTAAAAAAAAAAAAAACACCTGCTGTGCAACAGCAGCTGGGAGAGCGAAAAGTGAGAAGCAGCCCTGCAGCCCCCAGGTCAGAGCAGCAGGAGGGCAGGAGGTGCTCCAGGCAGCAGCAGTTACCCTGCGGGCTGTGGAGAGGCCCCTGGTGGAGCAGGCTGTCCCCCTGCAGCCCATGGGTCCCACACGGAGCAGATCTCCACGCTGCAGCCCGTGGAGGAGCCCCCGGTGGAGCAGGTGGATGTGGCCTGGAGGAGGCTGCGGCCCATGGAGAGCCCCTGCAGGAGCAGGCCCCGGGCCAGAGCTGCAGCCTGTGGAGAGGAGCCCACGCAGGAGCAGGGGGTCTGCGGGGAGCTGCTGCCCGTGGGGGACCCGTGCTGGAGCTGTTTGCTCCTGGGGGATGGATGGACCCCGTGGTACGGAGCCGTGTGGGAGCAGTGCTTGGAGAGCTGCTGCCTGTGGGCAGCCCCAGCTGGGGAAGGACGGCATCCCGTGGGAGGGACCCCATGGGGAGCAGGGGCTGGGAGGGAAGGGAAGGAGCAGCGGAGACGAAGCATCAGGGACTGACTGCAGCCCCCAGCTTCTTGGTTACAGGCCAGCTTACACTGAAGGACGTATGTTCCTCATGGTATGACACACACCAGTCACTTTGGAAACTAATTTGAAATAGGTGTTTTTCATTGGCAGTGTTCAGCATACAATTTGTCAGCCTCTTCACATCTGGGATATGATACAATTTAAAGAACTTTGCATATACATGCAGTGAAGTCCTAAGGGCGCCCAGGGATGTGCTCATGCTCTCTCCTTGTATCGTAAACACAGCATCCTTCTTAGCTATTGATATTTAAGGTAACTGAGACACTAAATTTCAAATTAAAAATTTGTGAACTGCTAACAGCACTGGAAACACACCCTCTGGAAATCAGTCCTGTCCCCACTCCTCACCTGCACGATTCTCTAGGCCTCTCCCACTGGAAGCTCAAAAATAATTTGATGGGGTTTGCTTTGGTGTGTTCAAGTTTTCTTTGTGTTTGTACTAATGGAGAAAGGTTACAAAAACAGCAATCATTCACAATTTGTAGAAAACTGAATCTTTATATAAATATATCCTCCTTTTCCCTTCCCAAATTTACTTGATAAACAGAAAATTCACTGCCGCTGTCTCAGGAAGTCAGTGAGCCACAAGTTGGTGGATGCAGTGGGAGTGTTTGGAGAGATTTTATCACTATACATTTCCTGTCTCCATACTCTTCCCTAGATATCTGCTACTGACCACTGTCAGACAGGAATCTAATCTAGCAAGAACTACACCCTGAGAGATTATGGCCATCCTTATGCTGTTTCTATCCCCTAACTCGCAAACATCATCTCAAAACTCATATTGACGTCAAAGTCTCTTACCTAGAACAATGCTGCCTTTCGGCAACACACAAACTCTTTTTTCTCTCCTTCTCTTTTATTTTATAGCTTCACACTTCTTTCATCTCCCTCAAATCCACTGTCTTCTCTGAATCCTTTCTCCACTGCAGTCATTACAATGAGTCCTTATTTTAAATACCCCAAAAACAAAACTCGTTCATGTTTCATAGTCTGGTTTTACCAGCTTTAAAGCTTTAGAATAGTAAAGGAGCCAGAACTACATTCAGTGACAAAAAGTCTTTGGCCAGTGAAGCTAACAAGAACAGCAAGGATTTCACTAGGACAAGAATTACCTTGTATTTCAAGTACCAGGTGATAGAATGTATTTTTTTTTCCCCTCCACTTTTTTGTTCATATTTTCTCCTGTATGGCTTGTTTCCATCTGTCTAACTGGAGACTACTACATACTACGGAAGACTTTGTATCAGTGAAAAATAATTTGTTCAACACAATGCAGCTTTAGTTTCATTTTTATGTCATTTTTACTTACTGATTTACCTACCTTCTCTTATTAGTTGAAGCAAGCAGATTTCTTGAAGAGCAATGTAAAGGAGAACAAAACCATAACAGAAACATGTTTCTGAAAACCTTTCCCACATAGTGTTACATTCAAAAACAGTAACCTGCTTTTTCCACTGCACTCCTATCTGCATCTTGATTATCTCATGATTTCAGCCTTGAAGCAGCTAGTTTACGGCATGTATTGCCATTAAAATACCTGGTCTCACTGCCACACAGCAGAGAGAATGTGAATGAGACAACTTCATGTTAGTATAAATACAACCATCCAAAAAATAACTGGTCTTTGTAGACAGCAGCGTGTATTTATTGTCCTATTCAACACCTTTGCTTACAGTAATATGCAATTGATATTAAAATGTGTATTTTGAGTTTTCTTGCACAAAAAGAAGCACTGAGATACAGATGTCACAGTGACTGCATAGCAGATGATCTGAACTGCTAATAACTGTATAGAAATCTAGAGCAAAAAATATTTCCAAAAATTAATTATTTTTGAGAATTGCAATAACTAATTTTATTAGAGTTACTGCACATAACCTTTACTTTAAAAGATAATAGTAATTAATTTGTGAGTTAAGACATTTTATTGAGGATGCAGTTTGATTGCAGAACCAATTTGACAAGAACATTTGATATTCACAAAAGTGAATGAGGAAACAAGACCCCAAATTAAGCTTTGAGACTGGAACTAAATTTGCAGATCTTCAGATGGCCATGACAATGAAAAAAAACCAGCATTTTTTTTTTTTTTTTTTTTTTTTTTAAAAAAACTTAAAAATTTTATCAAAAACACCAAATTAAATATAAAAAACACAACCATCAAATTTTTATAATAATAGTCATCAGA